>OX596073.1:171628055-172228055 GCA_951394005.1 Protophormia terraenovae | reverse complement strand
GTTATGACAAGCTGTTTGCAGTTGCGGCAAAACAGGAAAGTCATTTGATACATTCGGATCTATAAATACCAAAATATGCATAAAGGAATATTTGCAAAAAAGACTTCTTCTTTTCTTAAGAAAACACAACGTGTCCACATATTTTTGGACCTATTTGGTATCATGTCACTACTGTAAGAAAGCTCTAGAGTGGTACCAAATCAATAACATAGTTTTAATACCAAGAGAGGTCAATTTTCAAAATTGTCCATAGCTTAGACCAGTAGAGAGGTATTGAGCTCTTGTGAAAAGTGAATTCAAGAGCACAAGAAAGGTGTCCCAAAATACCGAAGATTCTAACAGAAGATGTGCACACTGTTCCAAAAAAGTGACTGAAGCAACTATCAAATCTCCAAAGAAAGGGTTTTCAAAAATGGTCCACATTTTTATAATTAGTGGTTAGAACAATAAAAATTATATATTTCTGTGATCTGTGCTAAATTATCAAATGATTAAAAAAATAATGAAAACTCTAAGATCAACCGTTTCCAAGTTATTGAGTATTATGTATGTTAAGAATTTTTCTATCTCACTCCTTAAACTTCAATCCATATTATTTTTTGAATAAAAAAATATTTTTTTTTTTACTAAATCTGGATTAAAATATACAATCAATCCGGATTATAGAGTATGTAATGAGTTGGGAAATGGCGTCCAGATTACCGAATCATCCAGATTATACAGGTTTGGATTATCAAGTTTATACTGTATCTCTTTTACTGTAAGAGATAAGGTGAGGTGAGTAGGCTAAGATTTTCTTTATCTTGTCAAGCACTTTAAAGAAATAAATTGAAATCGAACTTGATTTGTAGAAGTTACGATTTTTTTAAACTTTTATATACTTGAGGTAATCAAATTTGACATCCTGTAGCTTATCTTGTGTTATCACAGGGTGGTTACAATATGATTTTTATGAAAGTTAAAGTCTTCATCTACAACTACAACCATATATTTCAATTCGATCCGAACAATAGTTTAAGAGATAACTTAAAAATTATATATTGAACAATATTTAAGGATTTAAAAAGCCAAACATTTTATTTGTAGCAGCGTTAATTTTGATTCTATAAAGATCTCTGTGAAGTGATATTTCATATGTTAAAAATAAATTAATGAAACTAAAATTTAACATTCTCTCTTTATGACGATTATTTATTACACAATACAATATCTCACCTGAGTTGTAGAATAAAAATCATGTATAGAAATAGGTAATTTGAAATATCCGAACCTTGTTATAAAATAAATTTTGTTAATTTCTTTCAGTAATTTTCAATATTTTATGTAAATATTAGCATAATCCTAAACATTATAAACAAATATAATTGAAATCTTTCCTGAAAACCCTGAAAATACAATTACATACATATATGTATACATATGTATATATAGTAAATATGTTTACAATATATTTTTAATTAAATGCAGTAAATTCATTGAGTTCACAATATAATTAAATAAATGTAAAATAAAAGAAAAAAAAAAAAAAAACAAAAGCAGTAGTTGTAATGGAAAAAAAAATTTTAATATGAATTCATTGAATTGCTAATGATGTTTTACACAACACAGTTTTCGTAATATAAAATTCATTCTCGTATGTGCATCATTTTAACAAAAAGCTTTAAAAAATTATGTAGAAAATTATAAATAAAACTGGATTAAAAGTATATATTTTACTGTTCGGATAGTTGATGTGATTGCTCTTCTGTATTATTAAGTTAATAATATGTGTATTATAGTAATATGTTGATATAAAAAGTATATATTTCAATTTGCATGTGTCATTTCGATTAAAACAATATATTTATCTGTCATTTGTTTATTCTGTGGGAAGTAATATTTTTTTTATTTAATACCACAAAAATGGGGTTTGATTTTAACTTAAAAAAATATTTTTGATTTTTAATGTTTGAAATTGAAAATTGTGTATACATTTTTATATTTAATGAAGAAATGTTGTGTTTGCTTGTTTTACGTATCCTTTAGATGTAGATCTAAATTTTCTAGTTTGAAATTTAAGAGTCCGACTAGACCCAACACATAATTCAGTTCGTGGATACAATTGTAGTTATTTTTATACTATTTGCTATTCAAAATTATCATAGTACTCAATGGATTAATTCGATATTTTTAGACTTAACTTCCATTGAAAAATTCTCAGATAAACAAGAACAGGGCTGAATGCATATTGGTCTCGATATACCATAACTAGCGTTTGGCCAGAGTTTTCTTGACACCCACTACAAATTTAGCTGTCCAGACAACCCAAATTTATGTAGTTCAATGGACTTTTAAAGACACATTCTTTAGAAGTAGCTCAATTTCTGGCCTAGACCTTCAAGAAGAACCGATTCGAATTATTTGGTTGCTGTTGTTACAACCAATATTTTATATGCATCCTGATCTGTTAAAGCTCTTTGAAAAAAAATTTTAAATAGTTTAATTTAAATTACGCTACAAATTTATGTGGGTTATTCGTTAACAAAATTTTGCATTCAAGCTAAAAATGTCTAACTTATTTAAAGAAAGAACATTTGTAGTAATTTAGTCTGTAAACTTAATTTGAGTAGAAGAGAATTAACAAATATATCTTTATGGTAATATTCAGAGCACATAAGGCTGGCTAGAATTTATAATAATTTTTATGTTTTGATGAGAAAAAATCAAAAGTATTCTCATTTACTGTAACTACAAGCTAACTATTGCTGCTATAAAAAATTAAACAACAATTATTAAAAAAAAATTGTTTTTTGAAATCAGAGTAGGAAGAACGATAATATTTTAATTCGTTCGGAACAAAATTTTTATTCAACGATTTTAATTTTAATTTTCTGTTTGCAACTTCAACTTTTTGCAATTTAAATAAATACCCAGCAAAAACTTGGTAATGACGTATAGTTCCGGATGTAGTTGTTTTGTAATGACAACATATTGTCTGCATTACATAGAAGTTGTTTAGTAACTAATTATTTATAACCCGAATGTAAATAATTATTGAGGATCAGATTTTTGAAAATATTAATTTTTATTGATTTTTATAATGCAGTTACCAATTCATATATGTATTTGAAGAAGGGATATATAAATGAAAGTCAAAATTTGCATATGAATTAATTTGTAATTTAAAATAGTTTATTTTTATTACATTTATTTTAATTATATTTTTGGTTGTTGTTAAGTTTTTAAAAGTAAAATTTAAAAATTCTTTTTACAACAAGAAAAAAATGTATATCCTTACATTTCATTACTTATTTATAACCTAAAATGTAACTAGTAACTAGTGCTGTTTAACAGCTTAGAAATAATTAGTTATTGTAATGACATCTAAGTAATGTATAGGGTAAGTTAATACATAGCTCACACGCCATACCTTATTTTGCATATTTTTTCAACAAGCAACTTTTTTCTTCTTTACAAATCATTCTAACACGTATGTGCGGCCAAGCGATTCGCAAACGTAAGTAACGATCTTCCTTACAACCACAAATTAAAAAAAAAAAAAAAAAAAAATTGATTATGTTTGTAACTCAAATATTTTAGTAAAAACAACAAATTTTATTAAAGAATTGAATTTTATTTTTAAATTTTCGAAAACAATTTCTAGAACTAGATAAGCTCACACATTTTGTAATATTTTTTCAATAAGCACCTTTTTTTCTCATTTACACATAATTTTACCACGTGTGTATTTTATTTTTTGATTAGGTTTGAAACTCAAATATTAAAATTAAAGACAACAAATTTTTTTAAAGAATTGAATTTTGTTTTTTAAATTATCGAAAACAATTTCTAAAACTGAAGAAGAACGGAAAATTTCGTTTGTAATCCGAATTTTTCCGTACTTAGATAAGCTTACACATTTTTTAATATTTTTTTAATATTTTTTAATATTTTTTAATATTTTTTCAACAAGCACCTTTTTTTCTCATTTACACATCATTTTACCACGTGTGTATTTTTTTTTTTTTTTTTGATTAGGTTTGAAACTCAAATAATAAAATTAAAAACAACAAATTTTTTTAAAGAATTGAATTTTATTTTTTAATATTCGAAACAGTTTCTAAAACTGAAGAAGAACGGAAAATTTCGTTTGTAATCCGAATTTTTCAGTACCTTGGTTGAAATACAACAATTGTATTATCACATTTTTTTACACTCTACTACTAATAATAAGACAGTTGCCTTGAAAGCTAAGGTTTAAATTTTTTATATTTTTTTAACAAAGGAGAAATGAAACAAAACAAGTCATAAATATTTACAAATGAAGAGAAAATATAAAATCATTGACATATTTTTATATAAAAAAAAACTACAAAAAATTAAAATTTAGTAAAAAATTGTTTTAAATTCAATATGGTCAGCAACACTATATTACACCTGACACCTATAGACCTACATATTATTGAATCATCAGTTAATAGTGCGATAAGATTATCTGCAACTGGGAGCAGGAGATCAAGAACATATGGATACGCTAGGGTATTAAGCTTAATACCTCCGCAGCTTAATCAATCTACCGATTCAGAAATAATGCTAAAGACCAATTCCCCACCAGGAGTGAATGGAGAAGGGGGAATCTTCTTGAACAATATGGAACTAAAGTAAACGTATTTCAAGCGGAAATACTAGCTGTCCGAGAGGCGTGCAATTTAATTCGCGATATAAATATTGGTATATTCGTCTACAGCCAGGCGGCAATATTATCGCTCAAATTAAACAAAATAACTATATTCTAGTCAGACAGTGTAAAGAGGAACTGTTAGGACTAAGTCGACTGTATGACATTACTATAGATTGGGTTCCTGCGCACAAGGACCACTATGGCAATGAACAGGCAGATGAATTAGCCTCCTTAGCGATTTCTGTCACAATTCCGCTAGGGTCAGTCAGAAACACTATCTCGAAAAGGCGAAAAATATATGGCAAAATCTGGACATATGTAGCGTCGCGAAGGAAACATGGCCTACCTACCAGAGTTGGGGGTAGTGCACTAAATTTGCAGTTTCCACTAACATTTAGTAATAGTGCAAACTTTTTAATTACAATCTTTCCTTTTTAGTGGTGAGTTGAAAAATATATGAGCCTCACCCAGCATAGTGGTAGTGAAAAAAATTTTTTTTACACTAAAATTAATTAGTGATAGTTAAAATTTTTTCAGCTCAAGCCTAGTGCAACATTTTTTTTCTTCACTAAATACTTTAGTGCAAAAAACAACCCTCCACTAACGTTAGTGGAACCTAGAAATTGTTCATTACCTAATATTTTTTAAACTTTCTGCACTAAATACACAAAATAAAGACTAACCTCCATTTTCTCAAACCAATTTTAAACTTGAAATGTATTTTAAAACATATGTATATTGTATACAAATATAATCTTATATCTTAAATATTTGAATTTCCAAAAATTCCTTCGTAATGGATATATTTTTCGGGAGACCAAAATTCAAATTTTGTTCACTATAGTGCGATTTAGTGAAAAGCTGAATGCACTCACAATTTAGTGCACTACCCCCAACTCTGCTACCTACAACGAGAAACGCTCAACGCAACTCATAAGCTACAAACCGCAAAGACATTTTGAGACTAATAGCATTGTTTACAGTTCATTGACGATCGGGAAACATGCAAGCAGACTTGGTCTCCCTTACAATGAATACTGTCATAGTTGTGGCAATCGCTAGAAGGGGAAGACAGTACATCATCTTCTATGCGAATGCCCAGCCTTGAACGTAATCAGTCATAAATTTCTGGGAAGGTACCATTTAGACATCCTGTGTGAGATATTTGACACTAGAATCAGTGACATTATTAAATATCTCAATTCTACTGGCTGGATCTAAATAATTTATGTTCTCATTTTTCTTCCTTACACTTCTATCTCATTACAGACTCAATCCAACTTATTCAACTGGCGAGTAGAGTGGTCTCATCAAAACGGAATCTAATTGACTGCTTGTAAGTTTATGGGCTACCACGTTAACCAACCAACCAATATGGTTTGTGCCAGACTCATGTGGTATTAACATGAAGAAATATTTAAAATCTTTAAAGTTGAAAAGGCCTACTCTGACCAATATGCGTGACCTAGGATTATGATTAGTTGAAATTTAATGTAATACATTTTGCATTCATTATACATATTATAAAAAACTTAAATTTTTAAAAATTGGAGCTCTAATGGCTTTTAAGGAATACATTTTAATTGGCGGCCTTCTAGACTGCAATAGTTGATATGAAATATCTTGAAATTCTTAAAAATAAAGCGAAAAATTTTAACTTATTTGCTACGATTATCTGGTATGTTCTGGAAATCACTTTTTGTCGAAGTTTTGTGCACAAAAAATTATGAAATCACGTGATTTCAAATTGTATGTCAACTTTCTAGTGTCGATTTCAAATCAAATGTAAAATGGCTTATATAAATAATTTATTATGTTCATTATCCACACGCAAAGAAAAAACATGGTTGGTCAAATCATAATCGGTAACTATCATTAATGTTTAGGTTTATGATTCCCTCAATCATATCAGTTATTATACCCTTTTGTGAACATAATATTGTCCTATCCAATATTAATATAATATGGGCCTTACAATCATAACATTTATATGTGATAGTCCTCACAACCATACTGCATAAATATAACATGATCCCTATATTAAATATTATAATACCCCCAATCATAATACTATGCATACGGTTAAAATGTATTTTTATTTATTATTATTATTTTTTTAATTTAAATTTTGCGAATAGAAAATAATTAAAAAACAAATACCACAGCCTTCAATGGACGATTTCGTTCAAGAAAATTCATCTTCACATTCACACACCTAAAAGAAAATTTTAGAAATACATTTTTTTTATTATTATTTTTATATTTGACCGCACTGAATTATTGATATTTATTGTACTTACCGAAAAATATTTCCAATTTGAAATATGGCCATTGATGATTTGCTCCGTCAGCACTCCGTGGATCTCGTTATTAAAAAATAATAATAGTTTTTTAATAAAAATTTTGTGAACTTTTTTAAACGTTTTTATTCACTTTACGTCCGTCACATTTAAGATTTCATTACTGAATGAGTAAATTATTTCGAAAGAGAGATAACAATAAAGACGAGCATATTATTGTCACCCCTCGCATTAAAATATTACATACAAATATTTCATTGAAATAATATGTTACTATGAAACATATTATTCTTTTAGTACACCGACTTTATATTATTACAAAGTATCATATGTTAAAATGATCAGAACAAAAAATAATTGATTCAGCTTAGTCTAAAACACAATAATTTGATTGTGTTAGCCATATAAACTACTTAGGAACATCACTTGATTTCCGCGAGCATTTCGGAATCATGTTTTTTCTTTGCGTGCATTATCGTTTGAAAATTTTTAATTTTATTTAAAAATAATTAAAAAATAACAACTCTTGGAAAACACCTTTAGTTCTGCGTTTAAATTCTGGAAAAGATTTTGTGATTTCAGTTTTTCATTGCCTGTCAGCTGTTTATCTACAACTTTTATTCTGTTTCCATAGGATTTGATAGATTCCGCAAATAACGTTTTTTTGATTCGCTCAATATTTATTTTCTTCCTTTTTAAAGCAATTATTGCCAATTAACGTTGCTTCTGGCATTTTAATAAAAGGCTAAATATTTTATTTTATTTAATTGTAAACAAAATAAAATATTAGCTGTTTGCTCATGATTTCCTAAAATTAAAATCACTTCGAAAAATTTAACATCACGTGATTTCCAGTACAGCTGAAAACCACATTTCAAAACCGTTCGTGATTTGAATTCATCGTGATTCCAAAACAGGCCTGTATATTATTATTTAACCCAGCAAAAATGTCGGTAATGACAACTACTTATTTGAGTATCATTATTGTTTGCCTACTATTTTGTAAGATAAGTGATATAAAATTAAATTAAAATTTACTTTTTTTGTATTAATGTTATATTAGCTACTTTGCAATTGATTAAGATGTGATTCATTAAAAATTCTTCTTTTACAATGCAATAGTTTTTAGCAATAAACCTGCTTAATGTTTACATATACCTGCATAAGTATATAAAATAAATACATATAAAATGCTATTTAATACATACTTAAATGTTACCAAATTAGTATTTACGTTTAAAAATTACTTATTTTGTCTGGCATCCAGACAGTTTTCTCAGGAAATTTGCCATTTATTGAAACATTTATATGGAATAGAATAAAAGCCAATGAAAAAGGCTATTAACATTTTAATGGTATTGAATGTGGTATTTCCCCTGATGGATAATATTGCAGTATTGAGATCTCCTTTAGAAAAATAGTTTTCAAAGTATATTTAATATACTTAAGTTTTTTATTTTTTATTTTTTATGAGAATTTCTTTGTCAAATGCATACAAATATGTATTTGGTAATATAACTGTTCGTTTTATTTTCCTTTTATAATAATAATAATAAAAAAACAGAAATAAGCTTAAAGAATAAATAACAATAAACTTATACTTATTTGTAATTACACGCAAAGAAAAAATATGGTGAATAGCAACCATAACAATAATATGGTTAAATCAAAATAAAAATATTGTTGATCTACAACAATATTTTTGTTGTATATAAACTTGATTCATGTATACAGCAATAATATGGTTAAATCATAATAAAAATATTGTTGATATACAACAATATTTTTGTTATATATATACTTGATTCATGTATACAGCAATAATATGCTGAATTACAATAACTGTACTTAGCGTCGAGGAACAATTATTATGCCTAAAAATAAATAAAAGCCAATTAATTTATCGTATGGAAGTTTTTATTAAAATTAATTATAATTTAGTTATGTAAAATAAATCCTTTTGGTGAATACTCGTACAAGCTGACAAATTTTTTTTAGCACTCTGAAGATAACCAATTATGCAGTTTTCTTTGTATATTATCCATTTAAAATATTTTCACAATATGAAACACTTATTTATTTCTAATTTAACTTTAATTAAAATAATTTATTTTAAATAATACACTTTTAAATATACATTCAGCATATTTTCTAATATATTTTTAACAAGACAGACAGACAAGTTGCATAATGCAAGAAGCAAACTAAACTGAATAAAAATCAACAAGTATACTTATTGTCAAGTACTATAATGTATATTGTTGCCAATACAAAACAAACATTTTGTTGTCAGTTCAAAATTACAAACAAAATAATATATTCAGGTATTGAAAATATTTTTTTTGCACATGCAATTTTAACAACAATAATGTGGATATAATTTAAACATATTGCTTAACATGTTGTGCCAACAATATAATTGTGAGTTGAGAACAAATGTATAATTGCTACAACAAAATTGTTTTTAAAATAAAACATATTCAACAATAAGAATGTTTGCGACGGAAAAATTTCTCTGCAATGAAAATAATATTGTTGGGGCAATGGTTTTTTATCTGCGTCTATTATTATTATTTTTCTCTTTATCGTGTGGCATTTTCTTTTTATATTTCAATAGCTGTTTATCATGATTATAATGAATTTTAATTAAAAAATAATTTTAATTTCATATTTTTTCCTTCAATAACAACGATCAAACAAAAATACTACACGGACAATAGAGAGTGTTTTAAGCAAAAAATATGTATGTACTTTTGGTATTAAAAATAAAATAAAGAATCCATGCAGCTTTAAGTTTACACCATATATTTTTGGTATTTAAAACTGCTTAAGGTTAATTGTTAATGTAAAACAATAGGGCCATTCAGAGCTTTAAGTAAATATGTATGGAAAAAAACTGGCTGACCTTCTAGTTTTTTTTTTGTTAATTTTATTTGTGTAAGAGAAAATTTTTAAAATTCCAAAATTCTATATTTAGTTTGCAAATATGTACTAGGTTTTAGATAAATCTATTTATAATCTTCTACATTTATACCAGTAAAGTTTTCTTTCAACTAGGTTTTCAAATTGTTGTCAAATTGCCAAAAGTGCAATTTTTTTCAGGTATTTTTATGTTCTGTACATAAAGTGTAGTAGCAGTTGCTAGTGGTGCTGATGTTTTAGTAGCAAATACCTTTAAACCATATTTTATCAAATACATTTTTGAGCTTATGTATAGATTTCACCTTTAAGCTTTTTTCTATTAAGTATTAAGTTTTTGTTGCTATGCTTTATGGGTGGTTGGGAGGATGTGATAAATTTTAGCATATTTTTTTTTTCTTTTTCAAAATTTTACTTAGATTTGCAAATATTAATGCAGATAGTTTATTCCAATGAAATAATTTCCAAGGAAATTTTACATTTAAATTTATATTAATTTTCTAAGTAGAATTTCCGCACAGAACGCTGTTTATGTGGTATAAATTTAAAGTCATAATATTGTTGAAAACTTTTTATTTTAACCGCTTATATTTTTATATTCCTCTCACAAAGTAAATATTTTTCTTCTTTTTTTTTTTTTTTTTTTTTGGTTAACTTAAGATGCGAACAATGTCTGCAACAAAGTATGCTTCATATAATATATACATAATAATAAAATCCGAAAAGTATGCAAAACAATTTATAAACAACTTTTTCTTTTCGTACTAAACTAGTTAAAAAGATATAAAATTGAAATTTTCACACAAAATCAATGAATTTGTTATAAGAATTTTATAACTTAAGAAAATAAAAAAAACTATTGGAGAAAACTTAAATTTACATACATATGTATGAGTGCAAATGTATTAAGGAATACAATTTAAGGTATTAAAAGTATGCAACTTAGGAAGTAAAGTTTGAAAACGATTGGAAGCAACATTGAAAAAAAAACTTCTGACGTAAATAATATAATAAAGTGAGTTAATAAACGTCTACAAAACAAAACATTATCGGAAATTTGAGATTGTGAGAGATAGTAAAAATTAAAAACACGTATTCTACGGTGCGTTGACGAAAAGTCTTTTGTATAAAATTCGGAAAAATATAAGTACCATTTTATCCTTTTTTATTAAAAATAATTATAGTAAAAAAGAAAACAGGAAATTATAATTTCCAGAAAAAAAAAGATCACAATAAGTGCTTTTTATACCCTTTACCATAGGTGTAAAGGGTATATATAAGTTTGTCAATCCGTTTGTAATTTCAAAGATCAAAAGAGTTGATATTTTCTGGATTCTTGTATGAAATGATGACGATAGGACCATGTCCGTCCGTCCCTCCGTTAAGTCTTAATAAACCGGTTTTAAAATCCGGTTTTCAAATTTCTGAAAACTCTGTTTATTTTAGGGACTTCCTAAGTTAAGGAAGGGTTAAGGAAATTTTTTTGAATTGAATTTTTGTGCTGGAAAAATGAAGTAAATCGGTTCAATAATAACTGAGATATCGGGCAAAACGCATTTTTGATTTCTTGAATCCTTTGTTTAAGCTACAGATTTTTATTTTTATATAAATCGGTCATAAATATGTTTATAAAATTTCGATTTTTTTAATCAACTTTATAAACAACGAAGTTATGGGCAAAAAACTAAAAAAATCTTTTATATATTTAAAAAAGGTAGCAGGAGGGGGGAAAAATTTTACAAAAAAAAGGAAAATACAAGCGCGAATGTTATATTCGGCTCGGCCGAATCTATATACCCACCATCAACTTTTTAAAATTTTTGTTATATGGGAGATGGGCAGTAAAGTGGGCGGACCACGCCCATTTTTTGTTTCCGAGTTTACATTAGTCCTTGAACTATTTGTACAAAATTTCGTTGACGTTTTACCTTATATAGGAGGTGGGCGTACCATAATAAATTATAATAAATAAAAAATATGGTACATGTTTTATCCTCTAAATAAGTAGATGGTGAACACGCTGCACTTTATTAACTGTGAGAAGAAATTATGTTTAATATCACTGGTCGACCAAAAAAATGTTTCGTGCTCCTTAAAAAAAAATATGCGGACTAGATGGAATTCCGTATGCTAAACTCGAATCTGTTTTCAGTTTTTTCCCATAAGGTCGAGATTTTTTGTATGGGCGTGTCTAATATTGCGCCCTAAATAAGCCGATTACTCAAGTATATTTCACTATAACTCGAGAACGGTATGTACGATTTATATAAATAATGCACCAAATTATGCGGAATAAAATTGGCTTTAAGTCGTTATGTCCGAAAAACATTTTTTCATACTTAATTTAAGATTTCTTTTTTTACTAAAAAAAAAAAATGTTTCAGTTTATCATCTTTATCTCAAAGCAGGTAAAACTACGAGTAAATAAAGCCATTTTGATTGCATTCAGAGTTAAGTTAGGATACCCATTAAAACCTACAGTTAAGTGGAGATAATCTAGTGGGCAAAAAAACTTTAAATTTAAAAATATTCCCAGCAATAACTCTGGTTACCATGTAATGAGTTAAGAAGCTAATATAATCGCTCTCCACTACTTACACATTAGCTGAATAACTCATTAGTTACCAAACAACTTCTATGTAATGCAGAAAGTATGTTGTTGTCATTACAAAGTAACTACATGTCATAACCAAGTTTTTGCTGGGTAAACTTTACAAAAGTTAAAATTTTACAATATGATTAAAGTAAAATAAGGTGTAGAGATATAAGATCCAGTAAACCCGAATATAGGACTCAAGTTTGTTTTTAATATAATATTACTATAAAACAATTAAAAATTATTGAAAATATTTATTAAATTTATTTAATATTTAAAAAATCATAACTTTAATTTTGCATTAAAAACAACTTTCCTTTGGAAATTAAAACATTTCATCAAAATACCGACTTATGAAATTCTTCCTTTTATAAGTTTTATTATGGAAATTTTAGTTTACTATGTATTATATTTATACAACAAATCTCGTTAAAATTAAACAAAAAAAAAAAAAAAAAAAAAAAAACTGCAAGAATTTCCACAGGGATTTGGTAAATGGAAAAATCTGCAAAAATAAAATAAAAAGTCTCTATAAATGCAATAAAAGAAGAAAAAAAAAAAAAAAAACAATACGAAATAATTGCACACCCTGTAGACATATTAATTAAATACTCTAACAAAAATTTGTTTTACTTATTTTTACTTTCTCTTCAGTCATATTTTTTGAATTTTTTGCTGGTCTTCAGAGTAAAGGAAACCTTAACTATGAATGCTGAGAACACTAACAATAGAAAATAGTGGGGAGTGTGGTATAGCAATGACAAAACACTATTGGACAAAAGATTTGAAAGCTAAATTTAAGAGGTAAGAATAGCAAAAGTTTGAACAATGATAGTTAAGTTAAAGTAAAGCAATGTACGTCTAGAAAATGAATATGCTTAGTTTGGTTAGGGAGTTTAGAAAGCTTAACAAATATATTTGAAGAAAGGGGATCTTTTGATAGAAAAAAAACTTTAATAAACTAAAAGTTGTAAGAGAACTTAAACAACTAGATTTTTTAACATTTGGCTTAGAATTACTTTTTTGAAATTTCACTACATAAAAAGTAGCTATTAAAATCACACGGTTGTCCCAAATCGATTTTTTTGGAAATAATTCTGTAACTTGTGAACCGTTAGAGGTATCTAAATAAAATTTCGCATGGTCAGAGTAGATGTGTTTCCGAGTTGATTTGGAGAGGCTCCTAGCGTGACACGGGGGTAGAGGGTAGACCTCCAAAGTTGGTCAGCTCGGGTATGTAATTTTTTTAAAATTCGCCAAAAAATTTATTTATGACTTGAATGTAAAAAAAATATATGCATATGGGTAGTCCTTGTAAATATCTTTTTGGACCGAAGCAAATTTTACCCTCATTTTTTTAAGTTTTTTAAACTTGGGGGCCTTAATTTGGACCCTAAGATTTTTTGAAAAAATATATTACATTTTTTACAAAATTCTAGATAATATAAGTGCAAGAATCATATCAATATATCTATCCAATAAAAAGATAAATTAATCTGAAGATGAAACTTTTAAAAAACTTAAAATTTTTGGAGTTATTTTCCAAAAAGGTAGTAACAGTTTCCTCTCAAGCCCTATCAAAACTTTGTCAATTTTGAAAAAGTTTATTAATCTGTTTTCTTAAATTCTAAAATGTCAAAGCCGAGATCAAGAAAAAGATTTATTGACAATATAGCCCCATATGTTGGTTAAACACACAAAAAATATCTAATGAGCCACGCCTTTTAAAACGGCAGGGTGATCAATTTAATGAAAAAAGTCAATTATTGAAACAAGTTTTCCCCGGACTGAGATATTGGGTACTTTTGTACAAAAAAGTGGGAGTATTTTTAATTCCCTGATTTAAGAACAAGTTTATCTATATTGTGACAAAATTTCATCAAAATACCTCTACTTGTTTAAATTTTATTTAATTCCAAATATTAACATTATTTCCCAAAAATATGCTTAATATTAAAATTTTAAGTTTTATTTAGATATCTCTAACGGTTCACAAGTTACAGAATTATTTCCAAAAAAAAAAAAAAAAAAAAATCTATTTGGGACCACTGTGTGTTACTGATATAATCTTTTATTATTATGACGTTACATAATTAATATTAAGTATACGCCACTATCAACAATCTAATAGTATTAAGTATACGTATGGTGTTCATATAAGATAACACAATGTGATACAATTTGATATGTAAGTATACTACGGTTAAACTTAGTATGTCCTTCAATTCGTTGCAACCTTATACGAGTGCATAATCTGTAGTTTTTAGTATTTAGTTATCCACTCTCTCACTTGCTACAAGTACTTACTATTCTGTAGCTACAAGCCGTTTTACAAAAGATTTCTTTTTTTTATGAAGAAAACTTTAAATGGTAAAATGCAAAAATATAAAATGTTACGATAAAGTTTTATTTTTCTAAGAAAATAATTTTTGGTGGTTTTAACACAAGAAGAACAATGCAAAATAAGAAGTTTTAGAGATTTTTTTTATATACAAAATACTATTTTTATTAAGTTGTTTTGCGCTTACAACAGTCCTGACTATAATTGCAATAACAACAAATTGTTGTTTAAAATTGCAGCAGTTGAATGGTGAAAAAATAAACATAAAAATATGAAATTTATGAATATTTATAACGAAATAGAGTTGCTTTTAGCACGGAAATATACTCCAGGGATATTTTTTTATTTATACAAAATTTTAGTTCAACAGAGTATTGAAGGAAAAAATATATTTTGTATTTATAAAATTTAAAAGAATTTTTTAACTTATATTTCAGTACTTAAATCTAATTTAAACAAATTTATTTCAAACAAAGTTATAATAATAAAGTTAATAATAAAGAATTTATTTTGTGTTTTTTTTTTGTTTTCATTACTAACAAAGTTGTTGTTAATCTTTTGTAATAAAAACTAACAAAAAATAAGAAATTCAATTTTATCTTATAAAGTTAAATTTTTATGTTATTTGAAAAGCGTGACCACAACCTAATCAATTGTTTTAAACAAAAATCAAATTAAAATGATGCACCCTTTTTCTTCAAATACAAACAAATATACATATGTATATAAAGAACAGAGGCGTATACGCCTTTAAATCTAAATAATAAGACAACAAGTTTAAAAGCTAAAATGTAAACCTTATTTCATTTACCTCATACGGCTCTGTGTAAAAAAAAATCTTCTTTTTATAAATACAAACCCTTGAAACACATAAAAAAGTTTATATAAATATAAAAAAGGCACACACCTACCCTTTTAAAGTAACTGTCGAACCTTCTAATCGGTTTATAGGTTTTAGGGTCATAAATGCAACATGTGTGTGTCTGCTAATATAAGAGGCTATAAAAAAATTAAATGATGTATGAGCTAAACGCTACAATACACACACATACTATATACACAGGAGACAGAGTTTTATATTCCTTCCCTTTTTTTCTCATTATCAATACAATTGCTATAAATAAAAACAACGGAAACAACTACAAGACCAAAAAAAAAAAAAAAATGAAGCAATTTTGCCACTTTGACTCTAACAAGTGGATAATAAAACATTATTGCTTTTAAATATTGTTCTAAAAATAAAGAGAATTTGACAAAAACAAATAAAAAATATCGTTCCCCTGTATGTTTTTAATACATAAAAGCAAAAATATCTTAACTTTTTTTTACAAACGAATGAATAAAGCAACAGAAAAAAAATAAAAAATATTTTGAAATCAGGAACAAATAAGCTGAGTAAAGCAAAGTAACAGCGAATTAAACGAGTCGTAAAATAATGTTTGTATTACGATTAACAACAATGAATTAAGTACATTGCACTCAAAGAAAAGTTTATGTTCCTATTGGAGAAAAAAAAAAAAAATTAGGGAACATAAATTGTTATCTTAAACATACTAATTTTCTAAAGGAAAAGTGAAATTAATTTTTATATTTATATAAAAGATTTTGACTTGACTTACATCTGTTTCCTTAATGCTATCAAATTTTGCGGTGACATAATAAACTAAACATCTAATATAATTGATAATTCTTATTAGCTAAGAAGAGTAAAGAAGTCCATAAATAGGTTCTGGTAAAATCGAACAGAGCCTCTGGTAGGAATTCCCCAAAAAAATAATAAACAATCTTACAGATATAAATTTGTGACTGAATGTGAAAGTTGTCTAATCTCTCTATCTATTGTTTCATCTAATATTTTTTTCAGTGTATATTTTCTATTCTCTTAAATTGTTACATAATTTTTCATCTTTAGTACAAAGTAATAAATACAAAAAATAATATTATTTATGATCTGGGGAAATAGCTATAAAGGTTAGAAAATAAATCATGACAAGAGCCAATAAGTATCATAAAAATTCTTTAAAATTATATAAATAAAACTATGAGCGAATTGTAGCAATTACAATGGTCGACAAAAAATTTTTTTCGTGCTCCTTCAAAAAAAAAAGAAGATAATATAGTCGGTCAAGACCGACTATATGATACACTACAGCATTATGTATGAGCATAAAAGTTCGCGAAGTGGATTTATATTAGACCTGTAGACCAACACTTTTACTAAATCTAAAATAAATAATGCGTTAATAATAACATCTTGATGATTTTATGCATATATGGGAGCTATGGTAAATTATGGACCGATTCTCATAAATTTTGGCAATGTTGTTTCTACTTATATAAAACTTATTTGTGTTGAATATTAACTTGATACTATCTTTCATATGGGATTTATGAACGTTAAAATGATTTTCGGAAGGGGGGTTTATATGGGAGCTATGGTCAATCGTGGACCGATTTTCATAAAATTTGGTACAAAGATTGGTACTTGCACAAAACTTCATTGGAATTTCATTAAAATAATCTTAATATTAAGACATTTTTAAGTGTGGAAACTCTATTCCGGGGGGACATTTGTATGGGGGGTAGGTGAAATAATGGACCGATCATAACCAATTCAATAGGCTTCGTCCTTGTAACATAAAAGTCCCACTTGCCAAATTTCATTCAATTATCTTCAAAACTGCGACCTGTACTTTGTGCACAAGGTTTACATGAACAGCCAGCAGTCCAGCCAGCCAACCAGCCAGCCAGACGGACGGACGGACATCGTTAGATCGATTTAAAAAGTGATTCTGATATACTTTAAGGTGGGTGTTGGATAACTCATTCTATGCGTTACAAACATCAGCACAAACACATAATACCCCAACCACCTATGGTGGTGTAGGGTATAAAGAAAAGAAATAAAAAAATAAATAAAATAAAAAAGACTAGATGGAATTCGGCATGCTAAACTCGAATAAAATGGGTCGAATTCGGGAGGGTGTGTAACTTGACCACTTTAGTTATTGGGCTTGCTTTTTATTTTAAAATCTTCTCTGTGAAGATACCTTTCAGAAAAGTATAAAATTATTATATGTTTTTAAAGAAAATTTAATTTTAGAGAAAAAAAGTGTAAATATTTTTTCAGCAAAAAAAAAAAAAAAAACTCAAAAAGTCGTCAATTTTACAATTTTAAAATTTTGGACTCGGTAAAGATATCGATTTCAAATTTTTTGTATTCAATAGAAAATTTTGTTCTTTAATTAGCTAAAGAAAAAAAACAAATAAAATCGGTCGGAAATACTACGATATATCTAAAAAAAAAAAACTGGACCAAGAACATGCAAAATTGAGGTACCTAAAAATTCAAACGCAAATAACTCCAAAACTATAAGAGATAAATAGGACATGTAAGTTTTTGGTAGGTCTTATCAGTGCCTACAATAATGTATTAAAATATTTGGACGAGACACAAAAATTTGGCATGCTACGCCCCTGAGGGGTCTGTTCGGTCCACTTTTTAAACTTAACATTGTACACTCCTCTTCTACGCCTATACTAAATTTCATGATAAATCCAACCAGCCGATCAGAAGTTACAGATTTATTTCCAACAAAATTTGAATCTGCCCCACTTTGGAGTCGTATAAAATGGGTTAATAAAGAGATTGACTTATAAGAGTTCAGTTAAGCAAATTTTTGGTAAAATTCCGTTTCATGCTATGTTAAATTTAATTTAAAACCTTATTGTACCTTATAAGCGATATGAAAAGCACGAAATTGCATATATTTGGTTGTTCTGGTAATAATACACACTTATGTACATATGTAGTAAATTAATCTTCATAATCTTATTTCAAAGTCTTAAAATTTTTAATGTGTTTTATATACATATTCAAATTCTATAATTTAATGGATTTTTAAAACTTTATTAAAATCCTCTGTAAATAGCATTGCTGATATTAATAAAATAATATAAAATATTTATAAATATTCAGCTTTAAAGGCGATTAATAATAATGACTTTTAATCCTTAATGTAAAGGTTTCTGACAATAAAGTTCAACTATTTAAACTTGACTTTATGTTAGTAAAAATTTTATGTTAATTTTTTCCCTTACTTTATTAGTAATGAATATTTTCATGTGTCGGTTTTATGACATTTTAATCCAAAGTCATAAATTTAATATAAACAACAATGAATATAAATATGGTGTTCAAAATAAACTATAGAAATGTAAATATTAGTAGTTAATAACACGTACAATTTTATGGAGAAGCTTTAAAAGATTTTAATATATTTTTAAATAACTGTTTATTGAATGGAAAAAGAAAAATGTTTAGATAAGTTCTTTAGAATATTTTATTAAAGGCATAAGTTGCTATTAATATTAGTAAGTTTTAATACATTTTGTAAATATTTAAAAAGTTAAAAGATTTTGATTTTAATAAAACCCAAAAATTCTAAGAAAATGTAATTTAGGAAAAATTCTTAAGATACTTAAACAGTATTATTTGTTCCTCTTATCTATCTGTATAAATTTATTAAAATCTTTAAATTACTCTGACATATGGATGTATAACAAATCAATCAAAATTTCGCCACAAGCTAAAAACTCTAATATTTTTTACTGAAATAAATATTCTTATAAGAATATTAATCCTTTAAGCCGAAAGGGTTTTTCATCCAAATGTTGGTCAATATTAAAAACAGTTAAATAAAAAATTTTATATTACGTATTTCAGTGTTACTGCCACATAAAAAAAAAGAAATAAATAAATCCAACATATACACTTTTAACGATTTTCAAACTCGTTGTAAAAAAACAAGGTCAGTGTATGATGCACAACATTTATGGCATTGAAGCTGTTAAAAAAAAGAACGACCATAATGAAATGGAAAACAGCAATATTTTTTGTTTTTATTATTTAATCTTTACAATGCTCATACTTAAAGCTCGTTTGGGTCGTTATTTGTATTTTTTTTTTTTTTTTTCGTTTATATTTTTAAATAAATAATGATGTTTGTAATGAATTGTTAAAATATATTATTTGTTTTCTTTTTATGTATATTTTTTAATGGTTGTTATAACAGTTAAGGCATTTAAAGGGTGTTTTAAATTCATTCAAAAGTAAAAATAAATGTTTATATTTAATATAACATACACTGCCGGTCAACAGACTAGGTTCAAGATTTTCATTACATTAAAACTCTTGTTTTTTTAATAATAATGAAATTAACATTTTTTTCATAATAACTTTTAAAGTCCTTAATTCTAACATATTTACAAGCAAAATAAATTTAATGATTTTTAATGATTTTCTTTCTAACAAACGATTTTTTTTTGAAACATTTTTTGAATCATCTGAATATGTTCAACATTATTTGTTCAATAAAACAACAAGATGTATTATTTAAAGGTACTTTTTTGTTTTATTATATTATTCGGAAATTATTAAGTATGATGATGGCCTTTGTGGAAAGGACTTATAAAGATTTTCAACATGGTAGTAAGGACTGCGCACGAAAAATTCCGTGCATGTTCTTGGGTTTATAACTTTTGATGTGGTGAAAAATAAATAATTCTGTTAGCTGGTTTACATTAGTCATTATTCTCACTAGCCATGTGCTAAGTTTAATGGTAATAGTGAAACTAATTTTTCTTAAAATGGAAATTGAACAAAAAAAACCTAAACACATAATTCGAATTTTTAATGAAATCTTACATCGGTCATATAAAACATTTACAAGGAAGGCAGTTGTGTCACAAAATACAGTTTCTTGGGTCATAATATTATATAAAGAATTCATGGTCTCTGAATGGAAATGGAGGAAAAATAGTATCTTCAGGCTGTAGGGCTCAGACAAAATAGAAAGGATTTTGAGAGAAATCCCAACATCTTTGAAAGAAAAGTGTCACAAAAAGTTAATTGTTTTGAATCTTTATCTGAAAAATTGAGAGGAAATCTACCATAAAACGTTCGTACAGTCTGACTTTTTTCAACTTCCTGGCAAGGAGTTCTACGTTGCAAATGGAAGACGGAGTGTGGTAGAAAAATATCATGTATTAAAGATATCAAAATTCCCAAGAAAGTTTTTGATTTGGGAAGCTATATGCATATGCGGTATAGAAGCACTCCATTATCTCAGAAATATACGTGAATGAGTGCCTTTGGAATTGACTTCTCTATTTGTACTTTTTCGACCAAATACTACAAAATATTCTCCTAATTAAAATTTTGTTAATAAATCAGTTTTTTTAATGTCATAAATGTAAAAATTAATATTAATGTTTTTACGTACATTTGATGATGAACATTAAAATGTTTATGACTTATATAACTGTGAATTTACTTCACTTAAAACTATATTTTCGGAATTTCTATTGTCACAAGTTCAAGTATTTGTGAAATTTTTATATTTTCATGTCGCAATTTTATCAAATAAACTATCTCAATAAAAAAGAATATCCCAAGAAGTAAATAATAACCTAAACTTATGATCCAGAAGTAATACAAAAGCTTGTCATTGGAAAATATAATCTTTTTTGATACCTATTCAGTGAGAAGGAAAATTGCAATGAATATCATAATTATTTTTCATGGGCGAAAGGAATACAATTTTAATTTTATATTAACCAATACATTTTTTTAATAAAAAATTTTTGCATAACATTATTTTTCATTTCCATAACAGTTGTTTTTAGCAACAAGTATTTGAAAAAATAACAACCAACAAATTTTATAGCAGAACAATTCATTTGAATTTTTTATAGTATCTTTTGATGCTAATTGCATTATTTCTTAAGCACAAGACAATGTACACTTATTGATACTTTGAAATTAATAAAAAAAAGTATTTCCCTTAAAATTTCTTTTATTTACTTTTGCTGAAATATAATAGACATTTAAAAAGAGGATGTGGTTGACATAAAAATAAAAAAATTCTAAATTTATAACTCCAAAAAACTAAATTTCGGCTAATCGGTTATTCGACACAAATTATTCGGTTTATTCGTTATTAGAAAATAGACAATTTTAAATTATTCGAACAGTTAATCGACCACAATTAATCGGATAACCGAATGACGGTTAATCGATTGGATACCCTAGTATCTGTACCGAAAGAGGTTAATCCATGAAATTGTCCGAAACTCCGTACAATTGAAAAATATTGGGCTCTAGTAAAAAATAATTTAAAGGACAGCTCAGCATAAAATGCAACGGAGTTTAAAAAATAAGTGGACATATTCCAGCAAAAAAGTGACCGAAACACAATAAAACTTTTAATTGGAAGAATTCTAGAAAAAATCAAGTATTTCCTTAAAAACCAACAAGAAATAATTTATTATTTTATGTGTAGAACTTGAATATAACAGTCATTAATAAAAATATAATTAAAAAAAAATTTGCCCTTTATTTCAGTTTTTATAAGCAGATTTGCATGCAGGAATTTTTTCGTGCACAATTCTTAGTTTTACTTTACGAATGGTGTTTAGAGGTGGCTTATTTATAATTGTTAGTCTTCTTAGGTGCACTGAAATTCGAATAACCTGATTTTGTTAAATTTTTTACGCAGAATCAGTAGAATTGGAGGCATCTCAAATAATGGCTCTTCTGTCAGCTTTTGTTGCTTTATAAGTACTTTTTTTCGTATTTTTTCCATTGAGAGACTGATTTCGCTCAATTTTTCATAGATTAAGTCTTAATTATCCATACGCTTTTCTTTTCTTTTCTTTATCGGAAATTATCATTATTATATTAAAAATAATCCAAATTTTAATGCAACGAAAATCTTAAACCTATTCTGTTGACCGGCAGTGTAAAAAAAATTGAGATTTATTTTAGATTTTCATTTATAGATAAATGTAATAAAAAAGACAAGTAAATTGTTGAGTTGTTATAAAATTTTTGTATGTAACATTTATTTCAATTTCCTACTTCAAAATATGTATGTATTCTAATGTAATGGCAGAAATAAAATGTCATTTAAAGATTAAAGTCTGTGGCTAAAAAATGTTACATATTGGTAACCTATAGAGATTATAATTTACTTTAATTGCGTTTCTAAATTCTGGATTTTCCTAGAATCAAATCCTATGAACATACATTGAAGGATTACATATGTACATAAGTTGTTAAATTGAGTTTTTTTTTTTTTTTTTTTTTTTTTTTTTGTGCTAAACTTTAAAAGCTACAGTAGCATAACAATGACTTAGAATACACATTTTAAAAACTTAAAAAAGTTTTTAGGATTTAAGGTAATTTAAAACTGTATATTTTATTTTATTATAAATTGATGTTTATATACAACTATCTTAACCCGGTGCACTTGGCTACCCCTTTTGATACCAAATTAGATACCTATAACAGTTTTTGAAATTTTCACTTAATGAATACTTTAGATATATGAAAACTTCCTGCGGTTTTATCCGTCCTGTTTTTATTTTATAAATGCAATATGTTAAGAAATTAGTTATTACAAAATTTGAGGGCTCTCACTGTAATAGTTTCTTTGATATACTATTAATAATGCTTCTTTTGTATGGGGGGTACCATTTCCCAAGGTCCTATCCGTCTCGTTTTCATCCTAAAATGCAGGTTTATAAAAAAGTTTTACCAACAAAAATATTTTCACTTTATATTTCTTTAAATATGCCACTAAGAATATTTGCTTTGTACATTTCTTCAGATTACACCGATCTCCTTAGCATCTGAACTTATGGAGGTTTTTGAGAAAGTTATTCTAACGTATATATAAAGCTATGTTGAATATTTAAGACACAAAATCAGTTTTTGAATTTTTTCTTCTATTATTTTGAAGTTATATCTTTTTTTGACACACACTTTATTAAAAGACATAAGTACTTTTTAATACATAATCTGATTCTATACTTCATTGGTAAAATAAAAAAGTATCGCTTGATAAAATCGAATGAAAATTGTGGAACTTTAATCGCAAATTTTTTCAGAATCCAAGTCCCGTTTAGCTATGGACTTGGTTCTTATATATCACAAATATTTATTAAGTTTCTATTTTTTTTTAATTAACCATAATTGGTTTAAAAACAACGGAATTATTGGTAAATCTTTCTTGGTTTACTTAATGCCTGCTTCTCTTATAGTTTTTGTTGTCGAAGGTATTGAAAAACAACAATAAACTGAGGCACATGTAGCTTTTTTAACTTTTCGAAACACTTATGTAGGCTAGAGACTTCGTTCTTTCCTTGAATATTCGGAAATTTTTTCAGAATTATTATGTTAAAAAAGTGAACTAAGTCGGTCTAGTATTAACCGAGTTATATACCAAAATGCGTTATTACGTTTTTACAGCTAATATTTAAGCTAAGGACTTCATAAATATTTTTATACAAATTTCGGTTTTTTAAATCAGTCAAATTGGCCCATAAATTGTTCACCATACCCTTCTTTTAATTTAATATTTTTATAAATAAAATATCTTTTCTGGACCGAAGTGTTTACATCTTCTTAGAGATATGTAAAATTTAAACTTTTTAGTGTCTACGTGAATATAGTATAGGTAAATATATTTGAAATTGAATCCAATATATGTATTGTTGATTAAATATCTAAGTACTTAAAATGTTTGTTAAATATTAAAAATATTAATACGCCATAAAAAATATATCTCATCACGGATGAAGAGTATATAAAATCAGACACAGCCGAATATAGCGCTCTAACTTTTTTTGTGTTTTTCAAAGTATTAGTTATGAACTTAGCAATTTATTTAAGTAATTACATGAATACTCTTAATGTTTTCATTAAATGATTTTTTTTTTTATTTAATGGAAAGAGCCAATTTGGGTTAAGCCAAATTTTTGGAATTAGTATTGCTCCTAAGTTTTTATGATTATTAAAAACATAATTAGCATCGATTTCTGTAGAAAAATATTAATATGAACAATAATTATACAAAATTGTAATTAAACTCATACGAATATATGTAAATTTGATGTCACGAATAAAAATTCTGAAGAATTACATAAAAAGGTCCTTATTTACAAATCTCTATTCAGTTATTAATTCAAAATAAGTTTAAGCATCCTTTTAACGATATTTTTTTTTTAATGAGATATAAATTTATGTTGCTAGTATTGACAGTATTGACCAAAAAAGAAAAAAAAAAAAAAAAAATATTGCCTTATGTTCCCAAGCTAAAGCTAGATATCCTCAACGATTCTCAATAGTAATTATACAGCACTGTACAAAACAAAAGTAACAAAAATGAAACCGTATTTGTTTGTTTGGGCTTTATAGACAGCTAAATCACTGAACCGATTTTCTTGAAATTTTTACAGTATAATTTTGTGATATTCGAAAGTAAGTGAGTAAGTATAATCGATAGGAACAGGGGGAATGGTAGCCCACATACAAAGTAAATATATATTATCACATATCTCCATAATTATTACAGATAAAATCCTGAGATTTTGTAGAAATAATTCTATTATAGAATTTAGGGGAAGTGATAGCCCTCATACAAAGAAAATACTAATTATCAGATAACTTAAATGCTGTTACATCAAAAGTATTAAAATTTTGCGGGAATATCTTTCTCATCGACCACTAAACTTAAAATGAAAATGGAACGGATAGGGCCATGGGAAATGTTACCCCCCATACAAAGATTAAATATCGTATATCTTAGAAACTATTACAGCAAAACTCTTAACATTATTGTTAAAATAACTTTCTCAATAACTTTCATAAGTTCAGATGCAAATTGGATGGGTAGGACCTGGGGAAATGGTTCCCCATCTAAAGAACTATTATGGTGAAATCCCTCAAATTTTGTGGGAACTGTTTTCTTACACGTTGTATATATGAAATAAAAATACCATAATTAGGGCTGGGGGAAGTCGTACTCCCCATACAAAGTAAATATTATTATCCGCATATCTTGAGAACTATTACAATAAACGTGAGAATATTTTTTTGGTATAACTTTTTTATAAACCTGCATATTTGAAATGAAAACGGGACGGGTAGGACAAGGAAGAATGGTACCCCTTATTCAAAGCAATTAATGGATATCTAAAGAACTATTATGAGGTAATACCTACAATTTAGTAGGAACTACTTTTTTATTATTTTGAATTGATAAAATAAAAGACAGAATAAGTTAAGGGAGAGTAGTAGCACCATATAAAATAAATATCAAATATGGCATCAAAAGGGGTAGCAAAGCGCACCGGATTAAGCTAGTATTTTATAACATTAAATTGTTAATTATCCTCACTACATTAGTTTCTATTTAAATTTTTGGACTACAGTCGCACTTTACTGTTGCTAAACCATTAAATTATTGATGAAATTTATGTGCTTTCTAACAATCTATTAACATAAAAGAATCAAAAATTTTGTTATATTTTTTTTAAAGAAAAGCAAAATATTTTTTGAATTGCGCGGTTAAAAAATACACACATTGACAGTGCACCACGATGCCGTACGTTAAGTATCCGGTTAGAGTGGATATAACTGAATATTGTTTTAAATTAAATAAAGCACTTTCCTTTTTTATTATGCCGAATTTTGTTAAGTTTAGATGAAAATCTACGTCTAAAATGGTTCTGATACAAATACAGGATTAAAAACTATATCTGGATTAAACTTGCTTTTCAATGAGCAGTACAAGTTTGTTTGGTCCGCATAACCACAAATGATTTCAAAAAATTTGTGCGGTCTATATATTGTTGTAGCACTCTACCTTATTATTTTTAATCTGCGGAAGTCCTATTTCATATAATGAAAAGGCATAATTTTCTATTGTTCTTTCGAAATTAATTTGTAGACCTAAAATAATTCTTATAGCTTGTAGTATTAAACTGAATTACTTTTTAATTTTTATAAAAAAAAAAAACTTAAAATTTAATGCAACGGGATATTTTATAATCCGTATATATTCAATTCAGATATTTTTTGCTTTAAAACTGTCATTAACTTAAAAAAAAAAAATATTATTATTACAGAAACGAGAAAAAGAGCATTTTTGTTCTCGTTACTGTAAGAAAAAACTGATTCACATCTTCCAAAGTGCAACATTAAAATATGTTAACAATTTTATAAAATTAGTTTTGTTTCAATAATACTTTTAATAATAAATCAGCTTTTAGAGTATCGCCTTTTTTGTTACTTATGTTCTGCACAGTACTGTAAATCCCCAATTTTGTCCCTTAACAATGTTAATAATTTTTTTTTTATATTGGATGCTGTTTGTATTACTTCTGAAGCACAAGAAAAAGTACCTCACTAAAAATTATTTTTATTTCTTTTTACTGAGATGTTACATACCTCATAAAAAAGATGTAAAAAGATGTAAAATTATAATTTATAACTCCAGAAAACTACATTTCGGTTAATCAGTTATTCGACAAAAATTATTCTGTTTATTCGTTATTCGAAAATGGACAGTTTTAAATTATTCGGACAGTCAATCGACCAAAATTAACTGGATAACCGAATGACGGTTAATCGATTAGATACCCTAGTAAATATATAAGATAATTTTTTTTTAGCAATTGCTCAATATGTAGTAAAAATTATAAAAACCCAAAGATCTACATTAATACTTTATTTCTTTTAACAAATTTTATTTTACTTTTTAAAATTTTTTTGGAATTTGATCAATTACTTCTTAATTTTTTTTTTTCATTTACTTCCATTATAAGTAGATTGGGTATTTAAATATTAAATACCAACAGATTTGTTAAACACTCTTTTTAAAACCTTAATAGAGTATTTAAAATCCAACAAAAATTTCTTTTCTTTTTCAAAACAACATGTCACAAACAATTCTTATTAATAACTTCATGTGTTAAAAGTACCACTTTATTAATAAAGACACATAATGTAAAGAAAAACAAAAACTAAGAATATGAACTTTAAAGTGTATGCTTTTCTTTAACAAACACTGTCAATGTCACACTCATACATTCGCATGCAAATATTTTATGCGTGTGTAAATTTGCCTTTTTGAAGTATCAAAATAAACAAATACCCAACAGTATAATAGAAAAGACATGTATGTATGCTTTTAGGCGTTTTAAATCTCTTATGTTTCTCTCTAAATTTGTATTTGTATGTATGTGCGTGAATTTTTATTACGCATTTTATACATATGTATGTATATATTTAAATATGTGTCTGTATGTATATTAAAATGAACTCTCTCTCATATGTACAACAAGAAGAGTCTTGTACATGTGTAATAATAGGTGATGTATAATCAGTAATAATGCCATTATTTAAACAGTTTGTCTAATTAACTTAATGTTAGAAGAAAATTAAGAAGAAAATGCTATAAAAGTAACACAACATAGGATTTTATTTAAATAATGAGATTTACTTTTAGCTTATTTTCATTGTAATTTATTTTGTTCATTTTCATTTTTCATACTCATCATTATGGCCATTTTTTCTTTTAGAGTAGAGTGAATGAAACAAGACAAAAAAATATTAAAATATATATATTTTTTGTGGTTTAATTGTTTGTAGGATAAATTTAACCATAATGTTTTTTCTTCTTTTTTTGTTTTTCTAAATAGCTGACCATTATGTGTTTTTATGCCCATTTAGATTTCTACTTTCGGTATGAAATATGAATGTAAAGTGAAAATGTTTAAAAATCATAGCCTAAGTTAAGGGTCTAAAAGTAAATTATATTTAAAAGTCAGTTTAAAATTAAAATTAATATGATAGATATGTAAGCGTTTTTATTTAAAATTGAATATTATGGAATATATGGAAATGTAACAAAATAAATTAATGCAAAAGTGTGTAACATTTTCTTTTAAGACTAGCAAGAGAAACTGAACTATTTTGTAATAAAGACTGAAAGCTAAATCTAAATAATTGTTTTTTTTTTACAATTTAACAAAATTGTTCTCATGATAATAACATTTATTTCTTCCATCTTAAACTTTTCCATTTACGTGTTTTAATCAAAATAAATTAATTTTGGCAAAATTCATTTTGTCTGTGGATGTTTGTGTGCGTTCACGTCATATTACTTCATAAATAATTAAATTTTTTTTGATGGATTTTCATTTGTTTTATGTTTTTGTCTATAAATCATGCAATTAATACACAATTTTTTATGTCCTGTTGATTTTATAATAAATTAAGTTTGCAAATTTAATCACAAAAGAAATTATATTTATATTTTTCATACTTATTTTATTTTTTTAAGAAAAATCATGTTCGTGCTTAAATATTAAACAAGATTTTTATTACTTTATGGCATTTAAATGTGAGGGGTCATAAATTGTATTTATGAGTTTCTGTTTTATATTAAATTTATTAATAAATATAATACTTATTAAAAGCAGTTTAAGGCTTATAAGGAATTTACAATGTTAACTTTTATTCATAAAATGTTAAAATACTTTTATTTTCATTTTTAATTATATGGTTTTTGTTTGACTTAAAAATCTTGCTGGGATTTCCTGTTCCTGTTCTCTTCAAGACGTCTGTTGAATTACCGTTTTGTCATTTAAGACTCACAAGTAATTACGTCAATACGCTAAAGTTTTCTTTAGTCATTATTTATTTTGAAAAATTTATTAAAAGTTACAAAGCACAGCGTGACAATTAACAAAGATTTTAAGACTATTAAGTTACATGTAACACTTTTTTAATAGAAAAGTTGGAAAATATAGCAACATGTATTATAAATATCAAGAAAGTGAAAAATTGTGACTAACCGAAATTGTGTATAACCAAAATAAAAACTTGTAAATTAAAATTTAAGAAAATCAATCAAATTTACTTACATGATTCTGAAATTTAATAATTTTAAGTTTTCAAATCGTCTACCGGTTTATGTTAAAATTATTAATAATTTTTATTAATTTTACTTCTGTACTATTGAACGCTATTAAAAAAGGCTTAATTATAGTTAGGAAATCCTTAAATCAAATTACAAGCCATGTAAAGTGTATTTTCGAATTCTGTTGTTTATATATATATATTTTATTTTTGTTCTTAATTCCTTTACTGCTAAAATTTTAACCCCATCTATAAATGTTAATATCCTATTTATTTGATTTGTTAGTTGTGTCTACATTAAGCAAATTGAGTTGTCAATCAACAAACATACAAAAAAAAAGTGAACATTTAATTAAACATTTAACAAAATGCTTTATTTTAAATACAAACAGAAAATGTGTAAATAAATGAGCAAATACTTCATACAGGTAGAAACACATTTTTTGGGCTTAAACTTGCGAAAATAAAAAATAAAAAAATAAAAATAAATAAATAGGATTTTGAAAAACCACAAATTTTAATTAAAGCAAATATTTTTAATAACATAAAAAAAATAAATATACGAGTAATTTAAATGAATTTTATTATGGCATCCATCAGTTAATATATTTAAATTTGATTCAAATTCGACTCAATAGTTTTGTATGCATAGATTAGCAATTTAAATACATTTTTTAAATTTGACGGAAATGAATAGAAACAGTGTCGTCAGATTAGGGAATTTATTCCCGAATCACGGATTATGTCCATCTTTGGTTTCCTAGTTTATATTGACCCTGGAACTATCTGTACAAAATTTCGTAATCGTACATACTTTTACTTAAAAGATATCAGCAGAAAAAGTATGAAATAAAGCTGCAACGGACTCCCTATGTTTCTAGTATTTGACCCAAAACCTTTTTGTTTATGAACCAATTTTGCCCAAACAAATCTTATATAATATGTTATGAAAAGTTACTTTTTGAAAGAAATATTTATATCTAAATACAAAAATGAAACTGTGTTTGTTTGAGCTTTAGAGAAAGCTAAACCGCTGAACCGATTTTCTTCAAATTTTCACAGTATTATTCTGTAAAGCCCGAAAGTAAAATAGGAGTAGTAAAATGCTATCCTCCATACAAAGTAAATATTTTTTTTTGCATACTTATCCCCAGAACTATTACAGATAATATCCTGAGATTTTGTGTAAATAACTTCATTAACAATTTACATAGTTTTGATGCAAATGGGGTGTAGGGGGAGTGATAGCCCTCATACAGAAAAAATATTAATACCCGGATAACTTAAATTCTGTAGATGCAAAAGTTTTACAATTTTACAAGAATATCTCTCTTATCAAGCACCCAGCTCAAAATGAAAATGGAACGGATAGAACCAGGAAAATGGTACCCCCCATACAGCGAAAATATTAAATATAGTATATCTTAGGAACTATTACAGCAATCGTTTTAAAATTTTATAGGAATAACTTTCTTAACAACCTTAATAAGTTTAGAATCAAATGCGATGGGTAGGATAAGGGGAAATATTGCTCCTTATACAAAGCAAATAGTAATGGTGTATCTAAAAAATTACTATAGTTTTATTTTTATCATATTGCATTTACGAAATTAAAATAGGACGGATAGGGTTAGCGAAAGGAATACCCCCATATAAAGAAAAACATATTTTAGCATATTTCAAAGAGTAATATTCTGAAAGTCTTATACATTTTAATAATTCATATTCATACCAAATTTGAATAGGGCGCATTGGTCAAATGTAGTATTAGTTCCCATATAAAGTAAATATTAGTTACCACATCAAAAGGGGTAGCGAAGCTCACCGGTTAAAGATAGTATAAAAATATAAAACAACTTAAATTTATTTAAAATAAATATGTATTACTAGTTGAGCCTTTAACTTCCATCAGATAAAAATTTTAATTTCTGAAATAAATAATTCTAATAAAATTCTATAGATTTTTTTTTTAATAATTGAATACTTTAATCCATTTGTTAATACATATGTAAATATTAATGTAAATATTTTTGTAGAGCACGTCATTGTTAAATATTATTAAATAATGTATGCAATAGTTGAACAATTTTCTTTAATAAAAAGCCATGTTGAAGGTTACTTTCAAATTAAACAAAAATAAGTTGCCTTAGGCCATAGAAAACAACTAGAAGTCCAACACTTTTCATTCGCTCAGAAACGAAAAATTACTCTCTTCACACGTATAATTTGTTCTGTAGAAAATTTTTCTAACACATACAAAGAGTTAGGTTTTTTTGACAATTAAGTTAGGTTTTTTGTGAGCAAGTTGGAGTTCTAGTTGTTTTCTATGCTTTAGGCAGTGAAAGTATTGAAATGAGGTTTATATTAAAAATATATATATATTAGAGTGGCCACGTTTGTATGGAGAGAAAATAAGATAACGATGTTCTTAGCCCAAATAAAAAATTTCTTCTAAGACAGACCTTGGAGGCAGGCAACGAAAATTTAGGACCAGATCCAAGTAAAAAAAAAATAGATATTTTTTATGCATAAATATTAAAAAAAATGAAATTGAAAAATGATTCGGCTGTGCCGAATCTTTGATACCCTTCACCATATCACCATATTACCATCTTACTATGTTATCGACATCATATTACCATATTACCGACAAATAATAAAATTTTCGCCTTAACGAATGCTTTCATATTTTCACATATATAAATCTAATTTTTGCTTTTAAAAAATAAACAACAACAATTCCATATCTATTTATTTTTTTACAGACTGCATATACAAAGAACAACAACAACACTGTTATTCATTATATTACTACTGTTTCTAACTAAACTACTTGTCTATACAAAAAACAAAAAACGTCACTAATAGTCATTACAATACTTAATAAACATGTTTGTATGTGTATTTATATTCTTAACAGATTTGTTTTTGGACCATAACTCTGTTGATTATAAACGAATTTGGTTTATTAAAAAAAACGAAATTTTATAAAAACATTTATGACTGATCTATATAAAAATAAAAATCTGTAGCTTGAACAAGGGCTTCAAAAATAAAAAATTCGTTTTCCCCGATATCTCAATTATTACTGAACCGATTTATTTCATTTTTTCAGAACAAAAATTCAGGAAATAATTTCCGAGCCCCCTTTAAAAATTCGAAGTCCCTGGTATATGCAGAGGCTTCAGAAACAGAAAAAACAGTTTCAAAAACCGGTTTTTAAAGCATATCTCCGCCATTTATAAACCGATCCTGCTGATTAAAAAAACCGAAATTTTGAAAAAATATTTGTGACCGATCTGTATAAAAATAAAAACCTATAGCTTAAACCAGGGCTTTAAAAAATAAAAAATGTGTTTTGTCCGATATCTCAGTTATTATTGAACCGATTTTTTTCATTTTTTCAGAACAAAAATTCAGAAAAAAATGTCCGAGACTTCTTTGTAAAAACGAAGTCCCTGGTATATACAGAGGCTTCAGAAACTGGAAAACCGGTTCTAAAAACCGGTTTTTTTAACATATCTCCGCATTGTATGAACCGATCTTGCTGAAATCCAATAGCAAAATTCTCGAAAGCATTTCCGATCGTTTGATATATATATTATATATGTCAGTTATCGGTGGGCTTCATAAACGCCATTTCAACCGACACACGGACGGACGGACATGGTCCTATCGTCATCATTTCTTACAAGGATCCCGAAAATGTAAACTTTTTTGCTCTCCGACGAAAATTGTGGGAATTACAAACGGAATGACAAACTTATATATACCCTTTACACCTGTGGTGAAGGGTATAAAAAAACACAATATAATCTCCAAGCAGTTATACCGAAACGGTTTTTTCCACTTTTATATCCTTCACCGCAGGTGTAAAGGGTATATATAAGTTTGTCACTCTGTTTGTAATTATCACAATTTTCGTCGGAGAGCAAAAAAGTCGACACATGACCACCTGTCCATGTGTCGGTTGAAATGGCATTTATGAAGCCCACCGATAACTGCCATATATAATATATATATCAAACGATTGGAAATACTTTCGAGAATTTAGCTATTGAAATTCAGAAAGATCGGTTCATAAATGGTGGGGATATGCTTTTTAAAACCTGTCTGAAGCCTTTGCATATACTAGGGACTTCGTTTTTGTAAAGAAGGTTTTGAAATTTTCTTCTAAAAAAAATGAAATAAATCGGTTCAATATGTGGAGTCAGTTTGTATATACATTAGGGTGGCCCTCATTACAAAAGTGTCGAGATTTTTGTTCTCACCCCCTGGAAATGTTCGAATAGTCAAAAAACTAAGACATGCCAAGTTTTGAACTGATTGAAACAAATTTAGAGGTGGCTCAAAGCGAATCTTAAAAATGATGATTTTTTAAAAAAAATTTTCCTTTCATGGATCATGGAAATTAATATTAAACGCAATTTTCTGGGTTTATATATGTATTGTTGAATTCCTCACAATATGGGCTTTCTGAAATTCCTAAGATCAAGAAAACTGGATAACTAATAACATAATAGTTATTAAAACAAAATTACCGTAAAATACGTGATTTTCGGGCAAATAGACACCGAAAAATAAAATTTCAGCAAGTTTTTGAAAGAGAGCAACGAAATTTGGCATGTAGTTTCCTATTGACGTTTTATATATTCTGTAAATAATTTTATTATCCAAAATTGTTGTATTATCAAACAAGAGATTTTTGTTAATTTTGATCGTGAATATCTTAAGCAGATCACTAAGACGAAAGCATATGCCGAATTTCGTTTCTCTCCCTATAGTTTTGGGTGAAATCTTAATTTGTTGGGGTGTATTTTTTTAAATTGATTTTAATAACTATGATATTATTAGTTGTTCAATTTTTTTTTTAGAAAGCTAATAAAATGAGGAATCGAAAAAGATAAAACCGAGGAAAATTTAAGTTCTAAAGAATTAGAACTTAGAAATTGTTTCCAATCAATCTAAAACTTTGCATTTTATTGTTTTTAGGCTATTCGAACATTTCTAGGGGGTGAGACTGAAAATTTAAATACTTTTATTTTCTTCCATATAAAAAAGAGCGACCCTAATATACATACAAAAATATATAAATATGGAATTGTTGTTGCTTTTTTTTAATAAAGCAATGCTTGCTATGACTGTTTAATTCTTTTCGTATTCCATTTTTTTGTAGTTTGGAAAAAAATGTACATTTAAAAAGCATACTTTAAGGCGAAAATTCTATTATTTTTGATGGTGAAGGGTATAAAAGATTCGGAACAGTCGAATATAGAACCCGATCTCTTTAAATTTTCGAACTTGTTTGAATTTTATTATAATTTTTTAAAACATAATTTCCTTCATATACAAATGTTTTTGTATGAGAAGGATTTATAAGAGTTGAGTATCAAAATACGCGTATTTTTATAAGCTTTTTAATGATATATTTTGGCACATTAATTTATGCACACAAACTGCTCATTTGGTATGAATTTTAATGAAATCGTGATTAAAATAAAGCATTTTTATTAATTTTTACTAATTTTCTATAAAATTATTTGCCCCAAAAAAATATAAGCCACAGTGGTTCGGACAGACAAAATTAAATTGCAATCAGAATTACAAACATATACTACAGAAAATTTTAGTTCTCAAAATCATCAAGAAGTACGTACAATCTACATTTTCTGAAATGAACTGTTTTTCTTAACCCATTTTTGACCACTGTGGCGTTTTTACATCATTAGTTCTAACATCATTATGACACTAATATGTTGTCTTAAAGGTAAGAGAAACAAATTTATGTATTGAAAAAATCTGTAAAAAGTTAAAATATTTGTTCAGAAAAAATTTCCGGTTCCAAAAAATCTTATGAATTTTGACCAAATATATCCAGACGCCCAAATATTCTTAGTTTGCCATTACAATTATACAAACAAACTTTATGCCTAATTTTGTAAAGTTATCCATAAAATAAGAAATTGGAAGGATTCATGGGCTAGATAATTTTAAAATTTTTAATAATAAAAAGTAATTATTTCCTTTCTCATGTAGGTATAACAATAAAAAAGTTCATGTAAAATAAGCAATTTTTTTACAGTATTACACTCCACTTCATAGTTAAAAGTTATTATATTAGTAAAAAATTTTAACCTAAAAATATTTTTAAATAAAAAAGAAATTTAATTTAATCTTAGTAAAAAATATCAGTCAACGATGCTTAAAGAAAATCAATTAATTACTCGTATTTTGCCCTCTAACTATGAAACAAAGTGTATTTTTTTTTTTTGGGTTTTATACACAAATCAATTGTTCTTTTTGTACATTTTTTTTTGTTTTTTTTTTTGGTTTTCGCAACTATTTATCACTAATTAATTTAATTAATTTCTTTTTGAAATCTTCTTAAATAATAAATATTTTAATTTATCTGATTTTTTTCCTTCTATAAATATTGCTAACAATTTCATAATTAATTAGTCGTATTTTAAAATTATAATCCTATTATCTATTTATTAGTACAATTTGTTAAATGTTAGTAACCAGGTTTATAAAATAAATTATTAAAAGCAAAATTAAAAACAAAAATTTTAAATAAAATCGTAAATTCATTTTTAAGGATATGGACCAGGATAACAAGGATTATTATACTTTGTTTTTTTAATCTAACTTAATTTAATTTTGCTTAATAATTTTTAGTTGTTTTAGTTTGTTAATTGTTTTAACTACTTAAACGTTATAAATAATAAAAATAATGATTTGTTTAACGCTCACCCTGTAATCCAGTTGCTCATATACAATGTGTATGTTAGTATAAGTGTGTGTTGTTGATGTGTGTATGTATGTTTTTTTATATGAGTGCTCCATGGAAAACTTAAAGTTGTAACAGTAGTTGTTGTAGTAAAATATGGCGGCTGTATTTTTTTTTTTTTAGTTTGCGTAGATGTAGTATATACAGTTGTAAATACTTAGTATTTTATATGTAGTCGGTGTTTTTTGTTGTTTACTGCTAATTTCAGTTTTCCAGTTGAGTTGTTTATTACTGTTGTTTTTTTGTTATTCTAAACTAATACTGTTTCCATTTGTTTGCTTTCGCCCGTTCTAGTTGCAGTGTCCAGTGTTTCTACCACAATTGTCGTAGAAGCCACTGTTACCGAATCTCAGGGACCATACGGTGTAATTGTCAGAGAAGTTGCATCTGCTGAGCCGGAAACACAACATACCAATGATGAGGCATAATCGCTAGTTCGTTTTGTTGGTCAAATTGCAGACACCTGTTCCAATTCAGCCGACGAACGGCCTGAATTCATGGTCACCACATGTTTTGTGGCATAATCCGTAACAAAACGATCACTATTACGTGGGTGTATATTGCCTATGTCTTGATTACAACACCAGGGATTACGTGTCGTCAGAATGCGTTTGAAAGCATCACGAAATTCTTTGTTGAATATCGAATAGATAATAGGATTGAAGGCAGAATTCGAATAGCCCAACCATGAGAGTATTTTAAATGTTTGTCCACCTATGCAGGTCTTACAAAATGCTGCCACAATATTTACACAAAAGAAGGGCACCCAACAGATGAGAAAAACACCCATTATAACACCCACCGTTACTGCAGCCTTATGATCTGACACATGATAGGGTGAACTGTGATGCAGGTTACGTACTTTAAATTTTTTCTTTTCTTGAGGTTTAGTTCTTCGTATACTTTTGTAACGTTGCTTTTCCGCCACCTCACCCGGCCTGGTAACAGCCTTAATGGATTTGACATGTTTTTGAGCATAACAATAAAGTCTGCAAAAAGTGAAAAGAGAAAAAAGCTATTTTGAAAAAAATCTTTCCGAAAAAAGTTATAATGTTAAATGTTACGTTAAAGTAGTAGAAAGAATATTTAATGAGTATAATTTATGACAGGTTCTTGACTTAAAATAAAATTTTCTCTCCTTTTGAGAAAAACGCAAATAATTTTATTTAAATTATGGCTAAAGGAGAATGATGAATATTTCCGCTGCTTAAAAAGTCTGCAACAATATTTGCTTTTAAAGAAATGCAAATGATTAGAAAAAAAGATAGATTTTAGTTTATGTGGGGAAAATTAGCCACCAAACAAACGTGTGTATTATATTTGGCATGAATTTAATCATGGTATTTTAAGGGAAAAATTGCTAGTACGTGTTCTTGAATTTATTTAAAAAGGACTAAAAAAAAGGACCTTTTTTCGTAAACTGAAAAATAAACAGGTATTTATTTGTAGATTTTCTTTTGAGTATACAAAGAATCATATCAAAAGGAAAAAGTAGGATTGAGTTGTATTTAAATTTATATTCTAAATAGAATTCTTTTGATTTTGAATATCTATCATATATTCAACAAATATCATAGATTTATAACAAAAAAAAAAAAAAAAAACAATCAAAGCAATATATATTTAAGCAAATTAATGTAGGAACACCAGACTGGTCCGGTAATTTCCATAAACATTTTATTGAATGAGCTTTATTTAGTGCGGTTCGGCTTGAAAATTAAATTTATTAATTTAGTTGAAATGTTATTAAATCATACAGTTACATTTAATAACATTTAAACTGAATACTTTTGAAGTGAAGAAAAAATAAGTTATTTACTCTAGCTCAACCCATGTTATAGAGGTACCATGAAATAACTCCGAAATGAAATTAGTCCCATAAAATAATTCCCAATGAAATTAGTCCCAACAAAAGAAAAGAAACTTCCAAATCAAAAAAAAAAAAAAATATTTACTTTGCGAAGTCGGTGTTTGAAATACCACAGAGGAGAAAGTTCTTTCGTCCTATGCAGAAAAACTTTAACTTCAAGCAAAATGAAAAAACTTCCAATAAAAATTAATTAACTCCCAATGATATTCATTTACTTATGTGAATGAAAAAAGTGCCACATAAAATGAAATAAAGTCCAATTGCAAAAATAAAGGAAATAACTTTGTAACGAAGATTATTAGCTCATGAAGAATCAAGCACTAATAACAACGTACATATATTATTTTTTATATATCACAACCGCAACACAACATTCGCTTTAGTCGCGAACTCCTAACATCTTTACTAGTCATGAACACCCTTGTTGATATTCTATTTCAAATTGGTATACGTATTGTTTACACCACTTTATAATTCTCATTTAGTTTATACCACTTTTCATACATATACTCTAAGGTTTGATGTTGTGATTGCGGTTCAAACGGGACAAGAATTTGCCACGGTTTTGATAATCACTTATCGAGACCTACTGATACCAATCGGTAGCCACTGAGACCAATCGGTCAGATTTTACGTTTGGAGCTCGGACCTAGTTGGAGAACCAAATAATACATTGTACCAGAGTCTTCGGTCTACTATTCATTACAGAGGCTTCGGATTACTGTTCAATACAGAGACATCCGTCTACTGTTCAACAGAGAGGCTTCGGCCTTGTACACATATAATAGAATAAAAAACCAGAAAACCTGTCAAACCCGAATTTGTCATCCGAAGCCGAATCGACCTGCTAAACCGGAACTATCATCCGAATCCGACTCAAAATGCTGAATCCGAAGCCGACTGAATCATTAAGTATTATCGCAGTTTTACGTAATTTGTTATTATCAAGATAAAGATTAACAGCCGTATTCACAAACAAATAATGTATGTTTTATAACGAGTTACTAACTTTTTGTATGTAAATTTCCATAAGAAAAAGTTGGTAACTCGTTATCAAACATCCATTATTTTTTTTTGAATACGGCTGTAAATAAATATTTAATATATTTTTGACCCCCAGAGAGAGTAAATTAATTGTGTTATTACTTAAGGTTTTGTGGATCTGTGGACACGACTGAACTACCTCAGCCGACGACAAAACAACGTTACAACTTCCTATAAAATTTCATTGGAAATTATTTCAATTTGGGAATTATTTCATTATGAAATAAACGTAAAAAGAGAATTCCTCATATATGTCAATTTTAGTTTTTTTTTCTTAATCATTTTGTGACCAAAAAATTAAAATGAGAACCAATATTATTTTTATTTTTTGTTTTCCGACTTCTTTCAAAATACAATGAAAACAAAATTAATTTTGTTCCATTTTGGAGTAAAATTTTAAATAGCAAAGACTGTGCACGAAAAAAAATCCGCGCATGCTAATCTGCTTATAAAAACTAAACCAATTGGCGAATGGTTTTTAAATTGTATTTTTATTAGTGCCTGTTATGTTCAAGTTCTAAACATAAAATAATAAATTATTATTTCCTGTTGATTTTTAAGAAAATATCTGATCTTTTCCAGAATTCTTACAATTCAAGGTTTTATTGTGTTCGGTCACTTTTATGCTCGAATAAGTTCACTTATTTTTAAGCTCCCTTTTATTTTAAGCTGAGCCTTAATGTCCTTTTTATTATTTTGTACTAGAGCCCAATATCTTTCAATTACACGGAGTTCCGGACAATTTATTGATTAGACTCTTTCGGTACAAACACTAACAATTTCTTTATTACCTCCACATTGTTTTGTTGCTGTGATGAGAAGAAGTGAAAATAGGCAAGAAAAAAGCGGATATACTGTATTTTTTTAGTAAAGGGAGAAGTCTTTTCCACGTATATTTCTGTGTTGATGGAACCATTTTTTATGAATGAAGTGCTTCTTTCCCGTATATGCATATGACTTCCCAAATAAAAAATTTTCTTGGGAATTTTGATTTCTTTGGTACACAGTATTTTTCTGCAATATTCCCTCTAGCCTCTTCTACATAGAATTTATGGCCAGGAAGTTGAAAATGTTTAATTGATTTTGCTCTAATCATCAAAATGATAATATTAATGACTAATAAAAAAATAGATATATTGATCTGAAGATTCTTGGAAATTGACTTAAATTTACTTTACTTCTGTATTTTTATAGACAAATCTTTAGTTTTTCTTTATATTTTATTAACAGCTGTCAATTTATTAAAAAACAAAATTAATAAATAATATAATTAATTTTCAACATAAAGTTAGTTAATATTTTTATTAAAAAATAATTTGTCTGTGAAACAATTTAAATTAGATCAATTCAGTTTTTGATCTGAGGTATTAAGAGCTTATCTATTCCTCTCTTTATATTCTTTTGCTAGCATAAAGTCTTTTATTAAAGATTAAAATGTTTCCCGTATTTTTTTCCCCTGCTTTCATAATTATAACACTGAACTTTAGCTTCATAAGTTAGATTAACCATTAAAATAATTTCAGCTTAATTTGTTTATTTATCTAACTCCATCCCGCCCAGACAACCAAATAATTAATCTAAACCCAACATAAAAGGAATCAAAATAAATCAGCCAGAACTGTTTTTGTATTTTTTTTTTTTCTTGTTTCGACTTTCTTATTTATTTTACAACCCTTGTACAAGATTTATAAGATGAATTAGAGTAATTAGTTTTATTGTTGTCATTGTAAAAGTTGTAAAATTCGTGACAGTTTTTAATGTCATGTCGAAAATAAATTGTATTAGAATTAGTACATGGCAAAGAAACTTAAAAAATAAGATTGTTTAAGAACATATTCTTAAAAAAAAAAAAAAACAGAAATAGAAAAATACATTGTAAGAAATATTATAAATAAAATAATAATTAAGTAATATTCATTTAAGCACACACAGAGAAAGCAGTTTCGTCGAGGTAACCGAATTTTGTTTGACAATCGAGTTTTATCGATTCTGTTTACTATTCATAATTCAGTTGCAATAACTGTTTTTAAAAATAATACCATTCAAAGGATATTAAACAATTAAAATAACAATTTTTCATTGCTTTTTATTTATTCTCGTTCTTCTTTAGTAAAAAAAAAAAATGTATTTTTTAATATCTTTAATACCCTTCACTATCTTAGCGACATATAATAAATTTGTTGGTTGAATAAAAAAAATATAAATTTTATAAAAATATTTATGACCGATCTATATTAAAATCCGTAGCTCATTGACCGATATCTCAGTTATTAGAGCCCAATATCTTTCAGTTTAATTAATTTATTTAGCATAAATATTAAAAAAAAAAATCTGAACCTTCTCTGCAAAAACAAAGCTTATATAGAGGTTTCAGAAAATCGAAAACTAGTTTTTTAGACATAAGGAATGCGCACGAAAAAATCCGTGCATAAATAATTCTTTTAACTGGTTTGCATTTGTCATTGTGCTCACTAGCCATGTGATAAGCTTCATGATAATATCTAAACTAGTTTTTCTTAAAATATAAATTGGACAAAAAACACCTAAACACATAATTCAAATTTTTCATGAAATCTTATATCGGACATATAAACAGTTTCTTGGGTCGTAATTAGGGTGATTGACGCGGTTTTCCAACCGGTTTTAAAACCGGTTTTTTCTGTCCATGTGCTGTCGGTTTTTTCAAAATGTTAATTTTTCGAATGTCGAATAGACCGGTTTTTTTAAACACAAAAAAACCGGTTTTAAAAATAGCATTTTATTTCAGAAAACATGTACTAAATAGTGATATTTGAATCGAAATTTAGGAATAATTTTTTAAATATTCAAAAAGACTGATTTCTTATGTTTTAAAAATATAGTTTAAGTCTAAATTGGAATTTATTCTGTAATATTAAACAAATACATAAGTTACAATTATTCTGTATGAATTTTTTAATCTATTGTAATATCTGTAATATTTTTACAACCAATTTAATTTTTTATGTTCCAATATTTCCTTTATTTTTTAAAGGTGTTGTGTTAAAAAAGTTTCACCTGCAGAATAGTTTCAATTGAGACAGGCTTCCATATTAAGCCAAGGTTTCTGTTTATGCTAACTAAAATTTAGTCTAATTTTTGATGATTTTTTTTCTACAATTTTGAAACATAATTATCTTCTAGTCATCTAGATATATAATTTGAAATTTTTTATCAGGAAGCGGATATAAGATGATTTATGTGTCTTTTTCTAAAAAATTTTTTCTCTTTCTAGAGCTTTCTAAAGCTCCCAGAAGACGTAGAAAATTAAAATTCGGCTTACTTATAACCCTATTCGTCCTACAAATCCAGAGCCAGATTTTGAAATCTCTATCAGGGAGCGAAAACACGTGGATCTATATATATGGATTTATATATATCATTCCTAAGCGTTGTTTTCTCTCCAGAGCTTTCTGAAGCTCCCAGACGATATAATAAACTAAAAATCGGCTTACTTATAAAACTATTCATTCTACAAATTCTAACGGAGCCAGATGTTTCTATCAGGGACCGAAAAGTTGCCTGAGTTGCTATACCTATTATTTGCTCTCCAAATCCTTTCAAAAACTTATTCTGCATTTCGGTCAGGGAGCGCATTTTATAATTGTGATTAGTGTATAATAGACAATGAAACGTTCTACAGGCTGACTTTTTTCAACTTCCTGACCAGTAATATTATGTTGCTAGGGGGAATGTGGCAGATTAATATCGTGTATCAAAGAAATCAAAATTCCTAAGAAAACTTTTGATTTGGGAAGCCATATGCAAATGCGGGAAAGAAACACTTCCTTCATAAAAAATGGTTCCATTAACACAGAAATATACGTGAATGAGTGCCTTTGGAAAAGATTTCTGCCTTTCCTAAGAAAATACAGTATATCTGCTTTTTTCTTTGCTGTTTTCCCTTCTTCCCATTACAGCAACAAAACAATAAAGTGGTAGCAAAAAAAATTGTTAGAGTTTGTACCGAAAAAGCTAATCCATCAAATTGTCCGGAACTCCGTGCATTTGAAAGATATTGTGCTCTGGTAAAAACTATTTTAAATTACATTAAAAGCTCAGCATAAAATGAAACGGAGTTTAAAAATAAGTGAACTTATTCAAGCAAAAAAGTGACTGAAACACAATAAAATCTTAAATTGGAAGATTTCTGGAAAAGATCAGATATTTCCTAAAAAACCAACAAAAAATAATTCATTCTTTTATGTTTAGAACTCTAAAATGACCGTCACTGATAAAAATATAGTTTTAAAAAATTCGCCCATTGGTTTATTTTTTATAAGCAGATTTGTATGTATGGATTTTTTCGTACGCATCTTATCTCCACCATTTATGAACAGATCTTACTGAATTTCAATGGCAAAATTATCGATAGAATTTTTGATTGTATGATATATATATTTTATATGACAGTCATCGGTGGGCTTATTAAACGCCATTTCAACCGACAAACGGACGGGCAAAGGTTGTCCTATCGACACCATTTCTTACAAGGATCAAGAAAATACAAATTTGTTCTCCGCCGAAAATTAATTTCCACGTTTTTCGGACAGAATGACAAACTTACTCATATATGTATACCCTTTACACTTATGGTGAAGGGTATAGAATGGTTAATAGTTCTAATACAATATAAAGTATTCTAACTAAATTTTTATAATTACAAACGTTTTCCAACCAGACTTCTTTCTGTGTGCAGTTAAATAAAGAAACTATTTTCTCATTTAATTAATTACACATTTTTCTGCTTGACCTATTTTTATCATTTGAAAATTAAACTTTTGTATTATTTATTATTAATATTACAGATTAATACTAAGAAAAATTATTTATTTGTTTTCCAAGAATTGGTAAATGATTCTGCTGAAAATCTCATTTAATTATTAGCCTATCTTTATTTAAAATTTCTCGTAAATAGATGATTTAAAGTGAATATTAAAATTTATCAAAAACCATAAATTAAACGCTGGCTATTAAACATATTTCTAATCCTTAAGGTATGCAATATTTTCTACATCATTTTAATTTTAGGTATTATGACATTTGTAAAATGTATTTAAAAATACTTGAATCCCAAAATACATATATGTTTAAATAAAACGATAAATGATGTTACTTACAAAACATCATATTGATGAAATGGCCTCATTCATAAAATTAGTTTTCATCTGTAAGTCTTTTTAGAAAATGAAATGACAACTTTTTTTTTTCTTCATAAACTGACCACACATTCTATAAGTTTTACAAACCATACACCAACACATATAAAGCAATCATTTAAATGCTGAGAAATATCAATGTATGTGTATTGTAACATTCATGTATGTGTTATCACCTTGACATATTTTTACATCACTAAATGACATATACAATTATAAAGTAAGAGTCGAACAAAATAAAATTATGGTCTATACACAGATGTTGACTATTCAATACAACTGACCGAAAAAACATTGCTGGCTACTAGAGAAATAAAAAAAGAATGAAGGATATGTAGTAAAAAAAAAAAAAAAAACATACATACACATATTGCGACATCAAATGACCTCAATATTTATTTCGAATGATACATTGGGGACCATTTGGGAATTATTTGTTACTTTAAGTATTTTAGCAGAGCAAATACTTAAATCCAAAAGCATGAGTTTGCTATAATACTAAATAATAACAATATTTAATAAAATGCCTTAAGTCTACAAACTATTAAGAGTATTTTCTAGATAGAGGGATGGTTAATTGAAATGAAATTGCTGCTGGATTAAAATAAATTGAGTACTTTTTCTTTATAAGAACAAGGAAAAAAAAAAAATAAAAAATAAAAGTATGTCAAGTTTAATAGAAGACTCTTATAAACTTAGACGATAAGGCGACATAGTCAAACCACGATAAAGATAGTTATAAAAGACAAGGAAACATAAGTCATATTTTTTTACAAAAAAAAGTTGGTTGTTGCGGAAAATATATGAATGGTTATTAACTAATTACATATATTTTTGTTTCGTTTTACTTTAACAATAGAAGTTTGGATTTGACATCTGTATTAAAAATTTAATCATTAAATTTTTAATCATTTTCTTTCATCATAAATCATACAATTCTTAATAACTGAACTTAAATAACTGAATTAAAATTAAACGTGGGCTTGATAGAAGGTTTTTATAATAAATTTATAACACATTTGAATTTAGGATCTTCAAGTAGGTCATCCAGTTTCATGAAATATAACCAAGACCAAATAAATCAGATAAATAGAGCCGATACAATTTCCAATCATTCAAAACTAATCAACAAGTTTGTTTTTCGAATAAAATGATGTCTTTTGATAATGCTCTGTAAAACTTTTCTTATAAATGCAGCAACTTTATTTTCAATTAAAAATTTATAAATTGTATTTCCAAAAGCTCCCGATCTCATATATGAAATTTTCTTTTTTCCAGACCTTATGAAATTAAATTACATTATTTAACAGTGTTTTGAAGCCGGAATCAGGTCATAGGACAGGTAACAGGACTGGTCCAAAAAAGTATGTTCAGAGTCAATTGATATAATAAAAATTTGAACATGTTTATACTTTTTAAACTTTTTTCTATTATTTTTTATTTTTTTTTTATTTTATAATTTTTCGTCAATGTGGATGGCGACACCATGAATCGAACCCACGTTCTTTTGATATATGTTACGTTTTATAGTCTTTAACTCTAACCACTCAGCCATAGATTATTATTTCGCGCGTGTTGCTAATTGTGTACTTAACATGTCTGTTAGAAATTTACTCTAAACTAACCCTGCGGGAAATTTGTGGCAATTGCAGTAATGAACCGGTTCCTCAGTACCAGTTGAGTATCAATTGACACCTAACTCGTCACTAAACTTCCAATTGAGAACCAGTTGACACCAACACACTTACTATTTAAAAGTTGAGATACAATTTATAACATGTTTGTTAAGAGCGCAATTAGCAACTCGCGCGCAATAACAATCTATGGCTGAGTGGTTAGAATTAAAGACTATAAAACATAACATACGTTAGATGAACATAGGTTCGATTCGGGGTGCCACCATCGACATTAACGAAAAATTATAAAATAAAAATAAACATAATTTAATAAAAATAATAAAAAAAAAATGTTTAAAAAGTAAACAATTACCGAATTTTTCTCAAGTTTTTATTATCCTGTCCCAAGGGGCTAATTAGCCACCTCCAATGACAACCCCATGTAAAAGTGACGGGTTCCTCTCATATAAAGCTCCGGAACTGGGACCGGTCACTATCCCAGAGAACCTGCCACGTGACTAGTTTTGAACCGGTTCTCTTTACTGTTTCTCAAAGGGATGCCAAACGGGAAAAGATTTTGTAAATCCAGGGATTCGAAATTCTTACACATTTTTCGGTCTTTTTTAAGAACATATTCGAGCCGGTCACTCCAGAACATCACTTTTATTTTCTGAAAACCATTTTCAGGTCAATTTGCTCGTGTTCTTAGGAAAATTTTCCTCCTAAAACACCCATTTGTGTGGCATATTCTCTTCTGAATAAGACAAAATTACTGCTCTTAATATTTCCACATACATTAGGGCATGATGTGAGAAACATCATCAATCGTTGATTTTCGCACCATCGTGCTTGACGGTCTTCAAAACAAATACATATTTTCCTGTTCCAAGCGTCCCATATGCGCCAAAACGAAAAACTTTGAACTGATATGTGCAGAGAATGTGCTCCACTTCGTATGGGACCAATCGGAGAATTGTGAAATTAAGGTGATTGTGCACCTGTATGTAGTATATTTAAGTCTTGTTCTAACTTAGTGGATGTCACAAATGGGTCTGAGGTCACCATTCGCTTTGTACGCTAAGGCTCACTTGGAATATTTTTTAGCTTGCGACTTTGTGTTTTTATACCCTACACCACCATAGGTGGGGAGGGTATTATGCTTTTGTGCTGATGTTTGTAACACCCAAAAATATTGGTCTAGGACCCACCTTAATTTATACCAATCGGCTTAGAATCACTTTCTGAGTCGATTTAACGATGTCCGTCCGTCCGTCTGTCCGTCCATGTAAACCTTGTTATCAAACTACAGGTTACAATTTTGAACCAAAATTAATAAAATTTGGTACACAGGTTTTTTATAGTCCACGGACGAAGCCTATTGAAATTGGTTATGATCGGTCCATTATTTCACCTGGCCCCTATACAAATGTCCTCCCGGAAAAGGGTTTAACGGCCATAAATCCCTTAAATATGCAATATTTTAAATTTGGAACATATAAGTTTTATATAAGTCTAAATAGATGTGCCGATTTTTAAAAAGATCGGTCCATAATTAACGATAGCTCCCATATAAACGCCCTTTCAGAAAATCACTTTAACGGGCATAAATCCCATTAAAATGTTAGTATCAAGTTAATATTCGACACAAATAAGTTTTATATGAACATAAATGATAGTGCCAAATTTAACAAAGATCGGTCCATAATATGCATTGCTCCCATATAAGGCCCTCTTTCGGGAATCATCCAAAAGTGAATAAATTCATATACATGTCAGCATCAACGTAATATTCTGTATTCGTATGTTTTATTTTACACTTATGAGTATCGGTCCACATTTGACTCCAAGTCAAGACTCCTCCCGGAATTATAATGTACACAATGGTGTAGGGTATCATATGGTCGGGCTTGATCGACTATATCCAAAATAATACCAAATAATAATCAAAAATCAAAAAATAATACTATTTTCAGATATTTCAAATTTTGATAATATTATAAGGAATCGCCTTAAGTAAAATAACGGTAACTTCCTAAGATGTATAAAAAAAAAAAATTCTTCTTATAATTATTTTTTTATGCTTAGGACTTTCATATAAACAAATTGTTTTTAAAATCCATGTCTAGGAATTATGTAGCAACCAAAACTTCAAATTAATGCTGCTATTATTTTGCACACAACTGTATAAAATTGATTTCTAAAATATTTTTGAACATTTTCTGTAAATGTTTTAATATTCCTTAAGTTCATTTTTTGGATTGTATTTTTGTCAATAAATCCTGAAATTGAAATTCTGGGATTTTTTTCGTCCAATCCCGGGATTCGGGATTTTGTAATACCGAAAATAAATATAAATATTTTTATATATATTTCAAAAGAAGACAAAATTTCCTAAAAATTGGTGTACAACAAGTCCATATCAGAATGTAAATATTTTTTTTTAAATCAGTAGACAAATTTAAATAATTTTCGTCTTCCTAAATTAAAAAAAAAAAGTACTTTTAAAGCTGGGTTACTTCATATAAGAAAAAGTATTTTTTTCTTTTATTTATAGCAAATATTAAGCATTGCAGTACTATTCTCTTTAGATGATATTATTAAGAGCAAATAAATATAAGCATATGTTGTTTGACTGCTTTCATGATAAAAGTGTTTTTTCCTTTACAATTTTGCTAAAGTGTAGAGTTTCTTACACATTGACTGTGTTATTATGGATGAGGAGTAGAGTATGTCATAACACACTTGAACAACACGATAGATTAGTGGCCAGGGACCATGTCTTGTGGTATTTTATTAAATTCTTACAAGTACAAAATAAAATAAAGTTTACAAATACTTGTACAGTGAGTTCAAAGAGTAATAAAATAAAATACTAAGCATAGACAAATTCTAAGACCAATAAAATTTAACAAGTTTTTAACATTAGACATACGTATGAATGTGTAAATGTATGTATCTTTTTATTTATTTATTTATTTTTGTATTTTGTATCATGGGGATTTTTATGAAAAACAAAGACTGATGATATAAATAATCATTAACGTTAAAATTACACTGCTCTTTATCACTGTAATTTGTGCCTTATTAATACGAAGATGATTACGTTAGTAAATAAACTTTTATTTCTTGCCATTGAAAATTGAAAAAAAGAAGAAAGTTTTATCTTTTGCTGTCTTGGTCTTTGGGGAGTAAAAAAGAAAGAATAAAAATGGACACTTTGAGTGTTAATGAAATAAAAAGTTTGTTTTTCTTCTTTTTTTTTTCTTCCTGTATTTAATTTAATTGCGAATTATGAAAAGAAATATTTTCTCAAGTCAATCAATAATTTTCTAGCAATTCAAATAAAATATTGTTTTTATATATTTTCTTAAATTGAGTAATTTTTATAATAGATTTTGTATAATTGCAAGAGATTAATCAATTAGGAATTATGGTAAAACAGAGTAAACAGCTTTAAACGTTAAAAAAAAGAACTTAAGTCCTTACAATTTTGGGGTCACAGCATATTGTTACAGAAATATTACATTTAAAGTTTAAAGAAAAACGTTCTTTTAGATTTCAATTAAATATCTTAAACTTAGTACCTAAATTTTTGAAATAATGCGAATTGAATAAGAAATACTGCGGCACAGTATTTCTTATTTAATTCAGATGCACGGTATTAATTATTACTAAGCTTCTAATCCACTTTTTTTGAATTGACTCTAGTTCTAGCGATAAATCGTGATTTGTAAAATTAAGGATCTTGCACCATATATTGAAGTATAACTCGAAAACGACTTGTCTGATTTTATTAAAAAAATATCAAAAAATTCTAATTAAAATTGCAGTCAAGTCATTTTTATATTATTTTTTAATACGCTATAGAGATACCTTCTGAAAAAAATGTAAAGTTATACAAAATCGATTTTTTTTTTTTAAAAAAAAAACCATAAAAATTCGAAAATGTTGAAATTTTTATTCTTTAATCATAAAGATAAATTTGTTGCAAATAAAACAAGATATTTTTCATTCAAATTAATACATAGATTATGATGTTATTCACAAATTAGTAAAAATACTCATTTAAAAATTACATATAAATATTAACATTTTTTTTTTATTTTTTAATATTTCTATGTAATTTGTAATTGGTTTGAATGAAAATTATCTCTTTCTTATTTGCAACAAATTTATTTTTACGATTAAAAATGTTAATTTTTGACATTAAAATTGTTATGATAAAAAAAAATTTTTTTTTCAGAAAATAGGCTTAATATCTCCATAACTGTTGAGCGTATTAAAAAGGAATATAAGAATGACTTAACGACAATTTTAGTTAAATTTTTTTGATATTTTTATATATTAACCAAATCTGTCAAGGCGGTTTTCAGATAGGCTTCAATATATGGTGCAAACTCCTTAATTTAAAAAATCGCGATTTATCACGAGAAGTAAAGCCAATTCAAAACGGGATAGATAGATAGATATAGTCGGTCAAACCCGACCATATGATACCCTACACCATCAAGTATGTGCATAAAAATTCTAGGAGGGGTCATATATTAGACCTATGGCCAATTGTGGATCGATACTTTTACTAAGTGTAAAATAAAATATATAAATACAGAATATTACGTTAATACTAACATTTATATGAATTTATGCGCTTTAGGGTGATTCTCGAAAGCAGGTTTATATGGGAGCTATTATAAATTGTGGACCGAACCTCATAAAATTTGTTGCCTTGATTTCTACTTAAATAGCACTTATTTGTGTTGAATATTAACTTGATACTGACATTTTTTTGGATTAATTCACTTTAATCCTAAGGTACATACCCGCATACCCGGGTACCATTTTTAACTTTAAAGTGCTCGTATTTCTAAACTAATTTTAACAGAGTACGTGTCTGCATCATTTATAAAGCCAAAATTCATACAATTATTTCAAAAACTGCAATTTGTAGCTTTAATAAAAGTTTATTATGGACTGCAAGACAGACGGACGGACTTCGCTTAAATACTTTCTTTCTACATGTTTTTATCGATTTACTTTAAGATCTGGGGCCAATTAAATGGTCGTAATGAATAATTTGTATAAAATTATATATTTTTTTAATAAAATCAACGAAAATTACCGACCAAACATCGTTAAATCGACTCAGAAAATGATTCAGAGTCGATTGGTATACTTTAAGGTAGTGCTCCGAAGATTTTTTCTATGCGTTACAAACATCAGCACAAACGCATAATACCCCAACCACCTATGGTGGTGTAGGGTATAAAAAGTGGATTAGAGGCTTAGTAAATATTAATACCGTGAATGAAAACCCCAGTGCCACAGAATCAGTGTTTCCCTGTGTAATCATACTATTTTTAATTTAAATATAGATTACGCTGTTAATGACATGGTAATGTTATGGTCAATCTCAGTAGATGACATTTTATACAGTTTTTGTTCATTTATTTGAATTGTGGTTTTTAGTGTTTATGAACATTATTTGCCATTATCAACTAGAAGTTTGTTGGTTTTTATTTATTTAAGGTCTGGTTGCTATTTACATACAACAGCAAAAAAAAAAAAAAAAAAAAAAAAAACAAGTTGTGGTTTTTAAATAAAAAAGACATAAACATTTAAACATTAAAGTTTAAATATGTGTTTATGTTCGTACTATAAATAATATTTATTTAGGATAAAATTCAAGTGCAACCACTAAATGCGGGTCGTGTACGTATTTATTATTCAATTAATGTCCCAAGGTAAAGGTAGCATTAATTAAATAAATACCACCATTTTTACATAGAAGTAAGAAAAACATTTAAATGAGTCAATAGAAAAGGATTTAAGTAAACAGAACCTTAAAGTAGGCAATGATTTATTTATAAAAAAAACAACGTTTTGATAAAATGTTTAAAATTTTGTTTTCTAGGAAAATTAGCTAAACAAATATAGCAAACTAAAAGTATGCTTTAAATTTTTTAAGAACTGGTAAGAAGTTATAAATAAAAACTTATTATTATATTTTTTTTTTAATTTGCAGGTTCCATTCTACTTTAAACCTTTAATTAGATTTTACATTTTTCTTTCTTTCGTTTTTGTTTTTTTTTTCTGCTCATAATTTAACTTTCTCTTTTCATACTTACCGACAATAAATGCCAATCATCACAACGCATGGAAAATAAAAACTGATACAACTCGATACAACAGCATACGTTGGCGTTAAATCCAATGCACACGTTGGATATTTTTTACCATTATCTTCCACAATTAACGGTTGATCGGGTCGATGCAATCCCAATGATATTGGCACAAACGACACAAAGGCGGCTAATAGCCAAATGGCAGCAATAGTGACGACAGCTACACGTCTTGTCACCCAACGTCCATATCTGTACAAAACGTAATGAAAGAATTAAAATGAAGTAACGTTTAAAAGAGAAAAATTACTCAATGAAAAATTTAAATTTGAAATGTATAGAGAGTAAAATAGTGATGATGATGCTGGTTATTAGAGACCAGTTAGTAACAAAATTATTTAGGTTCACTACTTTCAAAAAAAAAAAGAAATTATATAAAATATACATCAAAGAATGTTTGCAATGAAAGCTTAGTTATATTTTTCTGTTATCTGTAATATATTGGCGGGAAATTTGTGGCAATTGTAGTAATGGGCTGGTTCCTCAGTACCAATTGAGTACCAATTGAGAAAGTGTTTAGAAAGTAAAAAATTACTGAATTTTTATAAAATTTTTATAATATTAATGGACCCTGAACCTGTCATCTTGGACCAGTCCTGGGACCTATCCTGTGACCTGTCCCAAGGGGCTAATTAGCTACCTCCAATGACAACCCCATGTAAAAGTGATAGGTTCCTCTCATATAAAGTTTCAGAACTGGGACTGGTCACTATCCCTGAGAACCTGTCACGTGACTGGTTTTGAACCGGTTCTCCTTACTCTAGGGATAATATTAATTAATGTTATATTCGGCTCGGCCGAATCTATATACCCACCGTCAAGTTTTTCACATTTTACGTTATATGGGAGGTGGGCGGTAAAGTGGGCGGATCACGCCCATTCTTTGTTTCCGAGTTTACATTGGTCATTGAACTATTTGTACAAAATTTCGTTGACGTTTCACCTTATATGAGAGGTGGGCGGTAAACTGGTCGGACCACGTCCATTTTTGTTTTCAAGTTAATATCGACCCTTGAACTATCTGCACAAAATTTCGTTATCATGCTTTCCATACATGCTTTTGTTTAAGAGATATCAACAGAAAAGTATGCAATGAGGCTACAACGGATACCCTGTGTCTAGTATTTTCTCCATAACTTTTTTGTTTATTAACCGATTTTGCTCATTTTCAATACAAACCAAACCTTAAATATAAGTATTTGAGTCAAATTTTGTCTCCCTAGGTTATCCCGTTCGAACCCCATTCTGCTTTCAACAGACAGACAGACAGACAGACAGACAGACGGGCGGACATAACTAGATCGACTCAGAATCAAACCAGGACCCAGAAAATATATACTATATGGGGTCTTAATTGATTCTTTCGACATGTTACATACGGATCTTTTTGAGGGTGGGTATATACAAAATTAAAACTCTAAAGCTATGTTCAGACTAATCAAATATTTGTCCAAAATGACGTAACCACTATGTAAACATTTTCTAACATCTCCATTTTAATGGCAAAATATTTTTTACTTATCATTAATCATAACTACCATTTTACCGAATCTTGTTTGACGCTGTTTTCTCTTGCAAAACATTTGCAAAATTAAACAATTCCAAACAATTTTTTTTTGTAAAACTAGTGGTCACGCAAATTTTGTCAAATATTTGATAAATGCAAAAATAGCTTTGGATCAACACTTTCCAAACTGTAGAATTTTATACATGTTAAGATTTTTTCGATTTCACTCCTTATCTAAATCTTTAGGACAAAATAAAGTTTACAAACATTTATTAGAGGTTATGAGAAGATACCACTTAATAAAAGTGGCGCATGGTCCCCTGTTTACTTTCACTAGCACATTTCAACAGTATTCAATTTTGAAAAACATCATTTGCAACATCGGTTATTTAAGAGTCCTAAGATAACCTATTGTCGTCAAAGTTGATAATGTACACTGAAAAAAGTAATTTCAATGAATGAAGTACATTAAATGAAACTCATTAATTTTTTCCAAGAATTTATTAACTTAATGTACGAATTCATTGCTTCAATGAAATTATTCATTAAAATTCAATGAAAAAATTAACGCTATTATGAACATTACATTGAAACCATTCATTAAATTTATTTCTTAATACAATAAGTAAATCAGTTATTTGATTTAATGTATAAGTTCATTGAATTAATTTATTCAATGTACTAATACATTGATTTAATTAAAAAGAAGCATTACACAATGAATAAAAGCATTGAACCAATGAAATATTTCATTAAATTATATTAAAATAAATGCTTTCTAATGGGAAATAAAGTAAAACGAAAACAAATACAACTCAGTTTTCTTTTATCTCTTAACAAGAAATGACGCGTTTTAAATAAAAGACAAAAAATAAAAAAAATCTGTGTTGTGTTAAAAACGAAAATAATTAAAAAGTAAATAAGTTATAAATCGAATTATTAAAATACATAAATACAATTTATTCGCAAAGAAGAAGTCGAGCAGCATAATTGAATATACCAAATTAAATTAATTACCAAAAAGAAAGAATTTGGAGACTTGCCTTCCTAACACGTAAGTTTAATAATGTTTATGATTTTAAACAATTTTTAAATATTACATTTCATTTATATTTATGTAGATAAAACCACTAAGACACAGAAGAATGTGTTTCAAAAAATATTTGATTTCAAAACCAAGAGGATTCTATTCGTAAGTATGCATAATTATATGAAATATTTTAATTGAATTCTTAATAAAAATATATTACAGACTGATCAAGATTTGAATGCTAAATCCGGTGATCGTCAAAATAAGGAAATTTCTATAGACCAAAAAGATTTAAAGGTAACTAGTTCAAATATTTTAAGCAATTGAACGAATTTTAAAAATTTTATTTATAAACTTTTTTTTTGTTTAGGACAATGCTGCTGTTATATTAATGTGGCGTCTAAATTGATATTCTATACCATCATTGAGCAATATAAAGGACAACAGGAATTACTATATTATTATAAATGACAAAGCAAACACGATCACATCTGTAACATGCATTTTGTTTACTTAAATTTTTTAGTGAAATGTAATATTTTTATATTTATATTTAATTTTTGCTTATATTAACTCAATATCATATAATTTAATCATTTAATTTAAAATAAAAAAAACCAAACATACAGAACAAGCCTATTATTATAATACATTTTCAATGTATAGTTTCATTGGGACAAAATATGAGTTCATTGAAATCAATGTACTGTTCACTGGAATTATTTATTTCATTTAATGAACGTGTTCATTGATTCAATGTAAGAATAAATGTAATCAATGTACATTGAATTTTAATATTAATGTATGGTAATACATTGTTTCAATTAACCTGTACATAGGGTCAAAATTAGTGCACAAATTCATTGTAACAATGAACTTTTTCATTGTATTTATGTACCTTTTTGGTTCAGTGTAGAAGTGATTGCAGTGTCCTTTACCATTATTCGGTTCGAAGGACTATAAACAAATTATAATCGGTAATTAACCTTTGTTTCCTGATAGAAAGTCAGAAAGATGTTCTGAGCATCGTGACCTAAAGAATCATTTGTATAATGTAATTTCAATACTGTCAACAACATTTCATGTGAAATTTCAAAACAAATAAGGCAAATATTTTCCATAAAAATGAACTATGTAGTCTCTTTTAAAAAAATATCTCAGAATTAAACATTAATAAATGTTTTCCCAAATGCTCTTTACAAACATATTTTCCATTCACATGATCACTCATATCTCCTTGAATGCCAGTGAGTGACTGATTGAATAGTGTGGACATGTATGCGTATGATGCATATGTAAGTGTGGTTTTACAAAGTGAAATGAAGACATGTGTACAGACAGATTCTTGTTAGTTCAACTCATGTGTCATGTATCTGACAATATGATGGCTGACAAACAGAAAAAGGAAACAAAAAGAAGTATCGAGAAAAAAAAAATAATGTTTAACATTAAATGTATGTGTCTGCAGCTGACAAATGTTGCTTTCAATAGCTTACCAATTTTGTTGGGCCATAAAAGAAATTTCATTTAATTTGATGAAAATTTGTCAATAATGAACATTTTAAGGAGGAAAAGGAGCAGGAGATTAAAACGATATTAATATTTCGGAAAAAAATATATATACTGAAATTTTAATAAACTCTTAATAAATTTTAAATGAAAATTGGATTAAAATAATTTAATATATGCAGCTTGTAGATAAGATAATATTCTTATCTTGAAATTTTGTAACAATATGTTGCTAATAACTCTTCTTTGTTTGAAAGGTCATTCAGACAGGAAGTCATAAACTAAGCTAAATAATACAATTTCCCGTAGCTATCATTTAATTCTTTTTTTTTTCTTTTTTTTTTTTTTTCTCTTCCAACATATTGTATTTCATTTTTATTCTGCTGATTATAAGCAATAAAATTTAATAGCCCGTATATTAGTTCTGTTTTTATAGTATAAAACATATTTTATTATATTTATAATAAAAGCGTGTTATTCAAATAATATTATTTTATGAGATGAAATAAAATTATGATTTTATTAACCATATAAAAATGAAAAAGAAAGAAACAAACTCTCAAGTGTATGACGAGCATCGATATGAAACCAACCAGAGCATTTAAATCACAAACGAGAAAAAAAATAATAAAATAAAATCTAAATATAAGAAATAGAAAAGCAAAAATAAAATAAATAGCTTAATAACTGCGTTTGCTCATAAAAAAATAATACGCACACGCATTTACACAAGAAATAAAATAAACGTTATAGGAAATCTTGATCGCAGTCAAAGGGAAATCATGTTATATTTGCAGCATAGAAGACAACAATAAAAAAATAAGAAAATACCCAAAGTAACAAGTCATAAAATCTATTTATATATGGCACCAAAGCTCACATGTACATACATATGAACATTAGTATATCTACCATATATTTACATACATATGTTCTATAAATATTCCAAAATGAAAGTGAATTTGCAAATTATGTTAGAAGTTTTAGATGTAAGAAAATATTTTACAGATGTCTTAAACACACACACATATACCACCAGAAAATGTAAATATTAAGGAAACGGAAATGATGTGAAGTGAAGTGGTCTTATTTTTCATATTCAATTATTAATGAAATAATAGAATAAAAATATAGCGAATTTGTATAAAGACACATAAGGAAGCCAGAAAAAACAAGTGTTAGAAATAATGAAAGTATAAAAGTGGAAAAATGAAACAAATGGGAAATTTTGTACTTATTTAGGATTATACAAAGAATAATTGAATTAAACTTATTTACATATTTAATGAATTTAATATAAGATATGTATGTAAACATATGTAGGTATGTAAATGTCTGAAAATTTGTTTGATAAACCTAAAATATTTATAATTTAATTAAATTCAGAAAATGAGGAAATTTTGTAAGAAATAAAAAATAAAAATAAATACAAAAGTTGGATTGTGTGATAGTAAAGCATCATTAACTTAAAGATTTATAAAAAACAAGCGCGAATGTTATCTTCGGCTTTATATCGACCCTCGAACTATCTGTACAAAATTTCGTTTTGTTTAACCCATTTCCCACCACTGTTGCGTTTTCGGATCAGTAACTTTACCTATACCGTAACTAATTAAGTTTAAAATTAATGATAACGTTTTATATATGTACATTTAGCTTAGAATGTTAACTAAATAAATTGAGCAAAAAAATTAATTCCGACGAATTTTTACCCCCGGTAGAGCGGATCAAAAAAAAGGTCTATAAAATAGACCTTTTTTAAAATTTAAAAATTCATTCGAAAAATTTTATAAAATATCTTGAATAACCTTTCAAACGATAGCCAAGATATCAAAATATATGAAAAATTTCACTTTTTGACAAATAATTTAGGGAGATAGAAACACTAAGCTCCCAAAAATTGGCGTTGCGAAAACGCATCAATGCACAGTGTCCCATTTATCCAAATTAGAACGACAAAAATAGGAAAATAAAAGTTTATAAATTGAGGTAATTCTTTTCGCATTTATTAGTAAACATGTCATATATTATGGAAAAAATACTTGAAGTATTGGAAAGTGCCCATAGCGCGAATTATGGATTTTCAAAGTTGCAACTTTTAAAAACATTTTAATTTTATATATAACTTTTGTAAAGAAGTATGTTAAATTTAACTTCGTATATCTCGGCAAATGCTACAGATATTGATACGATTTTTTTGGTATGTAATAATAAATGTATCCAAATTATTCCATTATAATTTGCTAAGTTAAAAAGTCAGTACTGAAAATATTGTTTTTACTTAAAAGAAATCATAATAATAAAAAATATATTTATAATGGACTGGAACTAAAAAGTTCCAACGAGTTCCAATTCAAAAATACGATTGTTATATAAAATAACATCTATAAAATTATATTTGAGAATTTTGGCCGCGACTTTTTGCGATCTTTTAAAATATTATAATAAAATGTACGGTACCTCATATTAGGATTTTTTTAAGAATTATTTAAACATTTTAAGGTAATAGCTGAAAATTTATTATTCAAGTGTTTCACTATGATTGGTGTGATTAGATCTTGCCACGCCTACTTTTAAAATATCTTTTATTTTAATAAAATTTACAAAAATATGTCTGAAATTCATACGAATAAAATAATTTTTTTCAGTATGGGAGTGGCAGTCATTCTACCCTCCCATTTTTAGTGGGTATGTTTATTGCTTTATCTACTAACAGAATATACAATTTCAGACCAGTATCTACAAAATTGGATTTTTGTCGTTCTAAAAATGCCAAATGTGACACTGTGCAATGGTCAATTAGGGGTAGTGTGATTTAGTTACATTACGCAAGGTAGCGCACTGAAAATATAGAAATTTTTAAGGTAATATAGTATGTTAAAATTATGCAAAATAATTAAGAAAACCTTTATAGATGAAAGAATATAAAATTTTGGAATTCAGATTTCATGTGCAATAGAATTTTTTTACTCTAGCCTTATAAAAGTTGTATTCTATATAATTTATGACTTATGTAGTAAAAAATAAGCAATTGTCAGCAAACTACAAGTAGCTATATTCTTTACAATCATTTAGAACAAATGTCCACATGATCGACGCTACCTGAATATGAAGTGTATTTTGTGAGGAACGCTATTATATTGAATATGATGACAAAAATTCAAGGAGTTATAAAAATTACATAATTTTTTGCTAAATTTTTTCAATTTTCTTAAAAAAGGGATAATAAATCTTCTTCAAAGGTCATAAAATTTGCTAAAGAAAAACATAATATTTGCAATTTTTATGATTACACATTATTATTTTTTATTCAAAGTATAAAAAAATTTTAAAAACCAATGTGAGTAGGTAAAATTTCATAATTTTCGAAAGAACCTTTTTCTATAAAAGGCTATGCTCTCTAACCTGAACCAAAAAGGTACATAAATACACAAAGTTCATTGTTACAATGAATTTGTGCACTAATTTTGACCCTATGTACAGGTTCATTGAAACAATGTATTACCATACATTAATATTAAAATTCAATGTACAAGTTCATTGATTACATTTATTCTTACATTAAATCAATGAACACGTTCATTAAATGAAATAAATAATTCCAGTGAACAGTACAATGATTTCAATGAACTCATAATTTGTCCCAATGAAATTATACATTGAAAATGTATTATAATAGGCTTGTTCTGTATTTTTGGTTTTTATTTTAAATTAAATGATTAAATTATATATTTTTTTATTTTTTTATTTTATAATTCATCCTTTATTTTCGACTTATTTACAATATATACATATTTACATTTTGAGATCTTATCAACTAGATATTACAACAATTGAATAGGTAGAATACACAAACATTGATTTATAATTTTTTATTTGAAAAAATTTTTAAGGAAAAATAGGGGAAAACCTTATATAATTGATGGAAATTCAAATATAGTTAGAAAATATTATATTTATATAAAATTATTGAAACCAATAATTTTAATAAGTATAATATTTTCAATTTGGTGATTTTAAGATTTATGTATTATGATAGCCGTCTACATTCTCTTATCAAGGGATAAGAACAATTTTCAATTTTGTCAAAATAGTTTTTTTTTATTCTTTTTATAAAATCAGTAATTTTTTCGTAACCCGTTTCCAAATGTAAAAGGGGTTGTTGGATATCTAAAATTTTTATTGTATATAATTTTTAAACATTTGTTTTGTATAATTTGCAACTTTTTCAGATGACAGTTCGCAGCAGTATACCAAATAGGACATCCATAAGTTATGATTGGTCTGATTACATTTTAAAAAATCATTTGTTTATTTATAATGTTTAATGTAGAACGTTTGTTTATAAGAGGAAAAAGAGTTTTTAATGATTTTGAAGCTTTTATGCAAGTTTCGTCAATATGTTTCTTAAAGATGAGTTTTTTGTCCAAAGTAACTCCAAGATATCTGACATCATCACTTATATTAATACAAGTATTTCCAAAAAGTATTGGTCGAATAGGGATTCTTTTGGGTGACCTGTTGTAGGGAAATATAATTGCTTGAGTTTTATTTGCATTAATTTTTATTTTCCATTTATGGAAATATCTATTACAAGCCGAAAGACTGTTTTCCATTTTTTTTATGAGAGCATTGGTGAGTTTACTAGATGTTATTAAGGCCGTATCTTCAGCGTAGTAAGCTGTTTTCATAAAAGTCGGAACTGAAAAGTCAGATGTATAAATAGAATATAGCAGGGGTGATCAAATAGATCCTTGGGGTAATCCGGTTGTTATTCCTTTTTCAGATGATAATTCATTATTAACAGATACCATAAATGATCTATTCTTTAGAAAATCAGCAACAAGTTTACAGATATATTTAGGAAAGTTTTGGTTTAATAATTTAAATATTAGGCCGTTATGCCAAACGGTGTCAAACGCTTTTTCAACGTCTAATAAAATTAAACCAGTTGACCGTTTATTATTTTTATTATTTGTTATTATATTTTTAATTATGTTTATTTGGTGAATTGTTTCTATTTTATTTTATATTAAATGATTAAAGTATATGATATTGAGTTAATATAAGCAAAAATTTAATATAAATATATAAATATTACATTTCACAAAAAAAATTAAGTAAACAAAATGCATGTTACAGATGTGATCGTGTTTGCTTTGTCATTTATAATAATATAGTAATTCCTGTTGTCCTTTATATTGCTCAATGATGGTATAGAATATCAATTTAGACGCCACATTAATATAACAACAGCATTATCCTAAAAAAAAAGTTTATAAATAAAATTATTAAAATTCGTTCAATTGCTTAAAATATTTGAACTGGTTACCCTTAAATTTTTTTGTCTATAGAAATACCCAAATGTAGCATACAAATCTTGATCTGTCTGTAATATATTTTTATTAAGAATTCAATTAAAATATTTCATATAATTATGCATACTTACGAATAGAATCCTCTTGGTTTTGAAATCACAATATTTTTTGAAACCCTAGTATTTGAGGCTAATAACACATTCTTCTGTGTCTTAGTGGTTTTATCTACATAAATATAAATGAAATGTAATATTTAAAAACTGTTTAAATTCATAAACATTATTAAACTTACGTGTTAGGAAGGCAAGTCTCCAAATTCTTTCTTTTTGGTAATTAATTTAATTTGGTATATTCAATTATGCTGCTCGATTTCTTCTTTGGAAATAAATTGTATTTATGTATTTTAATAATTCGATTTATAACTTATTTAGTTTTTAATTATTTTCGTTTTTAACACAACACAGATTTTTTTATTTTTTGTCTTTTATTTAAAACGTGTCATTTCTTGTTAAGAGATAAAAGAAAACTGAGTTGTATTTGTTTTCGTTTTACTTTATTTCCCATTAGAAAGCCTTTATTTTAATATAATTGAATGAAATATTTCATTGATTAAATGCTTTTGTTCATTGTATAATGCTTCTTCTTAATTAAATCAATGTATTAGTACACTGAATAAATTAATTCAATGAACTAATACATTAAATCAAATAACTGATTTACTTATTGTATTAAGAAATAAATTTAATGAATGGTTTCAATGTAATGTTCATAATAGAGTTAATTTTTTCATTGAATTTTAATGAATATTTTCATTGAAGCAATGAATTCGTACATTAAATTAATAAATTCTTGGAAAAAATTAATGAATTTCATTTAATGTACTTCATTCATCGAAATTACTTTTTTCAGTGTACTCAAAGTGATAGTTCATTTTGGGTTTTCAATTAAATGAGATTAAGAGGGTATCAAAATATAAACAAAATTAAATCTCCAAAGATATTCAAGGTATAATAAAGGAAAAATCTGTGAATATATGTGCACGGATAAATGAAAGCAAACTAAATTTTTTCTTAGTCATTGAAAATTGGTACATTATCCAAATTTTCAAATCCTGTTTCAGTTGGAAAGCATCATATTATGAGCCAGTGCATTTGGTACATTACCAGGATTTACGATTTTACAAACTCGGGAATATTCTGCAAGAATAACAGAATCGATTTACGTAACATTTGTGTTTGAAGAACAACGTGGTTAGGCAGCCTGTAGGAAGGACCAAAATGCTTTCCTGACCACCGTATTAAAATCCTAATTGAGATGATGCGCAAACTGATAACTGAATGCGATGTACATTCCAAATGCTTTAAAATGTAACATATTTCATTAAATATATAATATATTTTATACATTATATGAAATTATTTAGTCTTACACCGTAAGTTATTTAACGTTTTTACGTCATTATTTAGTTGCCTTAAATTTCAATTGGAATGGTCCACCTCCAATTTTTTTTGTTCACACTTAACATAGTTAACATACAATTTGTAAAATAATCACAGGACTAAATTTAAATGACAAATAAAACTCATTTGCCATACAATTTGTTTAAACGTCTACTTCTTATATGAGCGAAACAACATACCCCTAATTGACCAATGATGCGTTTTCGCAACACCCGATATCTCGGAAACTAAAATAGCTAGGATCACAAATCTATTTTATGATCACAATCACTAAAATAGACCCCATACCAAATTTTATTAATTTATCTTAACGGGATCGGGTAGTGGTAAGAAATGGGTTAAGTAAGTATTAGGGTTTGGGGTCCGGGAATTCCCGGGCGGGAATTTTTTTCCAATTTTCCCGGGAAAACGGGAAATTTAATATTCACGTAGTTTTATAATCCTATAGCAAAAATTGTTACTGTTTATATCACCTCAGTGAAAATTTTACATTAATTTAAACATACTACTTACTAAAGGCATTTTTAGATGTTAATAAAATTAATATAAAATTCGATTCAAGTTATATTTTATTATTGAAAAACATTTCATCGATGCGCTGATGAAGTCCTATTTTACTACTTTTCACTAGGAGAAAAAAAAAAACGTTTTATTTTTGTCAATTCACATTACGAATACACGAGTTTTTAACTAGGTTTTTAAGCTGTGTAAATAATTTTGAAATATGTACAAAAATTAAATATGTAAACATTTTTTATATGAAAAATGGATAAGAACTTTTCTTTTAACATCAGAAATAAATGCCGCTACTTTTTAAAAAATTATTACAATTCTACTTTTAAAATGTGTAAATATATTTGTCTACGAATGTATTTTTCAAAAGTATTCGTATTGAAATGATTAACAATGTTTTTGAAATGTTAAATGAAAAATAATTTTTATCAGATTTCCGAACACTATATCATTGGACCTCAAAATATTGTTAGGAATCAATTTTAAAAGTGTTTTAGAATTGTGTTTTAAAACGAATCAATACGATAAGAAAAACCATTTATACTAATATTTATGCCATAGATTAAACCCTAATCTAATCTTTTTTAAATTTTTAGCGTGAAAAGTATTTAACCTAAAAATCTGAAGTATACAGTTTTTAATTAAATATTAGAAATACTAATTTTTCATTCCATAACACCATTCTACTGACTCAATTTATAAAGAAGTCATTGATTTTTTTTAACTCAAATTTTCTGCAAATTGAATGGAAATATTCATATTTTTTTATTTATTTTATGTGTATTTTTTTTATCATATTTTATTTTTTAATAAGTTTGTTCCCGTAATTTTTGGATAAAATTATAAAAACCTGATGTTTCTCTCAAAAATGTACAAAAAACTATTTGTTTAGCCATAAAGAAAACTCCAAACTATTTGGAAATTCATCAGTGAATGTTATTTTATTTTTTAGTATATATGAACGTTCTTAATTTTTTTAATTGAAACTTTCTTCTTAGTAACAAGAACAAAATATGTTTTATTTATTTTCATTCAAAGTTTTTATTTATATATTTTTATTTTTTTGTTTATTTGACAATTTACTAAGTCTATTCAAAGCAATAGTCTTGGCTGTTTCGTGCAAGAAGTTGAACATTATTCTCTCATAATCACTCTTATTTCCTAATTTTCGAGTACGGGAACACTTTTCGGTAAAATAGGGATCCTGCATGCTCCCAATTTAGAGTACAGGAACAAAGTTAATATTTTACTAAATGAATAAAAAAATATTTTCTAAAGCTAATTCGTAATAGATTTGAATAGAAGAAAATTTTAATGATTCAAAATATTTTTTAAGCTTGAATTGTATAATTGGTAGTGAATTCTTTAAGCAATTAATTCTTGTGAAGTCAAAGAATTTAAGTCTATAAATTAAAAAAAATGTTAGCAAATACTAACATTAATTTACTTTCAATTTCCCACATGAATAATTTAACGAAACAATTACTTTCGCCTTTCATTTCTGCCAATAACTTTAACAGCATAACAACAATATCGAACAATTTTGAGTGGAATTTACAACATTATTATATTTCCATTTATTTTGTCGATTTTTTTTTTCCCAATCTAAACAACTTTGAAGTGTTACATATGCAAGTGTTTATGAGTCAGTGTGTGTAAAATAGTTAAAAAAAAAAAAACAAACAACAGGAAATGTTTGTTAAATAAAATGGAATAAGACATGTATGAAAATACTTAGACATTTAATTAAATTTCAACCGGAAGTAGTTAGAAAGTAAATAGTTGTAGTTGTAAATATACAAACATTCTAATACTCCAGCCGATATATACGATAAAATGGAAGTTAAGGCAATGGATTTATAACTATGTTCGTACTATATATAGTGTAATGGTGTGAGTATTTGTAAAGTGTAAAACAATTGTTTAGTATAGTTAGAAATAAAAAAGAAATGTTATCGACAAATTGTCTACCATATTGAGTAGAACAATAAAATAGAAGACAATTTATATTGGATCAAAGTAAGTAATCCGGAATATAAGTACATTTCAAGAGGTTAGAAAGTTAAAAGAAACAATACTAAACTAATTGGAAAAAGAAATAAGAGAAAAAAATGTTTGTATATTTATTAGTGCTAAAGTGCACTGAAAAAAATATTTCAAATAATTTTTTAATAAAATTATTAATTAACTTTATATTGGAATTTAATTATATGATTTATTAATATAATTAATTTTCTAATTGATTTACAGTTTTGTTTTTTAATAAATTAACAGCTGTTAATAAAATATAAAGAAAAATTAAATATTTGTCTATAAAAGTACAGAAATAAAATAAATTTAAGTAAATTTTCAAAAATTTTCAGCTCATTGCATCTATTTAAGGAAAAGAAGTAATAATAATATCAATTATTCTAGTTATTAATATTATATCATTTTGATGATTAGAGCAAAATCAATTAAAAATTAATTAATATTACAAATTTCGTAATTGAAGTCCATTTTTACTTTTTTCTGTGTGCAAGCTTAACAGAAAATTATTTTATTTTTTATTTACTTTTAGCGAGTATTTTTAAATTTTAACAGTGTTGCTTACTTTATTAAATTCTTAAGTTTGGGAATAATTTAAATTCATCTTCTTACTTTGTAAAACAGTTTATCTGAATTTGAAAAATTTCATACACAGTTTACATTTACACACACACATACTGATATTAAATAAAAACAGACTATATTTTTATTAATTCTTTCTCTCATGTAATAGGAATCACTTAAATGGAAAAAACCTTGTAGAAGGTAAAGAAGAGGAAGTTAAGGAAAAGAAAAACAAATAAGAAGAATATTTTTTTGGCTTTTTAAACTGTAAAAAAAAAAAATGAAAATTAAATGACACACAAATCATTTTTTCAACACACGAGTAAAACGTAAAAATTCACACACATACAGATTACCACAAATAGAGCCAAGAGTAAGTTTTTCTTTAAGAAGGGCCTAGTACTTTCGTTTCAAAACTAGTTTTTAAAATACTTCAGTGCTTGGAGAAGAATTTTTTTGAAAATTTCCAAGTAAAGAGAGTAAGGGCTCGATTACTCGACCGTAAATGTAAATGTAGTGAATCAGCTGACACGTTTTGCTTATGAGAGTTATGTGTGTATGTGTACTAAAGAACGTAAATGTTACGTAGCAACCTAATCAAATTAGGTCGCTCTACGTTTTTACGTGACAGCTGTAACAACAGTGTTGACAGCTTTTTATTTCAATATACTAAATTTGCGTAAAAAATCCCTGTAAAAGGTTTATCAATTGGACAATTATTTTTGCTGTTTTCTTCACTAAAAACTTGTTGAATTAATTTAATTAAGACGTAAAGTCGAATATATAATTTAAAGTTAAAAATGTTTGTCAAAAAAACCCAAATTTCGTTTTGTATACAAATCGCTGAAATACAAACCAATAAATTTAGCGATTTTCAATTTGAATTTGATCCACTGGAAATATGTGTAATTGGCATCACCGATGTTTATGTGTACAAAACAACAACAAAATATTGGCTACATTTACGTTTTTAGAGTAATCATCCACTTACGTTCTCTTTTACATTTACGTTTTTACATTTAAATTTACGGTAGAGTAATGGAGCCTTAAGATAACAAAGAGTTACAAAATAAAACAAAATTTCTGCGGAACGGGATTTTTCAGTCAATTCGGATATACGGTATTAATAGGTACCAAGCCTATAATCCACTTTTTATACCCACCATCAAAAAGATGGGGGGTATATTGATTTTGTCATTCCGTGTGTAACATGTCAAAGGAATCATCTAAGACCCCACAAAGTATATATTTTCTGGGTCCTGATTTGACTCTGAGTTGATCTAGCTATGTCCGTCCGTCTGTCCGTCTGTTGAAAGCAGGATAGGGCACGAACGGGAAAACGTAGGGGGACGAAATTTGGCACAAATGTTTGTCTTATATAAGGTTTGTTTGGGATTGAAAAATCGGTTAATAAACAAAAAAAGTTATGAGCTAAAAACTAGAAATACAGGGTGTCCGTTTTATACTTTTCTGCTGATATTTCTTCAACAAAAGCATGTACGACAATGAAATTTTGTATGTATAGTTCGGGGATCGATATAAACTCGGAAACCGAAAATGGGCGTGCTCCGCCCACTTTACCGCCCACCTCCCATATAAGGTGAAAATAAACGAAATTGTGTTAAAATAGTTCAAGGACCAATGTAAACTCGGAAACAAAAAATGGGCGTGGTCCGCCCACTTTACCGCCCCCTCCCATATAACGTAAAATTTGAAAAAGTTGATGGTGGGTATATAGATTCGGCCGGGCCGAATATAACATTCGCGCTTGTTTGTAATTGACTCTAGTTCTCTTGATCAATCGCTATTTGTAAAATCAAGGAGGTTGCACTATATATTGAAGCATATCACGAAAACGACTTGTCTGATTTTATCCAAAAAATATCAAAAAATTCTAATTAAAATTGTCTTTAAGTCGTTCTTACATTACTTTTCAATCGGCCAACAATTATGGAGATATTAAGCCAATTTTCTGAAAAAAATTTAATTATAAAATTTCAAAAAATCAAACGAATCGAAAGTGTCAAAAATCAAAAATCAGTGTTCCCTGTGTAATCAATACACCATTTACATATATAAGATGTTTCGGAACGCCAATTTTTAAAGAAGCACCGAAACTCACCATTTCTGATTTCAATGAAATTTGCTACGTTAATTTAAATTTTGAAGTTTTTGAAAATTTATTTTTTTTATCTCGATTTGAAATTCACTTTTTCAGAAATTTTTTAAAATACATGAAATTCAATTCTCTATATTTGATTTAAATAAACTTATGCTTAAACATTTACAAAATACTTTTAAATTATTTTACGTCTTTAGAAATATTAAAATAAAAAAAAACTGAAATAAATGAGTTTATTTTACTAGTAAGTTTTCTCTGCATTCTCTCATGGTTCCATACTAATTTTTATATGTTGTTGGTGACACTTTATTAAAAAAATATTTATTAACGGATAAGAAACAAAAAATTGGCAGCCATTTAAACATTTCCTATGTGAAAGATACTCTACTTAGTTCCGCTCCTGAGGGGTATGTGCGGTACTCCTTCTAAACTTTGAACTGTACACTCTCTGCAATGAAAACCCAACTAGCCGAATAGAAGTTACATATTTATTTCCAAAAATTTTCGATTCTGCCCCAATGTACAGTGTTATTTATAAATTTGGAAGGGTGATTTATATAACTATTAAACTTGTTTATTTGATTTATCTTGATACTAATATTTATATGATTCACGTTAAATTTATTTTCGAATTAGGGGTAAATTTTGATATATTTACGGTATTTTAAGTGTTAAATGAGTTATTTTTAAATTTTTGTAAAAAAAGGAATATTTATTAGTAATTTATGTGTTTCACAGAATCAATTTATTTCAGTTAGAAATATAAGTAAATTAAACCATATTTTCCTTATTTCAAACTCTCTGATATACGAAAAATTAGGAAAGCCCCGTTTGGTGAAGCCCTTTAATCTTTCCCGCTAGAAATGTATTTAATATGTATGCTGTTGGACATGAAAATGCTGACACTTGAAAAATCTTAATTGTCATATGAAAGATGTCTGTGTATGAGACGAATTCATAGATATATGTGGATTAGACTGGCTCACTATCTAAATATATCTAAACATAGTTTTCTCTTTTGTATTTAACTTTTATAAAGGAAGGCAGATAAAGACTACTTCTTACATTATAATTTTTACCGATATATTTTTATACCCACCATCAAAATGATGGGGGGTATATTGATTTTGTCATTCCGTGTGTAACATATCGAAGGAATCATCTAAGACCCCACAAAGTATGTATTTTCTGGGTTCTGGTTAGATTCTGAGTCGATCTAGCTATGTCCATCCGTCTGTCTGTCTGTTGAAAGCAGGATAGGGCTCGAACGGAGTAACGTAGGGAGACGAAATTTGGCTCAAATATTTGTCTTATATAAGGTTTGTTTGGTATTGAAAATGGGCAAAATCGGTTAATAAACAAAAATGAGCTAAAAACTAGAAGCACAGTGTGTCCGTTTTATACTTTTCTGTTGATATTTTTTCAACAAAAGCATGTACGAAAACGAAATTTTGTACGTATAGTTCGGGGATCGGTGGGCGTGGTCCGCCCACTTTACCGCCCACCTCCCATATAAGGCGAAAATCAATGAAATTATGTTCAAATACTTCAAGGACCAATGTAAACTCGGAAACACAAAATGGGCGGACCACCCACTTTACTGCCCCCTCCAATATAACGTAGAATTTTTAAAAGTTGATGGTGGGTATATAGATTCGGCCGGGCCGAATATAATTCGCGCTTGTTTGCTTTCAATTATGGGAAGTATGTTTTTGAATATTCCATAAATCAGTGTACAATGTTCAAAAATGTGAATCCCTTGAATAAGTTTTAAGGTTATAACCATTCGGAATAGAAACTTTCCGGTGTTAAGTAGTGATTTTTTTTTGAGCCCGTCTATTCTATATTTTGTAGGATCATATCTTTATATGTGTTATCAACTTGAATGAAGTAAATTTTGTGTTGATTTTATTTTTTTTGTAGAGTAGTGTAATTTAAAATGCATTTATACACACATATTTGTACATATATAAATATGTATATATTTGAACTACATATAGTCATGTTAAATGCAACCGTTCCTAATTTACTTAAAAAGTTTGGCAGGGGCCAAAGAAAACTTCTTAAGAATAATAACATAGTTTATTGAAAGAAAAGTAGGGGAAACTGGGGTATTGTGACGTATGGAGGTAATGAAGAAAGTTTTAATTTTTCCGCGTCGTATCAGTAAAAATATGATGTTTTAGTAAAGCAATAAAACATAGGAAAATTGTAAATAACTTAATAAACTAAACAAAAGACTAAAAATTTATTTAAATATATTTTATAAACACTAAAGGCCTCATTTTGTAAAACAAAATGACAAACGTTTGAAAAAATTTGAAAAAAATTTCTATGGAAAAATTTTAACTTCCCAGTATTTTCCATACAAATTTTGAACGTTTTGTAACGTTTCGTTTTACAAAATGGGACCCTAAATGTCTTAAAATATGAAATTTTTAATATAATTTAATAATAATTTAATTAATATACATTTTTTTCTACTTTACCCCAATACTTCCATTATTACCCAAAAATAGTTAATTTGAAAAAAAAAAAAAAAAATCGCCGAAAAATAGTATCAAAAGATAAAATAATCTTTTTATTGTTTAGTATTTTATTACAATTTGACTAAATTATGCTCCAATTTACCTCAATCTCCTCTAAGTATAGAAATAAAACAGAATTGCCTTAATCTGAGGTATTGTTTAAAGTTTTATAGTTTTTAAACTTTTTCAAAATACTCGTATCAATAGGTAAAGAAAAATCACAAAATTTTACGATTTCCCAAAACTAAAATAAAAATTCATACACAGAAAAAATTATTACGGTCTTTTTTTCAATTAACATAGTTGTTTCATTTTGCATTGAAATTTAATAAATTTATTCAAGCAAAAATTAAATAAAAATAAAATTTTTATTTTTATTTTATATCCTATATACATTTTTAATTCATCCAATCATCTACTTGATTGATTTAATTAATTTATTAATTGGGAATTTTTTTCTGTTTTGTATTTTTAACAGTTTTTAGTAATTGATATAATCATTTTGGTGAGAGGTGCAAATTTAAACAAGTTTATAATTGAATGAATTATTTTCATATATATTTGTTAATTGGTAACTTTTTTCTGTGTAAGTAGATTCTTTAGAACAGCTCAGTTATTCTTCATAAATCGAAATATTCAGATGGAAATCTGCTGCACTGAGGATTATTTTCTAAAAGTTGTTTGTATTATTCCCCCCAGATATATGTATTTATTTTGTAAAATTTTTCAAATCAATAAAATAGAATCGCTAATAGTTAATAAAACGAAGTTTTAAACTTTCTTCTCTACGTATACAAATTGATTTTTTAAATATCTTTGGCATTTTTTATAAAAATAATACTGGTCGATAAAAAAAATTTTCAAACGGTTCTTCATTTATAGTTTAAATTGGTTAAACCATTTGTTTTTTTTTTTTTTTTTATACTTTAAGTAGCATTGGTTCAAATGAAACATTATTCACAAACATGTTTTATCTTGTGAGTTATTTTTCACCATTTATTTCCAAATGTTATTTGATGCACAGAAAAAAAAAAAATGATATCAAAATTATTAATCAAAATTTTAAAATGATTTCAAATATTTTTATAATTAAAAAAAAATTACTCAAAATCAAAGTATTCCAACAAATTGAATTACAATTTTATATAGAAAAATCTAACAGCCAATTACAATTACAAATATTACATATTCAATTACACAGAAAAAAGTCACCAATTAACAAATATATATGAAAATAATTCATTCAATTATAAACTTGTTTAAATTTGCACCTCTCACCAAAATGATTATATCAATTACTAAAAACTATAAAAAATACAAAACAGAAAAAAATTCCCAATTAATAAATTAATTAAATCAATCAAGTAGATGATTGAATGAATTAAAAATGTGTATAGGAAAGAAAATCATACCAAAATTTATTTTTTATTTTATTTTTTCTTGAACATATTTATTAAATTTTGATGCAAAATTAAACAACTGAGTTAATTGTAAAAAAGACGGTAATAATTTTTTCTGTGTATGTTATTAATTAAAAATTGACCTATGAAAAAAATTTTATATTCAGTTATTTAAATTATCACTTATTTATATTTGATAAACTTTTAATTGATACAATAACAAAAATAATTGAAAATCGATAAATTGTTTTATTTTTTAGTCAAAAATATTATAAAATTTTAATTTTGATAAATTTAATAATTGATACAATTTAAAAAAGTAATTGGAATTATTTTTATTTTTGATAAATCGTTTAATAGACCATATTTTTTTCTGTATGAGGACTGGTTGCTTTTTTGTTAACGATATACATCGTTTGTTTATTTATAAATGGGTATTTTTCCTTTTACATGTATGTAGTTGTGTACGTAAATGTGTTTTTATTATGGTTATGAGTGTGTGTTGGTTTTTGTATGAGTACATATGTTGGTATATGCATTTTAAATTAACGCTTTTTTCTGGTGACAAAACTTTTTCCTGTTTCTTTGTTTATGAGTTGTTGTAACATTTTATGACTCTTTTCGTTCTTGTTCTTATGTGTGTGTGTGTGTTTTTTTTTAATGTTTATTTTTGTTAATTTATTTGTACATTTATGAGAGTGAAGAATTGTTTTAATTTAATATTGTGAGAGTTTCCGTTAGAATAAGAAAATTTTTAGAAATAATTCTTAGAGGTATTTGAAAGAAGAATAATATGAACAAATTTAAGAGCTAAAATTTAATAAGCCTAAAAATATCTTTGTCAAGTACATAATAGAATTGGAACTGCTTTAAAAATAATAAAGTAAAGAAAAGTTTTTAGTTAAAACTTATTTGTTCATATATACCGGAAACTAGTTTTAGAGCCCAAATACAACCTAGCCGATTATTTTTTTTATATGAAGATTTGACAACTAAAACAACACAGCGGAATCCGCTGGAAATTGAAATCTATTTTAATTTCACAACGGATTCTCAAAAGCTCTCATTTTCTCACTCTCCCTCTCTGTCAGTGTTGCCGTTGTTGCAAAATGAATCACATAAGTTTACATTAAATTTATATAAGAAAGAAAGAGATAAGCCTTTTATTTTTTATGTATGGAATTTAAGAGAGAAAGATAAATATTTTTTTATATATGTAGTTTTGTTGTTGCCAAACACAAAAAATATAAAGAAACAAAAACAAAATATATATGAAATCCGCTGCTGGACGCCGTCTTCATTTAATTTCCATTTTTCTCTTAGAGCGGAAAATAACGTTGAAATCCGTTTGGTTGTGTTTGGGATCTTAATTGCTATTAAGCGATATACTTTTCTCGTGGAATTACCCATATTTGAAAGCATGTACATATGTATGTGTTTGTAATAATTCACACATATAAGTAAGTACTTTACATGTACATGAAGTGGTTTGTTTCTTTTTATTTGCAATGACTGGTTGAAATTTATATTTTTTATGTGTAAATTATGCACTTTAAAGTGACGCAAAGACAACAGCATAAAATAAATAAAAAAATAGAAAATGAAATAAAAACGACTTAAAATGGTCTCATGTGTGTTGTTTAAGAAACAAAATATCTACTATTTCACAAATGAAAACATTAAATACTAAATAAAAAATAATAGAATTTAAAATTAAAATTAAAAAAAAAAAAAAAATATCAATGACAAATCTTTTTTAATTTTAGCTGACAAATTTAATTTTCTTTTTAATGGAATCAGATACATAAATTGTGTTATAATTTTTTATAAGATCATAACACAAGACATTTAAAATTAATTTAACACAATAAAAAAAAAAAAAAAAAAAAATAGAATGAAATGTAATGAAAATTTTTTTATTAAAATCGTAACGTAGTACTTAATTATTTAAGACAGTTTAAAGCAATTAAAGCAAAAGATTCCTTAAAACAATAATATAGCTATAGCAGAACAAAAACTGTAGTAGCAGGAAATATTTTCACAAAAAATCTGTCCCTTAATTTAATGACCAAAATAAGAAAATAATTGTTTTTTTTTTTGCCAGCTGTAACAGCCAACAGCATAAGCAACACCGTAGACCCAAAAGGACCATAGCAAAAGATAAGATTTTATAACCGTAGATTATTCACCATTTTTTCTGTTTGTGGATTTTAACTATAAAAAAAAAAATAATACTCTTAATTTATTCCATTTTTTTTTTTCTTTCAATTTCTTTAGTCCTGTTTTTGTACTAGACACTACAATCAGAAGGTAGAAATTGTGTATAATAAATTTGCTGTTTTTTTTTGTGTTGTTTCGCTACCGTAACATTTATAAAACATTTGACAAGAAAATAAATAAAATTTGTCAAAGTCAAATGGCAACAATTCATACAAAAATGATGATGTTGAATACATTAAAATGTAAATAAGAGTTGAATATTTAAGCGAGACGGTTAGTAATGAAATTTAAATTTGTTTTAAGAGAAAACAAATTGCTGTGACATTTGTGTGATAGACAGACCGGCGATTTTTAATTAAATGCAATTTGTTACCAGAATTTTTATTTAAAAAAAGAAACAAAATAAATTTTTAAAAAGTCATGTTTTAAATAATTTTAGAATATTAAAGTCATAGGTAATATTATAGAATTTTTACTTAATAAATATCTTAAGATATTTAAGGACTATAAAATAGATTTAAGGTGAAACAATTTTGTTTGTAATATATTTATTTATTGTTAAAGAATTACGGTTGCTCCAACAACAGTCTTAGAAACATTAATTTGTTAACAGTTTTTACTATGATATTTCCTTAAGATTTTTTATTTCTTTTATAATTTGAAAAATAATTATGATATCAAATTTATCAATATTAAATGAAACACTATTAAATTTCCTTTACATTTTCTATATAAAATATTAAAACATATCGTTTTTAATTTAACTTTTTATTAAGACATACATCAGTTTTTTTATGACAACTTTGACATTCATTCAAAAGATATTAAATTTGACATGCTTTTAGTTTAAATGCTTTTTTTATATTTTGCTTGCTTTTCTTTATTTTTATTTTATCTTTTTTATAAAATTCGTGAGGAGAACATATAAAAGTTCTATTGATTGAACAACTCAATTTTGAAAGATAAAAAAAAAAAAAATTAAAAAAAGAAATGTAAGCGTTTTGGCAGACACGAGTAAAATATTTTTATTATATTTTATGTTATTAGTTATGACATGGAAGTGGTAATAGTTTTTGATTGAACTAATAAAAATTAAAAACATTTTATTTAAATCGAGAGGGAAGTTTAATGTGTTATAAATATGTTAAAATAAATCCTGTTTAGTTTTCGTATTAAATTAAAAAAGTAGAGCATACATTAGTTTAACTATAATATACAGTGAACTCTCGATAATGTGAACTAATTAATGTCGGGGTAGTTCATATTTTCGAATTTGTTCACATTTTCGATTGTGATTTTTTTATATATATTACTAAGTTATTCTTTCTAAAAATCATTTCTGAAAGGAATGAAAATGCAAAGATTACTAAAAAAAACTTTTTGTAATTTATTTGGAACATAAAAAGTTTTTAAAAATCCATTTTATAAAGAGTACATACGTAGTATGTACATAAAAAACAAACAAAATATTACGACAAAAAAATAAATAAAATTTACAATGAAAAAAGATAGGTACATACATATATAATTAAATATGGAAATAATCGGTTATTATTTTCTGTTTTTTCTTTTGTTCGACCAGCTTATTTACCGCCAATTCCCTGATTTTTTTCAATACTTTAATGTCAGTTTGATCGACCATTTGAAATTCAGCACATTGGACAGCTTTGTTAAAAATTTCGACAGCTTCTTTGGCTTTAATGTTGTTTTCAGGCGCTTCAATAAAACAGTCGTCATAATCGTCGGACTCTTCAATTAAATCATTTTCATCAAATGGCGTGACGTTCTTACAAGGATTTTTGATCCAATCTCTAATGTTTACAGCAGTAAATACAGGGCACAATGTCCGTAGAAGATCTGCAGCAGTATTTTCTAAAGATCTAACCTCTGATTGCCACTTTTCTTTTAAAACACTCAAAGGAACATTAAATTCAGGATCGTCTTCATCATTTACCATATTCAAAATATTTTTCCAATAGTTAGATAAAGTTTCTTTACCAACTCGGTTCCAGGATGCCTCTAGAATAGAAACTCCTTCTTTAAGTGTGCAATAATTGTTGCCAGAAGACTGTTCCTATAATGAAGTTTGGTGATTCTAATTGCATTTTGATCCATTGGCTGGATCAGAGCCGTTACATTTGTAGGTATGAACATAGCTTCTATGGAACCATCCTGGGATTTAAGGTCGGATTCTGGTGGATGGGATGGGGCATTATCTATTAGGAGTAAAGCTTTTACTGATAATCCTTTCTTCGTTAAAAAATCTGTCACCTTAATGAAAAATAAAACAGTAAGAATCCCAATTGAACTATTTTTACATGTTTACTTACCTCTGGCACAAAACAGTTGTGAAACCATTCTTTAAAAATGGAAGAAGTCATCCAAGCAGACTTTGAATTTCTGTAGTTTTCGGGACAGATAAAATTTTTAAAACTGCGAGGATTTTTCGATTTTCCTATTACTAAAAGTTTTATTTTATGAGATCCTGACGCATTTGCACAGCATAAAAATGTTATCCTTTGCTTTTCCATTTTTGCACCTGGAGCGCTTTTCTTCAATGACGTTACATATGTCTTTTGTGGGAGAAGTTTCCAATATAGACCAGACTCATCGGCATTATACAACTGATCATTGGATAAACCGAAATCTTCTATCTTTGCTTTCAATTTAATTTTAAAAGGATTTACGAACTGAGATTGCGCAGAAAGTTTTTCACCGCTTATCTGAAGGAGCCGAATTCCGTATCTCTTTTTAAATTTTTGTAGCCACCCATCGCTAGCATTGAAGTCATTTCCGTTTTCACTTATGTTTTTGTGAATTTGTTTGGCTTTCTCTTTCAACATCAAGCCACTTACAGGGAGGTTTTTATTCCGCATGCAAATAAACCACTTATAGAGCGATTTTTCCATTTTTGGAAGCTCTGAAGATCGTAATGTTTTGCGTTTTCCGGGTCCATAAAACGTATTGTTCACACATTTTAAAATATTGTATTTTTTTATTTTTTATTGAACATATCGTTGATTTTGCAACTTTATACTTTTTACTTAACACTCGATCCTTTTTTTAAATATTCCAAAATTTCGCATTTTTCATTTAAGGATAAAAACGTTCGACTGTTTTTAGACATTACTAATTTTAAAAATTAATTCACGAACCTACCGCAACAAGTTACATAAAGCGACTAGCATTAAATATCTTTAAAATAATGGCATACTATGGTATTTATTAATTCGGGGATTTCCAACATTAAAAATAAATGCTTCTACAAATTAAAAAATCCCCAAAAATTAAAAAAAAAATTGTTCACTATTTAGAGCCATTAAACTTTGTTCACTATTTAGAGCGCCCATATAAAAAACTGAGAGTTCACATTAGTGGATAGTTCATTATATTGGATGTTCACGCGAGTTCACTGTATTACTAACCAATAATCTTTTAAACCCTCTAACGAAACTGCAATATATAATGGATTATTGTCGAATGTTTTGCATTAAAATTAAAAGACTATATTATCTTTTGGTATAATTTTAGGGTGTTTTATTATTTTTTTTTTTCAAATAAAAATTTTATGGTAAAATAGAAAGAAATTTATAATTTTAAGATATTTAGTGTTTATCACATAGTACGTTTAAATTAATTTCTATTCCTATCGCTATAGAGTTTATTATGTTATTTATAATTTTCCAAATTTTTATTGTTTTCCATACTATATTTTTGTACAAAAAATGCTATTTTTTATAGTAATTTCAGAGTGCTGACTTTGAACATTTTTCAAGTCTTGGCGAATTGAGATAATCAAAAAAATTTTTCAGCATATTATTTCTGATATATAAGAAATTATAGAGTATTAAAAAAAATTTGTTATATTATATCTCAGACCTACGATGCGTTTTAATGAAAACAAAATATTTACTAGACATTTATGTTTTTTTTTTTTTTTTTTAATTTGAAACTGCTAATTGGTTTTGTATTAAACTTAATTAAAATTTTAATTGATTCAACATTTTTTAGTTGGGTTATTTTTTTAAATTTTTTCTTTGCGGGGAACAGATTTTAGATATTCTTTTTACTTTTATTTTGGCGACCTCTTTCGGAAAGAACAGTCATGACATTTAAGTTTTTGTAGTATTTTTCTATTATTATTATTATTTTCAATATTTAAAAAAATAAAAAACAAAAAGACAATAAAAAAAAAAAAACTAATAACAAATATATGTGTAAAATTTTTTTCGAATTTTGCTAATTTAAGTAAAATGAATACTTTAATTAACTTTAATAATAATTTAATTAACACATTGTTTATTATTTTTATAACCTACACTACCATAGATAGTTGGGGTATTGTATATTTGTACAAATATTTTAACGCAAAGAAAAATCTTCCGACCCTACCTTCGACTTGGAATCACTTTCTGAGTCGATTTAACCGATCGATGATATTATAATATTCAGTATTAGAATGTTTTATTTTACACTAAATACAAGTATCGTCCATAATTGGCCTCTTTCCGAAACTTGGTACACATAGAAAATGGTGCAGGGTCCTTATATATTTTTTTCTCGTTTTTTTTTTTGTGTTTTTATTTTGTTTGGCTTAAGGTCTTAAAGAATAATTAATTATTTTTTAATTTACTATATTAAAAAACAAAAAAACAAATTGTTTCCAAATTAGTAGGAGCAAATTTTTTGGTTTGATTTCATTTCCTATATAATCATGGGTCACATACTTTTTGGTAAAAAAAGTTTCGATTTTTTTTGAAATGGTTATCAAAAAATTCGTAATTTTATACTGGTTATGGAAAAAATATTGTAAGCATTTTTCCCATGAGAATTTGTTTCGCTTGAAGCCTTTTTAAGGTATTTTGATGAACAATTTTTTGGACAAATTTGGACAATTATATAATAAAATTATATTACATAAATTTGTCGAAAAAAAATTTTAAAAAATCAACAGTACTTACTACAATGCAAATTTTTAATACTTTAAGCATAAAGGGAACAAAATTAAAAAAAAAATTATACATTTTTCAAGAAAAATATTGACTATTTTTGGCATGATGTACTAAAATGATGGTTTATGGACCAAAATTTTTGCGAACAAATTTTAAAATACTTTTTTATAATAAAATAAAATTGCGAATTATTTGATACCCATTTCAAGACTCAATACTATTTTTTGGATGAAATGTTCTAGACCCGTGACTTTCAATCGCTGGTAAGGGAACAGAAGATCAATTTTAAAAATTTTATTAATAAAAAAATTTCGGACATTTATTTCAAAATAACTCTAAAAATATAGAACGGATTTTATTCCGAATATTTTGGTGTATCATTTATATAAATCGTGCATACCGTTCTCGAATTATAGTGAAATATACTTAAGTAATCGGCTTATTTATGATGAGATATTAGACACGCTCATAAAAAATAATCTTGACCTGATGAGAAAAAAACTGAAAACAGATTCGTGTTTAGCATATCGAATTCCATCTAGTCCTTTTATTTTATTATTATTATTATTTTTGGAAGAAAGACGAAAAATTATTTTTTGTTAACCAGTGTTATTTGTTTATAAAGCGAAATTCGTTTAGGTCAGATGTGATTTAAAAGTGCCATGTTAGTTCCTAATACTACGAAATACTATAAGTATACAGTAGTGAGCATAAAAAATGCAACGCTAGGCTATATGATTTTTGATCGTATTGATTAGGGCTAGAACGTCATTAAATTAACCAATTCTATTGTGATTTTATTCTTTGCGGTCTTAGCCAACTATTGTATGTCATTTTGTTCCAAATTGTTAACCATACGAACAGTTAATAATATTTTTTTTTTTTTAAAGTTGTAAATTTAAGGGAGCAAAAAAAAATGCAATTCCTAAAAAATCATCGGATTTCTTTAAATTTTGATAAAAATATGAATATGAAAAATGCTGAAAACTATGATTTGGTAGTATTACCACTAATTACTACCAATACATATAAATTTAAGGTAATTTTAACTACAAAGGATATTAATAATATTAAAAAAACACTATTTTCTCCATACTTTTTAAGAATTTTCGAATATTTTTGAATAACATTCTGATAATGGCAGTGAAATAATATTAATATGTAGTTCTAATATGAAGATTCTTAAAAATTATCTTAAAGAAACAATATTGAAACGATCATGCCTGTAACAATTGATACAAGTCATTTAACAGTAGATATTTTATATTATCTGAATGACCACATTTGGCCATTCAAAGCTACTATTGCCAGCAATCGTTGATTTAATGATGTAAATATGGAAACTGGATATCCTTCTAGCATAACACATATTAATTACCCTTATAAAACTAACACCTTTACTTTTAGAGGAAGGTCCTTTATTATTTTTACGAGTACTGTATAATGGAAATAAGAGCCTATTACGATAACTTGAATTAATTTGACTCTAAACCCATATATTTAAATTTTAGACGGTCTAGGTAGATATACTTACTTAAATATTAATTTTCTATAGTAAACAAGTCCAATAGTCCAATCATCACGAAGGATGCACTTTCAATTTTTCAACATATAAAGAGTTCAAAATAGGTATATTTCTTAACTGTTTTTCCTTGTGTTAGAATTTGTTCCAGGATCAAAATCAAGTTATATTTGAACATTATAGCGATACCGGGCATTCGATAATGTCATATCATTGCGAAAAAAATATTTTAAGCTGTTGATTCCATCTAAATAACGATCGAAAGTGGTTGCCTTATTTCGTCGAAAGGTCATACTCAATTATAAATTATGAAGTTAAGCTAAACTATCATAAATATTTGATCGCTTATTTATAGAAAATGTTTGTTGGTTTTAAAACAACTAACAAAATAAATAATAATTCCAAAAATATCAATCTCTATTGAAAAATGTCCAAAATAGTTCAGAAAAATATCAAAATTTAATAAAATTGGAATTTATTGCTAATATTTATATTATTTGTAGATTTTATGTATCTTAGACAATATGCAACGATAGAAAATCGCGTTTTTTAACAATACTATAGTTTCCAACCATTTCTAATCAACATTTTTATCAAAATTTTAAAAATCATATTTATTTGTTTAGATTTTTTTTGCTCGCTCACATTTTCAACTGCTTTTACTAAACGTTCAATAATTTTCGTTACGCACAAAAATATTCAACAAAATTATATGCAACAGGTATAGTGTTTATAAAAAACCGACTTTTCAAAAAACCGGTTTGACGGTTAACCGAAAATTGGGTAAAATAAAAAAACCGGTTTTTCGGTTAACCGTCTACTTAAAAACCGGTTAAACCGGTTAACCGACATTTTAATAATTGCTCTAATTTGAAGCTTTATAAAAATATTTTTGGTTAAAAAAAGTGTTTTTCAACTTATTGGTTTAACCATGTATCAAATAATAGACACTGTTCTTTATAAATAGCGACTGATTTACATCGAAAGTTTGTACTACTTTTTTTCAGCTTTTAGACTAGTTTAAATATAATTTATAAAAACAATTTTTTTTGACAACTTTTAGCTTTATAATGATCTAAAATTATTCTATAAAGTATTTTTAATAATAGTTTTTTTTCAATTTTTCTAATTTAAAGAAAAGATTTAATTATCGAAATTTTAAATCATCTCAACAAAAAGGAAGCTTCAGACTTAGGATAATGTACTATGATTTATATTCACCGCTTTTGAAGTTTTTCTCTTAAAGAAATGTTTATATAATTTGTATAAAAAAATCAATAAAAATATCCGTATAAAATTGGTAAAAGATTTGTTTTTAATTTTTAGAAGAATTATTAATCATTTAAAAGAACATTTTTTTGCACTTATTTAGTTCTACTTTTGAAGTCTTTATTTTGTCCTTTTATACTAATAACATCTTATTTTTCTCTTAAGCTGTACATTAGTAGGTTTAATGTTATTTTCTTCTTTTGGAAAATTTCATTCGCATAAAATTAAAGTTTTTGTAAATGGAATGTTTAATTCTATATCTGATTTTATTATACATACCTGACTACTTGTTAACTCAAACACCAAGCATTTTTAGTAGTTTGAAAAAATTTTCTTTTATTTTAAATTCAGAAAAATGTAACAAAATGAGGAAATTTAGTGATATTTTTATAAAATTTTTAAAACCGGTTAATCGACACAAAAAAACCGGATAAACCGGTTAACCGAAATTTAATATTTCAAATTAACCGGTTCGAAAATAACCGAAATTTGAAGAAAAAACCGGTTTTTCGGTTAACCGGTCTATAAACACTAAACAGGTATCTATTACCACAGATAATAAAATCACATTAGTACTGTTACATTAGGACTTGCTATAAGCAAAATATATGCGTACAAAGATCATATCACATAGCGTAGCATTTTTAATGCTCGCTACTGTATTTTTAGAATCTCAATCCTTAATAGTTTTTCATCTACCATTACATACTCAAATAACTAGCATTTACGTATATCCTTTTCCCTAGTAATTCTCAGCAATATGTAAAATTATATTAACTTCTAAATATACATAACGTCTAATAATATTTACGATTACTTCTATCACAAAATTGTTATTTCAACATTTTGATTTTATTATAATAACATTATTTTAACATTCACCTTTTTGTAAAAACGTAATTTTCCAAATAGATTCGTAAGAAAAAAATGTATAATCTAAAATAGAATATAAATTTACAAAAATTTTCCTTTAAGGTGGGGTTAAACTCTCATGTCTAAGCATGTATAAGCGTGAATATAAAAATAAATAAAATATAAAAATGTAAAATCCTTTTTAAACAAATTTTAAATGGGCGTTTGTGTAAATAATTTTTTTTTTTTTTCTTAGATTTGATATAGGTAACCTAAAAATATCTAATATCTACTAATAAAAAAAATTATTGATTGAATTCTAAATGTAGAATTTACACATATACCTTAACTTGTGTATGTATATGATCTCATAAGTGTTACTAAGTATTTATATTTATACCTGTGTTTTAACATTCGATATTCTATTGTCAATAAAAGAAAGAATATCAATAAATTTTATAACAAAGATTGTCATATTAAAATCTTTGAGATTGTAAATACTGTTTATTCAGGTGTAAATTAGTAAGATTTCATTGCTTTTCTTTACATCGTTTTTTCTCTCATGTTCTTTTAAACTTGGATTTTTTTCATATCCTTATGGGGGAGTATTTTGTGTGTCCCTTAAATCAATTTTATGCTTAAAATCTATAAAATCGTTTCTTCATTACTCCTCTACTTATAGTCTTTGGAATGAAAAACTACTTTCTTTATTTTCCTTAACATAATACTATTTTAGTAGTAATTTTGTGCTTGAATATGTATTTCAGATCAGAATTTTTACAATCTGTAAAGGTGTCTGCCTCTCTGCCTTTTTGTTTAGCTTTCTTTCAACACATTAGGATTTAGAATGTCTGCAAGTGTTTGTGTATTATTTGTGAGTGTGTGTGTGTGTTGTAAAAATAAAATATTTATGAGAATGTATATATGTGTTGGGATATAAGGAGTGCGTGTGAGAAATTCTTTGTAATTTGTTTAGTAACATGTGTGTTTTTGTGTAAATAAAAGACTTTGAAAATGGCATCAGAAAGGATTTATTATACCTTTTACAATTTATGACACAATGACTTGTTATTTGTTAAAGTATAATAATAACAAAAAAGGGAAGCAGTCTTGCAAATAAATTCCCACTTAAATTCTCTTAAGTATTTGGTCATTTTTTTTTCTATTGGCCATTAAGTGGGCTAATCCCTAAGAAAAACCACTTTGGTTTTTTAAATGTGTTGACCAAATAAATATAATTTAAATTTAAATCATTACTAAGACCCAACATAAATAAACGATTTATTGCACATGACGCCTGTATGAATATTTATGTGTTGGGAAACCATTCTAATAATTATTACATTAGATTATAACGACACCAGATTGCTTAGAAAATATTGTGGTAGAATAATATGTAAATGTGTTATTAGAAAAACCAAACAATTTTCTTTGAATAATGTTGAATACGTTGTCAAAAGATAAAGCAGAACAAGTTCATTATAAATATTAGAAAATTAAATAATAAAAAAACAAATACCAAAGTTAATGAATACATAGAAAAGTTTTGCCTAAATCTGGTAAGAAAGTTATAAGAAAAATATATTAAAAGGTTGAGTAATAAATAGCATTAATTAAATAGTTAAACACCAGGATAAAAATTTAATATTGAATCACGAGTTCATAAGCTATAATTATATAGTTCTAATTAAATTAATTAGGAACTGATATAGGTTTATATTTACCAAAAAGTTAAATAAGTTCCAAATTCTCAATTATAATTATTTCTTCTATTTAAATCGTTTCAATATCCTGTTAAACATTTAACTAAAGGTACCTTTAATATGTATATAAAATCCAACCACTATTCATACCCCATAGCTAACAACTCATTTATAGTTAACTTAACTTTTTACGCGATTAAAAGGAAGTTGGAAATCTGTAAGGATTACGCTAATCATTAAAATGGCCACAAGAAATCTACCAGAAAAAAAAAAAAAGAAACCTTTAAATTAACTAGGTACCCAATATAAAAGTACCAAAAGAAAAAGCGAAAGTAAATATTAAAATAAAAGAGTATTAAAAGAAACTAAACTTTGTGTAACTATTAAGTTTCGTGCAAAAAAATAAACTTTCTTTCTGCAATACAATGAAAACAATAGTATTTTGATTTAGACTACAATTCGTGACTGGCACATTAAAATGAGATTGAACCAACAATAGTATTAACTTTTCTTCTTTTTGCAAATAAATAAAGATTAAATGCTTAAAATAATATGAATTTTTTATGCACTTACATAACATAAATAAAATAAATACATTAAGGGGAAAAAAAAAAAAATAATAAAACAAATAAACTGTATATAATATGCACAGATATATAAGTATTTTTTTTATATAGATTTATAGTAAAAAAACATCTAGCAGAAATAGGATCAATATTAGATCAATATTTATGTCATTATGTTTTAGGCTTATGATGATGGAAACAAAATATTATTTGAAACGATGCACGTTGGGATAAAATGTTTAAAAAGTGGAGATTAATTGAATTTTGAAATTTAAATTTTTGTAATAAAGTTGGGTATCGAATAGACAAAATTATGTTTCAAAGGTAATTTAAATCATCAAGCTGGGATTGTGTTGTTTTCTTGTGCACAGCTGTCAAAATTAAATTTTTTTTCATTTTAGAAAAATAGTAAAAGATAAAATTTTCTTAAAGTAAAAATTTAAAATAAAGCTATCAACTTCAGGTATTTAAAAGTACTTTTCATCAAGTGTTTGTAAATTATATTATGTTCAAATATTTTTGTATTTTTTTTGGAAAATTGTCCTAATATACACTAATTTTAAACTTTCATTGAACGCAACTTAAAATGTTACAGATTGTTTATTTTGAAAATTTTCTGAAAAATATTACAAGTGCAGACGTTTTTCTTTACTTTATCAAACATTAAACTGTGGGAGTATACATTTTCGGAAATAAAACTGTAACTTCTAATCGGTTGATTGGATTGACATAAAATTTCACATAGGCATAGCAGAAGAGAGTAGTATTTAAAGTTTGGAAGGAGGATCCTACACACATTTCAGGAGGAAAAAGTTCCTTACCCAACTTCGAAGATTTTTATATCACCTTAAAGCTCAAATTTTTTCCACATATAGCCTACATCTTCAACGGATTTTTTTTTTGTAGTTAAAAAACAAAATTAACTATCGAATAAGGGAATTTTGAAGTCGATATGTTTATTGAGTCAAAAAGTAAACGATTTTCAATTGGTAAATTTCCAAAAATTAACAAACAAACGGACCACAGTGGTTCCAAAACGCTTTTTTTTGGAAATAATTTAGTAACTAAAGAACCGTTAGAGGTATCTCAAGAAAATTTCCATGGTCAGAGCTGAGGTGTTTTTGAGTTGATTTGGGGGATTAAAGACCCTTCGTAATACCCAAAATTCCAGTTCGAGGAAAGCTTCCTTTTTTTTATTGAAATGATCACCCAGTCGTTATAAAGGGCCTCCGTCAGAAAATACTTTTTGGGTGTATACCTTACATATAGGGCTAAAAAATTAAAATAATTTTAAGTCGATCCAAGATTTGCGATTTGAGAACATAACAAAAAAAAAAAAAAATATAATAAAATTCCAAAATTGACAAAATTTGGATAGGGCTCGTGGGCAAACCTTTATCCCAAACTTCTCCGGATTTACTTTACACACATTTACATAAATTTTTTTTTTTTGAAAACATTAAAAAAATGATAAAGCTCAGAACAAAAAACTAATTTTATTACTGAATAAATATTCAAACCTTTTTGAAAAAAAAACCCAAAAAATTTAAAATTTTTTTAAAGTTCCAACTTTAGATTAATATAACTTTTTAACGGATTCATATAATTATATGATTCTTGCAGGAAAACACTTTAGAAAAATTCTAGGGGAAAAATTAAGCCCGCCAAAGCTAAAAATGATGTAAAAATTTATTTCGACCCGAATATCTCTTAAACTTAAAGAGATATGTGTATGTTATTTTTTATAGAGATTTATAAGGACTATCCATATATAAAATTTCTTTTCTGTCATATAATAAATTAATTTTTGGCGATTTTTTAAAAAAATGACATACCCGAGATGGGCAAATTTGGAGGGCCACCCACTTCCCCCTTGACCCGCTAGGGGTCTGTACTCCTCCAAATCAACTCAAAACACCTCAGCTCTGACCATGTGAATTTTATTGAGATACCTCTAACGGTTCTTTAGTTACTGAATTATTTCCAAAAAAAAAAAAAAAACGTTTTGGAACCACTGTGCGGACATCAAATATATAATAACTCTCTTAAGTTCGGTATTTTTCCAGAAAGATGGAAGAACAGTTACAAATTATAGAGCAATTGCCAAACTTAGTGCTATTCCTAAACTATATGAGAAAATTGTAATATCGTTATTATCGCCACAAATTTCATCCATAATATCAAAAACACAGCATGGATTTTAATATGGACGATCAACATCTAACAACCTAATGGAGTTAACATCACATATTAATTCCGGTTTTCAAAGAAGACTTCAAATTGATGTAGTACATATAGATTTTTACAAAGACACGATCTATAATTTCTGTGGTAAATTCCATAAATGGGTTTATTCCTCTCTGAAGAATCGTAAACAATGTGTAATGTTCAATAGCACATTGTCTAACTATGTGAACGTTACTTCCAGAGTCCTCCAAGGCAATCATCTTGGTTCACTATTATTTCTACTTTTTATAAATGATCTTCCTAATTCCTTTCAACATTGCAAGATTCGAATGTATGCAGATGATGTAAAGCTATTTCTTACTTTATCAAATAAAAAAGACGTACTTAATCTACAATCCGATATATCCAGCTTTAATAATTGGTGCAACATTAACCTAATGAAACTGAATCTTAAGAAATGTCACTGCATGTCTTTCTATATATATTCCACAATATGCAATGATTACTATATTGGTAATACAAAATTGAACTCGGTTGATTCCTTCATTTATTTAGGAGTAAATTTTGATAAAAAAAAAACTCAACTTTAATAATGTAATAATGACTGTGAACAAGGCATATGGTGTCTTAAGTTTTATAAAACAGTGGTCGAAAGAATTCACTGATCCTAACGTGACGAAGAGGCTATTTACTACATTAGTTAGACCTATTTTGGAATACGGTTCAGTAAACTGGGACCCACAACATAATGTTTATATTCGTAAACTTGAATCAGTCCAAAAACAGTTTCTCCTTTTTTGCCTCCGAAACCTTCCTCTATATTGTAGCCGTTTGGCCCTTATAAAACTTCCAACTTTAACAAGCGCGAATATATTCGCGAATAAAGCGCGAATATATGGAAGGTGGACTGTAAAGTGGGCGGACCACACCCATTTTTGGTTTCCGAGTTTATGTCGATCCACCAAGTATACGTACAAAATTTCGTTGGAGAAATATCAGCAGAAAAGTATTTCACGGACACCCTGTGTTTCTAGTTTTTAGCCCATAACTTTTTTAAACAAACCTTATATAAGATAAATATTTGTGCCAAATTTCGTCTCCCTACGTTGCCCATCTTTTTGATGGTGGGTATAAAAATTAAAAGAAATTAAACTTTTATTAATAAGCTATTTTAATTCCAATAATTTTGTTTACAATAGTATTTAATATATATAATATACTGTTTTAAGTATATATACCCAATAAACCAAAAGATATTATAACGATATTGAAACGATATCATCTAGGTGATAAAAACTATCACTAGTGATAATCGTTTTCGAATCTATAACGATAGTTTTTACGGACTAAAGTGTACCTTTCCTTGTGATATCGTTTTTCCATAAAATTATGATATCGTTTTCGGTATCGTTATTTCCAAAAATAACGATAATAAAATCGTCATGAACCAAATTTTGTTCTGAACGCTATTCAATACTAAAAATTATGTTTATTTGCATTTAAATATACTAAATATAATTATAAAGAATCATAATCAGCTAAGATGAGAAAAAATCCTAAATATAAAAATAAAGATATAAAAATCATCATATATGACATATTTTATACAAATATTATCAACATTTGCAAACATGATCATTGCATAGGAACATACATATTTCTGCAATTATATACCTAAAAAACTTGGTTTTACCACTAAAAATCTGTAAACTATTGAATTTTATGTATTTGACTTCCAGCTTGTTTTTGTATGTTGAAAAATTTTTATTTTTATTTGAAGTTTTTTCCAAATGATAATTTTTTATTTTATTAAAACGAAATATTTCGAAATATCAATATCATAATAATATCGTTTTCTGCAATACAATATGATATTATAATCGGCACCTAATATGATATCGTTTCCGCTATCATATCGTTCTAAGGTTTATTGGGTACTTATATTTAAACTTTTTTAATTGTAATTAGTTCTCAGCTTTTATATTAAATAAAATCAGAATTCGCCAGTAAAAACTTTGGTTGCCAGAAAATGAGTTAAAAAGCTAATATAATGGCTTTACACTACTTACACTTTTGCTGAATAACTCTTTATTTGAACACTGTGATGACATTAGAGGCAACTACTTACCTGTTTTCATTACTTATATGTCATTACAAGAACTAATTACTTTTAAGTGTTAATAACTCATTGATTTTAAAGTATTATTGAAGTCGTTATAAGTTAATACAATAGGAATTAGTTACATTTTAGGTTACTAATAAGTAATGAAATTTTAGGTTATAAAAAGAGTTTTTCTTTTTTAATTTTAAAAGTGGAAACATTTTATAAACTATAATTTAAAAAACAATAAAAAAAATTAATATTTTAAAAATTAGATTGAAAATTAGATTAAAAATTAATTCATAAGCAAATTTTGTCTCATCACATATTTATTCCTTCTTCAAATATGTTAATTGGAAAACTGAATAAAATATCAATAAATATTAGTTTTTCCAAAAAAATTCCAATGACAACCCCATGTAAAAGTGACAGGTTCTTCTCATATAAAGTTCCAGAACTGGGACCGGTCACTAGCCCTGAGAACCTGTCACGTGACTAGTTTTGAACCGGTTCTCTTTACTCTAGGGTATTCATTAAACTACACGCAAAGAAAAAACATGATTCCGAAATGCTCGCGGAAATCAAGTGATGTTCCTAAGTAGTTTATATGGCTAACACAATCAAATTATTGTGTTTTAGACTAAGCTGAATCAATTATTTTTTGTTCTGATCATTTTAACATATGGTACTTTGTAATAACATAAAGTCGGTGTACTAAGTAAAAGAATAATATGTTTCATAGTAACATATTATTTCAATGAAATATTTGTATGTAATATTTTAATGCGAGGGGTGACAATAATATGCTCGTCTTTATTGTTATCTCTCTTTCGAAATAATTTACTCATTCAGTAATGAAATCTTAAATGTGACGGACGTAAAGTGAAGAAAAACGTTTAAAAAAGTTCACAAAATTTTTATTAAAAAACTTCTTTATTATTTTTTAATAACGAGATCCACGGAGTGCTGACGGAGCAAATCATCAATGGCCAAATTTCAAATTGGAAATATTTTTCGGTAAGTACAATAAATATCAATAATTCAGTGCGGTCAAATATAAAAATAATAATAAAAAAATGTATTTCTACAAATTTTCTTTTAGGTGTGTGAATGTGAAGATGAATTTTCTTGAACGAAATCGTCCAGTGAAGACTGTGGTATTTGTTTTTTAATTATTTTCTATTCGCAAAATTTAAATTAAAAAAATAATAATAATAAATAAAAAATATATTTTAACCGTATGCATAGTATTATGATTGGGGGTATTATAATATTTAATGTAGGGATCATGTTATATTTATGCAGTATGGTTGTGAAGACTATCACATATAAATGTTATGATTGTGAGGTTCATATTATATTAATATTGGATAGGACAATATTATGTTCACAAAAGGGTATAATAACTGATATGATTGAGGGAATCATAAACCTAAACATTAATGATAGTTACCGATTATGATTTGACCAACTATGTTTTTTCTTTGCGTGTACTTCTTTGTAATGTAGACGGTATGTGAAAAGTAACTACATCTTTACAAAGTTTTTGCTGGGTCTTTAAAAAATTGTAAAATCCGAAAAATACATTTTTTGCTTTTTAGTTGATATAAAAACCAAATGTAAATATTAAAATGCTTATATTACTATCGACCCATTTAACCTAAATTTATAGACGAATGGACGAACTTTGTTATTCTTCCAAAAAAAATTTAGAATTCTAAAAATACATTTTTTTAATAACTAATATATAAAAAAATCAAACGTGATCATTAAATCATTGATATCACCTTTCCTTGAATTAAGCGCCATTTTCGAACTATTTAACCCCAATGTATGGACGGACGGCCATACATTACTTAACTAATAAGTAGAAAAATAAAACTGGATCATTAAAGTGTTGATAACATATTTCCCATTTAACTTCTATGTATAGACGGACGGACATTACCAAAATGAATGTTTTATATAATAATAAATATAAAAGTAAAACATGACTATTTAAATATTGATATCACCTTTCCCTCAATTATACGCCATTTTCGATACCTTTACCCCAATCTGAGACGTATAGACGAACTTTATTAGACTATTACCGAAAGTTTCATAAAGACCTAAAACAAACATTTTTGTTATTTGTCCTCCTCATGTATTTTAATTAATAGTAATTTGGTTTTTGGGAAAATTCAAAATCGGCTGCCACTTTAATCGAATAGTTACCTTGAGATTGGATATTCAAAACCATTGTATTATTTTAGATTCCATATTTAATAAAGACAAATGTTGGTTCACAATTTTCTTGCCAAAATTCCAATTTTCTTGCCAAAATTTTATTCGAATTTTCTTGCCAAAATTCGAATAAAAAAATGTTACACATATAAGGGGATACACATTTGCCAGTACTTTTTTTAGACTTAAAAAAAATTAAAAATTAAATCAATACTTATGAGAATTGTAAATTGAAAAAAAAAAAAAAAAAAATAGAATTGGTACTGAGTTACAAACTTTAATTTTAATATTTTTCTAATGCATATTTTGCATATTTTATGAAAAAATTATATTTTGTAATATTTTTAATAAATATTTTTTATGAAATAAAAATGTCCTTAAAAAACTTTTTGCACTATCTGTGGCACACTGTACAACAACACATACATAAATATATAATGACTATATACAGCATAAAAGTGATTATATTTATATGTATGCATGTGGTTATATATAATCTACTTCATCAGCTTTATAAAGTTTTAGATACTTAAAGTACACAACTAAAATGATTTATGTAAAAAAGTAAAACAGTCCTGCCCCTCAATACTAACGACTATCATCATAATCATCATTATTGTTATTACCATCACCGTATGCAGATGACACAATTATAAATACAATATAAAAACACAAAAATAAAAACAACAACGTAAAAAAATATATAAATGGAAATTCAGTGAATGACCAGTATTTTATCAACCACCATCATCAATGTCAACTTTCTCAAACCATCATCATCGTCACTCACAAAGCATCCTTTATATATTATTTTATAAATATTTTTGGTTTATATTACTATATACTTTATATATTTTCAGATATATAAATATATATATATATATATATAGAACTGGGATTTATATATATATATATATATATATATTTTATATATATATATATATATATATATATATATATATATATATATATATATATATATATATATATATATATATATATATATATATATATATATATATATATATATAATGATTTTGTTGTTTATATTTCTAATATTTAGAACAGTGTCTATGTATTTGTGTAGGTTTATATACATTTTTTAACAGACTTACCTCAGTGGATCTTTTATGTGTATATAACGGTCTAAGGATATTGCACATAAATTTAATATGGATGCCGTTGAACACATTACATCAAAGGCAACCCATGTATCACAAAATTGTGCACCAAAAATCCAATAACCTACAAAAAAAGACAAAATCCAAACAAAACTGTGAGAAATTAAGTAAATATGTATGTTAAAATTCGTTAAATATTTTGTTTTAAGTTATACAAAATACAAGAGAGAATATTTATGTAATTAAAATTTTATGTTTAGAAAAAAGACTTTATTTAAAACGAATGTATAGTCATTAATTATGTTTAGAAATTTAGATTAAAGATTTAAATTTTATTATTTTTATAAAAGCGATTTATTATTTTCAGCAGTTTTATTTTCAGTTTAATGATATGTGGGCGTATATGTTTTTAATACAGTTGTCAGCGCATGATAAACATATTTTTGAAAACAAAATTAATGAATTTTTATGCAATTAAAACTTCACACGAGTATTAATTTGAATTATAAAAAAAGGATTAAATCACAATGGTTATGTTTAGTTTTATTACAAAAATTGTAATATAAAAATAAATTAAACAGATAATTAATTTCAATTTTAGAAAATATATATACAGCCGTAAAAAATGTATGCTTGCTTACTATAAGAAGTAAATTTTCATAAAATTTACTATAAGAAGTAAATTTACATGAAATTTACTATAAGAAAAAAATTTACATAAAATCTACTATAAGAAGTAAATTTACATAAAATTTACCATAAGAAGTAAATTTATATAAAATTTACTATAAGAAGTAAATTTACATGAAATTTACTATAAGAAAAAAATTTACATAAAATCTACTATAAGAAGTAAATTTACATAAAATTTACTATAAGAAGTAAATTTACGTAAAATTTACTATAAGAAGTAAATTTACATAAAATTTACTGAAAGAAGTAAATTTACATAAAATTTACTGAACGAAGTAAAATTACATAAAATTTACTGAACGAAGTAAATTTACATAAAATTTACTATTAGAAGTAAATTTACGTAAAATTTACTGTAAGAAGTAAATTTACGTAAAATTTACTGTAAGAAGTAAATTTACATAAAATTTACTATAAGTAAATTTACATGAAATTTACTATAAGAAAAAAATTTACATAAAATCTACTATAAGAAGTAAATTTACATAAAATTTACTATAAGAAGTAAATTTACGTAAAATTTACTATAAGAAGTAAATTTATATAAAATTTACTATAAGAAGTAAATTTACATAAAATTTACTATAAGAAGTAAATTTACATAAAATTTACTATAAAAAGTAAATTTACATGAAATTTACTATAAGAAGTAAATTTACATAAAATCTACTATAAGAAGTAAATTTACATAAAATTTACTATAAGAAGTAAATTTACATAAAATTTACTATAAGAAGTAAATTTACATAAAATTTACTATAAAAAGTAAATTTACATGAAATTTACTATAAGAAGTAAATTTACATAAAATTTACTATAAGAAGTAAATTTACATAAAATTTACTATAAGAAGTAAATTTACATAAAATTTACTATAAAAAGTAAATTTACATGAAATTTACTATAAGAAGTAAATTTACATAAAATCTACTATAAGAAGTAAATTTACATAAAATTTACTATAAGAAGTAAATTTACATAAAATTTACTATAAGAAGTAAATTTACATAAAATTTACTATAAAAAGTAAATTTACATGAAATTTACTATAAGAAGTAAATTTACATAAAATCTGCTATAAGAAGTAAATTTACATAAAATTTAATATAAGAATTAAATTTAAGTAAAATTTACTATAAGAAGTAAATTTACGTAAAATTTGCTGTAAGAAGTAAATTTACATAAAATTTACTATAAGAAGTCAATTTACGTAAAATTTACTATAAGAAGTAAATTTACATAAAATTTACTACAAGAAGTATATTTACATAAAATTTACCATGAGAAGTAAATTTACATAATATTTATTTTAAGAAGTTAATTTACATAAAATTTACTCTAAGAAGTAAATTTACATAAAATTTACTCTAAGAAGTAAATTTACATAAAATTTACTCTAAGAAGTAAATTTACATAAAATTTACTATAAGAAGTAAATTTACGTAAAATTTACTATAGGAAGTAAATTTACGTAAAATTTACTATAAGAAGTAAATTTACATATAATTTACTATAAGAAGCAAATTTACATAAATAAAATTTACTTTAAGAAGCAAATTTACATAAATAAAATTTACTTTAAGAAGTAAATTTACGTAAAATTCACTATGGAAGTAAATTTACGCAAAATTGACGATGAGAAGTAAATTTATGTGAAATTTACTATAAGACCGAAATTTGCATAAAATTTACTATCAGAAGTAAATTTACATAAAATTTATTATAAGAAGTAAATTTACATAATATATTCTATAAGACGTAAATTTACTTAAAATTTACTATAAGACGTAAATTTACGTAAAACTTACTATAAGAAGTAAATTTACGAAAAATTGATGATGAGAAGTAAATTTACGTAAAATTGACGATGGGAAGTAAATTTATGTAAAATTTACTATAAGACTAAAATTTGCATAAAATTTACTATAGGACTTAAATTTACATCATATAGTAAATTTACGTAAAATTTTTATATGAAGTAAATTTACGTAAAATTTACTATAAGAAGTAAATTTACATAAAATATACTATAAGACTGAAATTTACTATAAGAAGTTAATTTAAGTAAACCTTATATAAGAAGTAAATTTACATAATATTTTCTATAAGACGTAAATTTACTTAAAATTTACTATAAGAAGTAAATTTACGTAAAATTGACGATGATAAGTAAATTTACGTAAAATTTACTATGAGAAGTAAATTTTCGTGAAATTGACGATGAGAAGTAAATTTGCTTAAAATTTACTATGTCTGAAATTTGAATAAAATTTACTGTAGGACTTAAATTTACATAAAATTTGATATAAGATGTAAATTTACGTAAAATTTTTATATGAAGTAAATTTACGTAAAATTCACTATAGGAAGTAAATTTACATAAAATTTACTATAAGAAGTAAATTTACTTAAAATTTACTATAAGACGTAAATTTACGTAAAATTTACTACAAGAAGTAAATTTACGTAAAATTTACTATAAGAAGTAAATTTACATAATATTTACTATAAGAAGTAAATTTACATAAAATTTACTATAAGAAGTAAATTTACGTAAAATTGACGATGAGAAGTAAATTTATGTAAAATTTACTATAAGACTGAAATTTGCATAAAATTTACTATAGGACTTAAATTTACATAAAATTTACTATAAGATGTAAATTTACGTAAAATTTTTATATGAAGTAAATTTACGTAAAATTTAGTATAAGAAGTAAATTTACGTAAAATTAACTATAAGAAGTAAATTTACGTAAAATTAGCTATAAGAAGTAAATTTACGTAAAATTAGAAGTACGTCAAATTTGCCGTAAAAATAAAATTTACATCAAATTTACTGTAATTTAAAATTACTTCGTATATTAAATTCAGTTCTTGCACAATAAATTTACTTCATTTATAAACTTTTGCTTAAAAATATTTTTTGTGTAATAATTTTGTACAATATATAAATTTATTTTCTTTCACTTCTTCATCTATTCATTGCTTAACTCATTAAGTGGTATGTTGATCATTTTACATTTAGGTCATTCCCTTAATATGTAAATGTTTTCAATTAAAAATATCATATACATTTTCCATTCAAAAGCTTATGAAAATTGAGTCTGCATATAAATATAAATGCTAACCTAAATGTGCATCCAGTTTTTACTTATTTACCATCTATTCATACAACATGTTTTTCATTTTTTATTAATTTGCAGTTCATTTACATTCCACATGTTTTTGTGTAGTGGTGTGTATGTGTGGCTACATATTAATATGCGTATGTAAATATGCAACGTAAGTAATCTAAGTAATAAAATGGGAATATTATCTATCTCTGATACAATGGAAACCAATGTCTGACCAGCTAGCTAACGAGGCAGTCACTGTTCTATTGGCAACCAACATTTTACTATAGATGTCAGTAACCAGCTGTCGTTTACCAACGACATGGCTTGACAAGCAATTTGTGGAAGAGGGTATTACATAAATAATATAAAAAAAACATATGTAGGAAATACAAAATCATATTTTTACAGAAAATAACTAATACTTATAAATATGTGCGTAAGTTTGTGTGCAAGCCAACAGGAAATAAACTTTGGTTTTATTGTAAATATTTGTATGTTTTTGTGTGTAACTATGTATAAATTTGTATTTATATCAACCATAAATATCAATATTAAGTGGGACAAAAAATAGCAACAAATTACCTCCTACAAGAACTTATTAGATATATTTCTATGCCTTCATATACATATATGCACACACAAACACATATTTATAGGCCCTTACATACATTCACTTGAAATCTACTTATTTCCGTTCGACTACTGCTTATTCATGTCTACATGAGATGAAAATGAGTAGAAAATGAGTAAATATTTTTATTTGATGTTTGTATAACAGTAGATGATGTTGGAACTATACTACTCTTCACATCCTTACAAGTCATTGTACACATTTATTATTTTCTATTAGTAAGTAATATACTAGTAATACAAAAAAATGGCATATACATACTAAATTAAGTAGGTATTTTTTAAAGTTGATATCATAAATATCTACATTTTCCATAACGACTGTCGCCAGGTAAACTTCTATTAGAAGAACTTTTCTATGTAACTGTTGTTATTTTCTATAAAAAATGTTGCCAAATAATAAATTTTATATTAAAAAAAAAAAAAAAAATTATTTACACTGATAGCTCTAGTTTTAATAATATCAGTCCTTGCTAGAATTTATATAAAATACATATTTACCTGAATATACACAGTACTTTAATTAAGTTATCAAGTTGTTATATATTTACAAAAGAAATTTTCATGTAAACTGTTTAGAAAGCCTGGCTATTTATTTTTTTTACAAGTGCTATAAGTAATAATTCAAAAATTAAGTACTAGTTTCTTTTACAAAATAAAATACTAACTATTAAAAATGTATAAATATTGTTAACAATGCACCTTGAAAACTGTAAGCAATTAATTTTAAATAATAATTTAAACTTAATAATAAATATTAAAACTTTTAAATTTGCTTTAATAATTAACATAAAAAAATTGTTTCAAAATGTGTGATAATTTATAATTTATTCTTATAACATATTTTACGCAAATTTACGTAAAATTTTCTTTCTGTAGCAAATTTGACGTAAATTTCGTAAAATTTACTTTTTATAGTAAATTGATGTAAAATTTACTTTTCATAGTAAATTTACGTAAAATTTACTTCTGGTAGTAATTTTACGTAAAATTTACTTTTTATAGTAAATTGATGTAAAATTTACTTTTCATAGTAAATTTACGTAAAATTTAATTCTGATAGTAAATTTACGTAAATTTTACTTTTTATAGTAAATTGATGTAAAATTTACTTTTCATAGTAAATTTACATAAAATTTACTTTTTATAGTAAATTTACATGAAATTTACTTTTTATAGTAAATTTACATGAAATTTACTTTTTATAGAAAATTGATGTAAAATTTACTTTTCATAGTAAATTTACGTAAAATTTACTTTTCATGTTAAACTTATGTAAAATTTACATTTTATGGTATATATATGTAAAATTTACTTTTTATAGTAAATTAACGTAAAATTTACTTTTTATAGTAAATTGATGTAAAATTTACTTTTCATAGTAAATTTACGTAAAATTTAATTCTGATAGTAAATTTACGTAAATTTTACTTTTTAAAGTAAAATGATGTAAAATTTACTTTTCATAGTAAATTTACATAAAATTTACTTTTTATAGTAAATTTACATGAAATTTACTTTTTATAGTAAATTTACATGAAACTTACTTTTTATAGAAAATTGATGTAAAATTTACTTTTCATAGTAAATTTACGTAAAATTTACTTTTCATATTAAATTTATGTAAAATTTACTTTTTAAGTAAATTTATCTAAAAATTGCATTTTGTAGTAAATGTACTTTATATGGTAAATTTATTAAAAATTTACATTTTATTGTAAATTTACGTGAATTTTACATTTTATGGTATATATATGTAAAATTTACTTTTTATAGTAAATTTACGTAAAATTTACTTTTTATTGGTAAATTTATGTAAAATTTACATTTTATAGTAAATTTATGTAAAATTTACATTTTATAGTAAATTTACATTTTATAGTAAATTTATGTAAAATTTACATTTTATAGTAAATTTATGTAAATTTACATTTTATAGTAAATTTATGTAAATTTACATTTTATAGTAAATTTATGTAAAATTTGTATTTGTAGTAAATTTACGTAAAATTTACTTTTTATAGTAAATTTACGTAAAATTTACTTTTTATAGTAAATTTACTTTTATAGTAAATTTACGTAAAATTTACTTTTTATAGTAAATTTACTTTTATAGTAAATTTACGTAAAATTTTTGTGTAAGAAGTTAGTTTACGTAAATTAAAGTAAATTTATTAGTAAATTAATCTGATATTTACTCTAACCCTTCGTCTTACAAACTGGTCTGGCCAGACCAATTGAAAATTTAAATGTTGTTTTCATATATTTATAATTAAGCTAGAGACTTGAAATTTCAGGTACCCTCCTACAATTTTGTTTTCTAACGATCTGTAAAAAAAACCAGAACGATAAACCTATTACAAGGATAGTTATGGGAATAAATTAGTGTACATGTCACATTCGTACCAAATATGGTCTGGCTGGACCAGTTATATTTTGTGTGGAAAATTATGTGGTTTGACGATGTTATTCGTTCTTTTTTATTCTATTAGAAACTTTTAAACTGAAATCTCATCAGTTTACTAATTTTATTTTATGATTTTCCATCTATTCATTAATATTTTGTGTTATGATTTTAGTACCGATAAAACATCAAACGTTTGATAAGACAATTGTATGCATTTGTAGAGTCAAAACAAGTAGAATTATGGGAAGTTTATCGATGGCAAAATATAACTTTTTGCAAAACTATGTAGTAGTAATACTGGATTACAGTTATATAAATGTAGTAATATAAAAAAATCAACAAAATTTCGATTAAAATGTATAAAATTACAGCACTGGTCTGACCAGACCATATTTGTTACCAATGTGACAATTGAAACATCTGTATGAAGAACGGTTAAGTAAATTGAAGTATAATCTGCTAAAATTTACAATGGGAAGTAAATTCACCTTAATATAATCTTAAAGTTTTTCCATGTTTTGGCTTCAATTATATTAATGCAATTAACTTCAATTCGCAACATAATATTCTAAATAAATAAAAAGTTAAAATTTTTTGTGTTTTACTTTTTTACATTCTCCCCACCTTATGAAAACTTTTAACAAAATTTATTGCAATTTAAGTATTTAAAAATAAACAAAAACTTTTAAACATGTGTTAATTTTTGTATTTTAAATATTCATAAATTATATATAAAAATTGATTGCTGGTAACTCTTGTGCAAAAAGAAAAGAAAAAAAGAAACGGGAAATGAATAGAATATTGTTGACATTTATAATTGAAATCAATCATCAAAGTTTATGTGACTTGCAAAACTTTGACAATATTGTTTGCTACATAAAAAGTTTTTTTATAGTCTCATTTCTTTCCCGTCTGTAATATAATTTTTTTGTTGCCTTGTCAAAATATAATTTCTTTTGTCAACATACTCAAACTCTAAGTAAGTTAAAAGTTTTAAGGAATTGAATAAATACATATGTAGAGTATATGTTCAAATGGTAGACACATACATACACTCTTCTGTATTATTAAAACATCAATATATTTGTATTTAAAACTCACATACAGGAAGTCTTTAAAAGTGTATAAATTTCTTTTCGTTTCCCTTTCCCTTCTCTTTACATTTGGTTTGATGTGGTAACTAAGTTTCCCTTTCTATTTGTCGCTGTAATTTCCTTTAAAATGTTTGTTTAAAGCTGTTTTTCGTTAGAGCCTTATGTATAAATAATAATAACAAAGTAAGGATGTTTTACCTGTGTTAAAATACGTTATTGTTGAAGGACTTCCGTTTAAAAAATATATATATATTTATTCATTAGCAAACAAAAACAGTTTAAAAATTGTCGTTGTTGTTGAGAAAAAAAAATAATAATACTTTCGAGAAAATTTTAGATGTAGGGTTTAAGGAATTAGCGCTATATAAAATTATATACGATTTTTTTATTTAAGCCTATTCTTTTCACATAAAAAATGTTTTTCTTTATACTGAAAGTAATACAAATTCTACAATTAAATTGTTTGTTGTTCTTGTATTTACAAATAAAATTTACAAAGTTTTTACATGAAGACATAGTCAAAAATATACCTTTGAATGTTTTTATAATACAGGGAAAGACTGTTTCTGCGGCATGGGGTTTCTCAGTCAATTCGGATATATTAATAAGTACCATGACAATTATCTTCTTTTTTTGAATTAACTCTAGTTATCGCGATAAATAGCGTTATTTATATATATATTCAAGTATATTAAATTTTTTTTTTTTTAAATAATGACAATTTGAAAATGTTATTCATTAATCACAAAAATAAATTTGTTGCAAATAAAACAAAAAAGATATATTTTATTAAAATCAATGCATACATTTTAAAATTTTTTTTATATTTCTATGTAATTTGTAAATGAGTATTTTCACTTATTTTTCAATCGAATCAACATTTATGCATTGATTTGAATGAAATATGTCTTGTTTTATTTAAAGCAAATTTATCTTTATGAGTAAAGAATATATATTTTTTTTTATACACACAGAAAAAAGATTAGTTGGAAAACGGTTACTAATATAAATATTTGATAAACTATACTGAAATTTTATAATCTTAATAAAAAATTAATTAGTGCATTCGAATTTCTATATAAATGCCTGTAAATTTATCATTACATTGGAATAACAGTTATTACAATTTTTAAGTTAGTTATTGTAATCAATTGCGATTGGTTAAAATTAATTCAGCCAATTCGGAAGAAACAACTGAAATGGTTTCACATATTAACACTAAATATTGGTAGTTGCAATTAAAAAACGCTTTATACTATGAACATTTAAATATTAACTAAATTTTCAGTTACTACAATCAATATTATTCAGTTGCAATAACGAAATATAAAGCAATTCAATGCTTCCAAACAAAAGATAATTGTGTTTATAAAGTAATATTTATTTATTTTTTTTGACATTAAAACTCTTCAAGCGCATTTCTTTTTTTACAGATTAAACAACAAATTATATATTTCCATTGCTGCCACCAATGCTCTTGTATCAGACCTTGAACAGTTTCCTCAATCAGACGATGCGTCGTCCTCTTTAAGCAGTTTAAAAGATAATCACTTGTACAATGAGGAGAAGGTCACGAAAATCAGTTCTTTATACGATTATTTTACGAAGCGTTCACCCCCTGGATGCATGTACAAGAATCCAAGCCGACGCTGTGTGCCAAAATTCGCTTCCCTCTATCAAATTCCGGGTAATTTTATTAGGTTATTGTATAGATTACATTGTATTATGTATTTTGGTATATTTTATTGTATATTTATAATGATTATTGCAAAAAGTATAATAAAACTCAATTTTATAATATAATTATACATATATTTTTTTGTGCTAGTCTAATGTATAAACATAAATTTAGAAGTTATACCAACCGAATTATTTTTTTTTATACAGTTGCAAATACCGATTTATATGGTTATGGCAACCGAATTTTAGGATAGTACATGTAACCGATCAAATTCGATTGGCTAAAAAATCGGTTGCCATAACGAAACTGTTTTCTCTGTGTATATTTTCGAATTTTTATGATTCTTTTTTTGTATAAAATTGATTTTTTAAATAGGCTTAATATTGGCCGTATTAAAAAGTAATATAGAAATGACTTGAAGATAATTTTAATTCGAATTTTACATTTTTTTTTTAATAAAACAAGTTGTTTTCGAGATATGCTTCAATGTATGGTGCAACCTTCTTAATTTTACAAGTCGCGATTTATCGTGAAAGCTGGAGTCAATTCAAAAAATGGATTAGAGATTTAGTACTTTTTAATACCATATCCGAATTGACTGTGAAACACAGTCACGAATTTTTTTTAAATAATTCTGTAACTTTAGAACTACTGTATGTATTTTAATGAAGTTTCGCATGGACGATCCTGAGGTGTATTCCAATTGATTTGGAGGGGCACAAGTATCTAACTGGTCTGTGGACAGAATGAGAACCTCCGAAAATGGTCAACTACTTTAATTATTTATTATATAATATCCAAGGTTACCCAGTTCGGAGGTCCTCCCCCCTGCCCCGAGACCTTCTAGATATTTGTGCTCCTCCAAAACAATTGAAAAACACCTCAAAAATAATTGTGTGAAATTTCATTGAAATATATTTATCTGTTCAGAAGTTACACTAAATTATTTAAAAAACACGTTGAAACTGCTGTGCACTTATGTATGTATATAGAATGCTGCAAGGGGGTCAAGTTTCAACTAGTTTTTTAACGATTATGTAAAGTATTTATGCAAGTATTTGGTATCATTGCAAAGGTTATTACTTGAAAAATAATAATATATAAACAGCAAAGTATTAGAACTAAATTTTTTCATAATTTTTACAAAAAACGAAAATTTTTGTATTTAGTGCTATTTTTCAAAAAAAAAAAAAAAAAAATAATAATATTTGAACTTAAGGACTGCGTGCGAAAAATTCCGTGCATGCTCTTGGGCTTATAACTTTTGATGTGGTGAAAAATTAATAATTCTGTTAACTGGTTTTTATTTGCCATTTTACTCACTTGCCATGTGCTAAGTTTCATGGGAAATGGAAGTTTATCAAAAAAAAAAAAAACACATAAACACATAATTCAAACATTTCATGAAGTCTTGCATTACAAAGAAGGCTGTTGTGCTGCAAAATATAGTTTCTTGGGTCATAATATTATACAAAGAAGTCATGATCACTGAATGGTAAGCTGGTAATGGAAGACAAATAATATCTTCAGGCTGTAGGACTCAGGCAAAATAGAAATGATTTTGAGAGAAATTCACCTCATCTCTGGAAGAAAAGTGTCACAAAAAGTTAATTGCTTTGAATCTTTATCAGAAAATTTGAGAGGAAGTCTAGCCTGAAGACTTATAAAGTAAGAAAAAAATCCTAATAGAAACGCAAGCAAGAATTTGGAGGTAAAAAATAACATGAAAGTTCTTCGGACGAATTTTTTCAGAAATATTGTTTCTGTATAGTAGACCATGAAACGTTCGTACAGGGTGACTTTTTTCAACTTCCTAGCCAGGAATTTTATATCACAGATGCTAGAGGGATTATGGCAGAAAAATTTCGTGTATCAAAGAAATCAAAATTCTCAAGAAAGTTTTTGATTTGGGAAGTCATATGCATACGCAGGAATGAAGCACTTCATTCTTAAAAATTGACTGCATTAACACAGAAATGTAAGTGAATGAGTGTCTTTGGAAAATACTTTTCCCTTTCCGAATAAAATTCAGTGTATCCCCTGTTTTCTGGCCTGTTTCGGCTTCTTCTCATTACAACAACAAAGCAATGGAGTTGTAACAAAGAAATTGTAAGAGTTTGTACCGATAGAGGCTAATCCATCAAATTGTCTGAAACTCCGTGCAATTGAAAGATATTGGACTCTAGTAATAAATAATTTAAAGGAAATTAAAAGCTCGGCATAAAATGAAACGGAGTTTAAAAATAAGTGGACTTATTCGAGCAAAAAAGTGATTGAAACACAATAAAACCTTTAATTAGAATAACTCCGGAAAAGATCAGATATTTCCTTAAAAACCAACAGAAATTAATTTTTACTTTTATATTTTGAACTTGAACATAACAGCCCTTAATAAAAATATCACTTTAAAAAATTTCGCCCACTAGTTTAGTTTCTATAAGCAGATTTGTATGCAAGGATTTTTTTCGTGCGCAGTCTTTAAATAAAATCTACATTAATTAAGCTATCATTGCGTAACTTTAGTACAATATAAAAAAAATTTGTCCTTAAAAGAAAAGTATAAAAAGATTCCCATTTTCTTACTTCAAAATACCCAAATTTCCAGTTCTGGGAAAGCTTGCTTTAAAAATTTACTTTTTTCAGTAAAATGGTTACCCTGTCGTTATAAGAGGCGTGACTTATTAAATATTTTTTTGTGTGTTTAGCGAATATATGTAGGTATATAATCAAGGTATTTTTTTATTTTTAATTTCAGCTTTGACATTTTTGAGATCCACAAAAAAACTAAAAAAATAAAAATAAAAATTAACGAAATTCTGATAGGACTAGCGAGGAGAACTGTTACTCCACCTACCCTCGGATTTTAAAGAGAAAATATGTTACCAATTTTTTGGAAAAAATTACAAAAATTCACAATTTTTTTAAATTTTTTATTTCAAAATAATATAAATTTTTATCTAAACAACATAAGTATATGATCTTTGCACGAAAATTATTTAGAATTTCATACAAAATCCAGAGAATATTTCAGAAAAATTTTAGGACTCAAATTGAGCCCTCCAAGTTAAAAATTTCATTCAAATACATTTAGTAGATCTAAAGTTACAGAATTATTTACTGTGCCACAGAACATTTCATTTTTTATACCTGTGTAATTTAAAATTTTGTAACAAATTTTATTTTTTCTAACATTTTTTTTTACTTAATTGCTCCAAAACAATCGAACAGATAAAAAAAAACAGATAAAAAAGCAGACAAATTATTCTCGAGATATGAATGTTGCATTATGTGGTGCAAACAAAAAATTTTATCAAGCGGACGCGTTAACAAAGAAAATTTATTCAAGTTTTTCTAACATAACTTTAATATTAAATTTATTAGTTTATCAACCTCCAACAGCAGTCTTCTATAAATTATCACATTCATCATTGGATTATGCCACTGAACTATATAAATTTAAATTAGTAGTTTATCTGACGACATTTAATAAGATATTTACTTTAAACAAACATACTCACACTTATATGTATAAATAAAAAAATGCATTATTTTTCCCCCTTTATATAGGAAAAAATTTTACTATTTTTATGCTCAAGTTTTAAAGCAAAAAAGTATAAGTATGTATGTATGTATGTATGTATGTATGTATGTATGTATGTATGTATGTATGTATGTATGTATGTATGTATGTATGTATGTATGTATGTATGTATGTATGTATGTATGTATGTATGTATGTATGTATGTATGTATATAATAAAGTAATTTTAAATCTAATAAATAAAGTTTTCTTCATCGTCAGCATGTATGCTATATATAATTCAGACATACATATTCATTTATTTTATACTAAAGCTGATAACCATACATACATCTTTACTTTCATACTACCAACACAAATGCAAACACTTTACTACATATGTGCACATCCGCCAAAGAAAAAGTAATAGAAGTATGACATATAAAATTCCAAGTAAAAGGAAGAAAAAAAGAAAAATATAAGAAAAACTCGTAACTTTATTATAGATCCTTATGAATATGTTGGCTCGTATATGAGTTTTATACCAGAATTTATGGTCATGAAAGAAAAGAAAATAAAATTATAAAATAAGAAACATTCAGGTGGAAAAAGAAAAAAATGTAAACTAAAAGAGCTGTTGGTGAATAAAAATCATTGAGCAGATTTATGTTTATAGAATTTGTATAAAAAAGAAGACTGAGATCAATCAATATTTTTCAAAAAAGTATAAATTCCCAGCAAAAATTGTTGGTTTTCGGTAACAACAACTACTTATTAAAGTACTTTCTTCGAAATGAGGTGTCATTATTATTTGTACTCAATAGTATAATAGCAGATTAAGTTACAATCACATGGATCAGTTCTGATGCTATTAGTTTTTTTTTTTAACAAAATGTCTAAAAATATATTTAATGCTAAAACAAGTGCAAGATGGTGTACTGAGTAGTACTTTAGTCATTAAAATAGAACACTTTTTTTGTTTTTTATTTTTATTTTCGTTTAGGTACATATTATTGAGTATCCCTAGAGTCTAAAAATAACTACATGAATTCGAGAACAACTCGAACAAAAGTAATTAGTTATTGAGACAAAAAATAAGTAGTTTATTTTATTTCCAATTATACCTGGTAGTTTACCAGGAAAACAAAGTTTTTGCAGGGTTTAGAGCACTCAAATGTGTGTGTGTATGAACTAGGTCTTTGATGATATTTTTTATCACACATTTCGAAAAGTTCACCTTATATTTTTAAAATTTACTTAATTATAACACAGAATTGCAAAATGAAAAAAAAAAAAAAAATTAAAAATTTCTTCGGCACGTGGTTTCTCATTCAATTCGAATTAATAAGTACTAAGCCTCCAATGCACTTTTTTAAATTGACTATAGTTCTAGCTATAAATCGCGATTTGTAAAATTAAGGAGCTTGCACCATATATAAAGTATATCTCGAGAACGACTTGTTCAAAAAATATCAAAATATTAAAATTAAATTTGTCTTCAAGTTATTTTTACATTGCTTATCAATACTGTCAACAGTTTTAGAGATATAGACCCATTTTCTAAAAAAAAATAAATAAATAAATTTTATACAAAATTAAAAAAAAAAAAAAAAATTAAAAAAAGATAAAGAAAATTTGAATACGAAAAAAAAAAAAAAAACAATCATAGCAAGCTTTGCTTTTAAAAAATAAACAACAACAATGATTCCATATTTATCTATTTTTGTATGTGTGTATATACAAACTGACTGCATATACAAAGAACAACAACAACTCTGTTATTCATTATATTATTGCTGTTGCTAACTATACTACTTGCCTATACACATGTTTGTATATTCTTAACAAATTTGTTTTAGTTTTTGGCCTATAACTCTGTTGATTATGAACGAATTTGGTTTATTAAAAAGCCGAAATTTTATAAACATATTTATGACCGATCTATATAAAAATAAAAATCTATGGCTTAAATAAGGGATTCAAAAAATCAAAAGCGCGTTTTGCCCGATATTTCAGTTATTATAAACCAATTTATTTAATTTTTTTAGCAAAAAAATTCAGAAAAAATGTTCGAGTCTTCCTTGCAAAAACGAAGTCCCTAGTATATATAAAGGCTTCAGAAACTGAAAAACCGGTTCTAAAAAACAGTTTTTTAATCATATCTCCGCAATGTATGAACCGAACTTGCTGAATTTCAATAGCAAAATTCTCGAAAGCATTTCCGATCGTTTGACATATATATTATATATGTCAGTTATCGGTGGGCTTCATAAACGCCATTTCAACCGACACACGGACGGACGGATATGGTACTATCGTCTTCATTTCTTACAAGGATCCCAAAAATATAAACTTTTTTGATCTCCGACGAAAATTGTGGAAATTACAAACGGAATGACAAACTTATATATACCCTTTACACCTGTGGTGAAGGGTATAAAAATGTTTTAAAAAAATAATTAAAATTCGAAAATGTTATTCCTTAATCATATAAAAGAGTTTGTTGGTAATAAAACAAGACATATTTCATTCAAATCAATGCATAAATGTTGATTTTATTCACAAATTACACTGGTCGTCAAAAAATCATTCCCCAAAGACGAATAGTAGGACTTCATTTTGAAGTGCTAATCACGAATCTGCTTCAGTATTTTTCCATCAGGTCTGGTCTTGTTTTTGTGGGCGTGTCTAATATTTCGGCCATAGTAAGGCTATTGTTCTAGTATATTTCCTTATAATTCAAGTACGATGTGTACGATTGACATAAGTGATACACCAGAAGATACGGAATAAAAATATCTTTAACTCTCCCAAATTGGCCGTATAAGAAAGTAATATAAGAATGATATGAAGACAATTTTAATAAGAATTTTTTTCATATTTTTTTGAATAAAATCAGACAAGTCGCTTTTGAGATATGCTTCAATATATAGTACAATCTCGCACAGTGGTTCAAAAACGCTTTTTTTTTTTTTGGAAATAATTCAGTAAATATTGAACCGTTAGAGGTATGTTTCGCATGGTTACAGCTTAGGTGTTTTCGCGTTGATTTGAAGGAGCACAGGTTCCTAGCGGTTGAACATTTGCCGCACAAATGTATGAAGAATGGCTTAATTTGGCTAGTGGAGGCCAAATTTATATTAAGTTTTAAGCAAAAGTATAAACTTTTTATACAAGTATTTGATATCTAAGAAAAGGTTAGAATATGGAGATTAATAATTTATAAAAAAAGTTAGTGGAATGTTATTTGATTGCAGAATTTCTTGAAGGGCTTAAAATTTAGCATTTTTGCGGTTTTTGTTTTAAATAAAATTAATATTTAAACATTAATAAAATTTACACGAACGATATTTTATTTATATTTCTTTATAATATGTATAAACTTGTCCTAAAATCATATAATTAAAAAATTCCCACTTTTTTACATGAAAAAACCCAAAATCTCAATCCGTATAAAACGTGTAAAAAAAAATTGACTTTTTTCATTGAAATGGTCACCCTGTCGTTATAAGGGGCCTCCGTCAGAAAATACTCTTTAGGTGTATTACCTTACATATAGAGCTATAAAATTAAAATAATTTTAAATCGATTCCAGCTTTGCAATTTGAGAATATAAAAATAATTTTTTCAAAAATTTACATAATTTGGATAGGGCTTGTGGGCAGATCTTTGCCCCAAACTCCTTCGAATTTACTTTACATGCATTAACATTAAGATTTCTTTTGAAAGCATTAAAAAAATGATAAAGCCCAGAACAAAAAACAAATTTTATCAGTGAGTAAATATTGCCCCCTTTTTGAAAAAAAAAAATTTTTTTAATTTTTTTAAAGTTCCAACTTCAGATTAATATAACTGTTTAGCAGATTCATATATTTATATGATTTTTGCAGCAATATTATTTAGAATTTTATAAGGAATCTGGCGAATATTTTAGAAAAAATTTAGGGGCAATAGTAAGCCCGCCAAGTTAAAGAAACTAAAAAAGGAGCCTAAAAATGAGGTAAAAATTTATTTCGACACGAATATCACTTAAACTATAAGAGATGACCTACACATGTAAGCTTATTTTTGTAGAGATTTACAAGGACTATCCATACATGAAATACCTTTTCTGTCATATCATAAATGAATTTTTGGCGATTTTTCAAAAAAATTACATACTCGAGATGGCCAACTTTGGAGGGCCACCCACTTTCCCCCTGACCCGCTAGGAACCTGTACTCCTCCAAATCAAGTCGAAGACACCTCACTCGATTTATTTAAACCACGTCTGGAAGCTTCATAAAGCTCTAAAAAAGGAAAAAAAGACACATAAAATAGATTACCTCCGCTCCCTGATAAAACTTTCAAAATGTGGCTCCGATAGGACAAATAGATTTTTAAGTAAGCGTATTTTTAATTTTCTACCAAGTCTGGGAACTTCAGTAAGCTTTGGAAAGAGAAAAAAAAAATAATGCTTAGAAAAAGACACATAAATCCAATTATCTCCGCTCCCTGTTAGAAATTTAAAAATCTGGCTCCTTTAGGATTTGTAGGACGAAAAATTTCCTTAAAACGAGGAATATACCTATTAAAAAAAATTTATTCATGTTTGATTGATCTCAGTTGTTTTGTATAATAATTGTGTGTAAAGATTTACACTAAATTTATCATATAGTAAATCACATACACGCAAAATATACACATACATACAAACAGAAAAACATAATATTTCTTTAATATTATCAACGGAAATAGGATACACTTAAATCCACATACGCTCATACCAACATACATAATGATAAACACGATACAATTTATTTGCTGTAAATTTTATTTTGTGGCATGAGAGTTTTAGAAAAGTAAAACCTTAACTTTCATCATCATTGTCTGCCATTTTTTTCTTTTACATTTTTCTTTATTCGATTTCTTTTTGTTATTGTCAATAAACCTTATTTCCGTTAAGTTTTGTAGCGGATATACATTATACACACAGAGTTACTTGTATACAATTATGTAGACATGTGTATGTGTTGGATAGTAGCAGGACTATGTATTCAAGTGTGAGTGGTTGGTTGCATAAGTGTTCATATGTGTGTTTGATGGTAAGTGTTCAAGTGTTCGATACTTTATTCCATCAACAGGTTTTTATTATTACTTTTTATTTTCTTGTTTTTTTTTTTTTTTTACCGGTGTAAAGAAAATTCTCTTCAATATTACATTATCTTGAAAGAAGCGAACACGGATGTCTATTGTATTTGAAGTGTATGAAAGAAAACTTTAGTTATTTATCTTAACAATTTATTTCTTTTTGTAGAAAATTTCAATTGAATTTTTAAATAAGTTTTTCTTTTTCTTTGGTCTTCTTCCCTTTTCCACTTATTTTTTTTTTAATTCTTACAATATCAAAATGATAACACTCTAGCCAGTCAGCCAAACGGATGTTAAACAATGGTAGTGAGTATGAGTTCCAGTGTAAGCCTGTCATTTATATTTAAATACAATTCGGAGGAAATTCATAATGAAATTTCACTATGACAATTGTTGTATTTATTTAGGAATAAAATTAAATTATCTTATATTTCTTTAATAGAAAAGACAAGTAAAAGTTTTTAGCTGGTTGAAAAATAAAATCATAATCACAATTTTGTAGCATTATAGGTACAATTTTTTTATTTATTTATGAGAATAAGGATCTTAATCAAATTCTTATAAATTAAATTTGTTTGACATGTTTTTATTAAATATATAGCTTGTTTTATTAGGAAGTGATATACGATTGTAAAACTTATTTATTGATGTTTTTAATCAATGACTATTCAAGTAATAAATCTTTAATTAAAAAATAAAAATAATTTGAAAAAAAAAAAAAAAAAAAAAAATAAATAAAAAAATAAAAAATCAGTGCCCATTATATTTCGTGGTAGAAAATGGTTGTGAAATAAATGTAGCATACACTTTTCTTACAGACAGAAAACTAAAATAAAAAAAGTATTGATGTTCCCAGTTTGAATGAAAATTTTATTAATTTTAACATGACGTTCTTCAAAAATTTGTCCTATCATTCATTATCTTTTCTGAGAAAAAAAAAAAAAAAAAATTGTTTGAGCTTTTTACATTTTTTTTTTTCATATTTTTGTTAAAGAACTATTATGGAAATTTGGTATCGTAAGAAGGGTATATAAGAGGCTAAGATAATGATGTAACTAAAGTTTGATAACAAGTCCAAAAATTTTAAAATTATTCGCAATGTCACTATGCTCCTTCCAATATAGACATTCTCGAGTGATATTTTTAACAAATTAATTGTGAAAGTTGATTTAAAAATCATTGGTCACAACCTTAAAATATTAAGAGTTCTGTTAGTAGTAAAATATAGTTTTTCCTGAGAAATATCTTCATCTTCTTCATAAAATTTAAAGTTAAATTAAATTACATATGGTGCGTATGATTAATATTAATTATTAACCTCTTTTATAAATTTCTTAATATCTTATTTTGTAGAAATGATAACTTGTTTAAATAAATTATAATAAATTAAACTGATTTAAAATTTATTCATAAACAAATTTATAAGCCTCAACGATGTACATTGGGGTAAAAGGGGTTCGAAAACGGCGCTTAATTTAGAGAAGGATGATAACAATATTTAAATGAACATGAGTTTTTTTTTTATTATTACGTAAAAAAAAAAATATTTTTTACAATTATAAGATTTCTCCTCTTTTTCAGAATGGTAATGTCTGCCCGTCTATATATTCGGGTTAATTACGATAAATTCAGGAAAAGATAATATCAACACTTTATTGATCACAGTTTATTTTTCTTTTTAGCAATGAGTAAAAAAAAATAGATTTCTATATTTTTTTTTTGGCAGAATGTTAAGTCGGTCCGTTCGTCCATACATTGGTGTTAAATGGGGGGAAATGTGATATCAACATTCTAATCATAGACATGGATATGAAATATAATAAAAAAAACTCAATTGAAAAAATAGACTATTATTATCATCAGATTCATTAATTTGCAGCTTACGAAAACCACTAAATACTAAACGATCAAATGTAATACCTGAAGTTGTGTTACTGTTAAAAAAAAAAAAAACAGAATATATCTATTGACGATGCTGATAAATAATTTTTATTGATTTAAATTTGTGAGCAAATCATAGATTTAAAAATACATACATTCATACATTCACACATATTCTTAATAAAATTTGATTGAATTATATGAGAAGTAGGCGTGGCAGTTGTCTGATTTCACAAAATCAGCTTAGTATTACGAAAATAGTTTGTGCCAAATTTCATCAATATAGCTTTCTTAATTACAAAAATGTAGCCTTTTGATCACTCAGAATGCGAAAATCTCACACTGTGTAATGGAATGAAAAAAAGCCCCATAAAAAAATTTTATTTTTATTTTGAGCGATTTTTCATTCGACGATTTTTTTTTAAATAAAATTTTACAATATGTGTGGGAGAATTTGGTATTTCGAGGGATAACGACGCCAAAAAACTGTCCTTACTGCTTGTATTAGCGAAAAAAAGTTTTCTTATTGTATTTTCTGATCTTAAAAAAGATTTAATTATCCAGCAAAAAACGATGAAGTTCTTCCAAAAAAAGAACATGTTCACCACTTCAAAAGTGGAACAAAGTGCATATTTTGAACTTTTTTGGAAGTTCTTAATAATTACTTTGAAAAAAGTGAAAATAAATGAAGTTTTTGCGGAAAAAAAGGTTAATAATTTCTAAGAAAATTAAAATTTTACAAATTTTAAAACATTTTTTTTTTATTATCTTTTAATAAAATTAAAGCGGAATTTTTTGTAAAAAAAATTATAAACATAGTTTTAAGAGAAGTACTTCAAAAGAAATGAACTATAAGTATAAAAGAAGAACATTCTACCAATGACAACCATGGGTTAAAAAAATAACTCCTGCAGCTCTTTTTCACCACTAAGTACTTCCTTCCAATGACAACACAATGTTAAAATCATGACTTTTTCAGTTCTTTTTTTGCTGAGTAATTAAGAAGAATATTTTGACTTAATTTTCTTATAAGATTATTTCATATTTTTAATTAAGACTTTAAGAACTATTATTTTCCTTTTATTTAAAAAGCCAATAACTTGCAAAGTTTGAAGAGTATTATTTTGAAATAATATTCCTCAAAACTAAAAATTATAAAATATTTTTTTCGTTAATAAAATTTTGTCTGTCTCCCAATAACTGGTCCAATTTTTCATTTCAAATTTGTGGTAATATTGTATTTTTTTGGGGTTGTATTTCCCAAAAATTTGGGGAAATGATTCATTACAAAAAATTGCTCCATAATTGGGACCATTTTTCATTTAGTGATTTGGGGCAAAATTTCGTAGGGCCACAGTTCGCTGCGCCATTAAATATCAATATATTTTAAAATTTGGTACATTTAGAAAAATTTATTATTTTCTTATCAAAATAGTATTAAATATATTAATAACACCTTTTGAAAATTTGAACAACTAAAATATTTTGCTTTTTTTTTTTTTTTATAATTAACGTGAGCATTTATTATTTATTTTTATTAGTATTTTTTTAAATATAAAGTTAGGCGTGGGGATTAAAGTGATACTTTTAAAATGTTAGTAATATTTTTTTTTATTTAAATATATATAAAAAAAAATCATTGCATGAATAACATTAAAGTTATACTCATTTCAGAGGGCTACTAATATTTTAATAAATTCTACTAATATTATAAAACTGGTCGACAAAAAAAAATTAAAAAAAAAAAATATGTAGACTAGATGGAATTTCGAATGCTTAATACTAATCTGCTTTCAGTTTTCTCCAATCAGGTCGAATTTTTTTTAAGGGCGTGTCTAATATTGTGCCATAAATAAGCCGATTACTCGAGTATATTTCACTATAACTCGAGAACGGTATAAACGATTTATATAAATAATACACCAAAATATGTGGAATAAAATTGGCTTTAAATCATTCTGCTAACAAATTTTTATCCGCTCAATAGTTTTGGAGATATTTCGAAATAAGTGTCCGAAAATTTTTTCATGCTAAATTCAAGATTTCTTTTTTTTTTTTTATTAAAACTTCTTTTTTAAAAGTTAAAACATCAAAAATATTTCAGTTTATCATCTTTTTCTCAAAGCTGGCAAACTTACGAGTAAATAAAGCCACGTATCATAAAAATTGATTCACAAATCTTGATTGGATTCACAGTTAAGTTTGAATACCCATGCATACCTATAGCTAAGTAGAAATGCACTAGTGGGCAAAAAAAAAAAAAAATTTTTTTTTTTTTTTAGTCTTAAATAAAACAATATATGGATTAGATTGAATTCAACGTGCTAAATAAGAATCAGCTTTTACTTTTTTTCTATCACGCACTGATTTTTTTTTATGGGCATGACTACCATGACCCCGCCTTTATGCAGTCATACTTGTATAACTCGAGAACAGTTTGTCCAATTAAGATAAATTGAACTTTAGTATATAGCGACCTAAATAGTCTTTGAGCTGAATTTACATAATTTCTTGTCCAGTTAATATTTCCGTAGTTATTCGGTAATTAGTACCGAAAATTTAAATTTTTTTTTTAATTTTTTTTTTTTTTTTGTGAAAAGTGGTGAAAATTTTGATCCATAACTCTGAAATTCTTGAGCGAATGAAAAATATTGTTAGCAAATCGCGTAAAGGGTTCTTAAGTTATAGCTTAAGTTTGACAAACCATTCTCGAATTTTATTGTGTGACCGCTGAAAATGGTGATGATATTAGTCATGCACATAAAAAAAAAATCAGTACCCGATAGAAAAAAAAGTGAATGTAGATTCTTGTTTAACTCGTCAAAATCCACTTAGTCCACCTATTCTTGTTTCAAGAAAAAATAAAAAAAATGTTTTTGCCCACCACTGTATTTCTACTTAATTGTATGTAACATGGGTCTTTTTACTTAACTGTGAATAAAATTTAGATTTCTGCATCAATTTTGAAGATACATGCCTTATTTTATTCGCAACACTACCAGCTTTAAGATAATAAACTGTAACATTTTAGATGTTTTCATTTATTAAAAGAAATTTTAGTAACAAAAAATCTAAAATTTTGCATGAAAATGATTTTTTTCGGACACTTATTTCAAAATAACTCCGAAACTATTGAGCACATAAAAAAAATTAAGTTGGGCGATTTTGAAGATATTTTTAGTCCGCATCTTTTGGTGTATCACTTTGAGCAATCGTACACACCGTTCTTGAGTTATGGGGAAATATACTAATAGCCTTACTATGGGCGAAATATTAGACACGCCCATAAAAAAAAATTCAGACCTGATGGAAAAAAACTGAAAGCAGATTCGTGTTTAGCACATCAAAATATATCAAGTCCAACTATTCGTCTATGGGGGAGGATTTTTTTGTTGACCAGTGTAATCAATCGATTATATTCAACTTTATACTAAAATTTTCCTCCTACAAGATTTTGCGTTAAAATATATACTTATGTATGTATATTCTACACGAAATCTTGACAGTACTTCAATAAAAATGACAACAATTTAGAACTTTCAAATATTAGCTCAAAATGGTATCTAACATGTACCAAAAACACAACAACTTCGACATCACATCCGAAAAAAAAAAAAAAAAAAAAAAAATATAATATTTGATTGAAAATTTTACATCAATTTGTTGACAAACACGTCTCCCTCTGTCATTATAAAAAAAAAAACACACACAAACCCATAAATTGATAACCCTCATATTTTCAGCTGTTTTTTCACGTTTTAACATTTTTAACATTTTTTAATGGTAAAATGACAACAACAAAAAATGAGAAAATTGAAAAATGTTTGGAAAACTTACCCAACAAATCATTAACTCCAGCAAATGTCATCACCAGGGAAGCCACAAATAAATCCGCAATTGCTAATGATGCTAGAAATAAATTCCCAATACGACGCAAACTGCGTTCTGTATAAATGGCAAGGCAGACGAGTATATTTCCGGCAATTGACAAGAATATTAGTACAGATAGGAAAACGCCTGTAAAATAAAAGAAGGGGGAAAAAATAACAACAACAATAAGAAAATAAGGGAACAAGAAACATGAAGAAAAAAATTGTTTGATTAAAAACCTCAAAAAAACTAGAGAGGTAATATTCATGATTTTTCATGACAAAACAGACAGTTAGACAAACAGACAGACAGGCATGTAAAATTAAAATGAATATGTAGTGAGTAAAAGAATAACTAACTGAATGAGCGAATGAATGAATGATTTGGGTTGGTTGAATGACTGTGTATATGAATGTGTGAGATATGATTGATATTAAATGCATAAACATTTTCAAATACAAGTATATAGAATTTTTCCATTTAGATGCAACACTTTTTAGAATAGAATTTCGAAAAAAATAAAAAATAATAAATAAGTTTTTATATTTAAACATTTTTTTTAAAATGAAACATGCAACATGATGCATATAGCAATAACATGCTGGGTAGGGTAAGGTTTTTTTTAATGCTTGAAGGGAGGTAGATGTAATATGTAGGAAGAGTAGTTTTCTGGAGTTTGTTTTAGTTGACTTATCAACCTTTTGTAATTTTTTTTTTTTTTTTTTTTTTTGTTTTTTTGTTTTTATATGTTCGTGTATGGAAGTGCATGAATGATTTTTGTTTTTTGGAAAAGATAGAGACATTCAACGACATTTACTTTACCAACAACAACTAATGATAAAAGTGACTCCACTTCGGGATCCTCACCCACTATCGTATCGGTTTCTGAGGGATTTATCCATGATGTTTCATTAAAATAGGTCGTTATCTAAAAATAGAAAAGAAAGAAACCAAAAATTATTTTGAGAAACCACAGTTAAGCGTATAAGCATTTATATTATAAGAAATATTTAATATTAATCATACGTTTCATCTTGGGGCAAAAAAGAGGTGGAAAATAGCGCTTAATTCAGGGAGAGATGTTATCAGCATTTTAATTAGCAAGTTTTTTTTATTATTATAAGGTATACATTTTTTACAGAATAATAATGTCCGTCCGTCTGTCCATACAATGGGGGTTAAATGGGTCGTAAATGTTTAATGTTATAAGATCTTTTTTTAGCAGAATGGTAATGTCCGTTAGTGTATGCATTGGTATTAAATGGGTTTAAAATGGCACTTACTTCAGGAAAAATTTACTTTTTAATTTATTATTAGGCAAACAAATGAATTTTTAGAAGTCTAAACTTTTTTTGGCAGAATGGTAATGTCCGTCCGTCTGTCTTCATGTTGGGGGTTAAATGAATTGGAAATTATGTTTAACTCAGGGAAACACAGATAATCGCATTTTATTTTTCTATTCATTGAAAACAAATTTCAGAATTATAAAATTATTTTTGACAGAATGGTAATGTCTGTCCGACTGTCTATATATTGGTGTTAAATGGGTTGAAAATGGCGCTACTTCAGTTAAAAGTTAAATTAGTATTTTAATGATCACGTCTTATTTTCTATATATTGTTAGGTAAACAAATGAATTTTTTGAAATCCTAACTTTTTTTTCCATCAGGTCTGGATTTTTTTTATGGGCGTATTTAATATTTCGCCCATAGTAAGGCCATTACTCTAGTATATTTCCTCATAACTCAAGAACGGTGTATACGATTGATCAAAGTGCTACGCCAAAAGATGCGGACTAAAAAAATCTTCAAATTCGCCTAACTTAATTTTTTTATGTGCTCAATAGTTTCGGAGTTATTTTGAAATAAGTGTCCGAAAAAAATCATTTTCATGCAAAATTTTAGATTTTTTTTGTTACTAAAATTTCATTTAATAAATGAAAAAATCTAAAATAATACAGTTTATTATTTATCTTAAATCTGGTAATGTTGCGAATAAAATAAGACACGTATCTTCAAAATTGATGAACAAATCTAAATTTTATTCACAGTTAAGTAAAAATACCTATGTTACATACAATTGAGTAGAAATACAGTGGTGGCCAAACAATTTATTTTTTTATTTTTTCTTGAAACAAAAATAGGTGGACTAGGTGGATTCTGACGAGTTAAACAAGAATCTGCATTCACTTTTTTTCTATCGGGTACTGATTTTTTTTATTTGCATGACTAATATCATCACCTTATTCAGCGGTCACACTATAAAATTCGAGAATGGTTTGTCAAACTTAGGCTATAACTCAAGAACCCTTTACACGATTTTGATAAGTGATACATCAAAAGATGCATACGAAAATTGTCTTCAAGTTATGTCAACAACATTTTTCATTCGCTCAAGAATTTCAGAGTTATGGAACAAAATTTTTACAACTTTTCAAAAAAAATAATTTTAAAATTTTCGGTACTAATTACCAAATAACTACGGAAATATTAACTGGACAAAAAATTATGTAAATTCAGCTCAAAGACGATTTAGGTCGCTATATATTAAAGTTCAATTTATCTTAATTGGACAAACTGCTTTCGAGTTATACAAGTGTGACTGCCTAAAGGCGGGGTCATAGTAGTCATGCCCATAAAAAAAAATCAATGCGTGATAGAAAAAAAGTAAAAGCTGATTCTTATTTAGCACGTTGAATTCCATCTAATCCACCTATTTTTTTTATTTAAGACGAAGACATATTTTTTTTTGCCCACTAGTGTATTTCCAATTAGCCTTAGTTATGCATGGGTATCCAAACTTAACTGTGAATCCAATCAAGATTTGTGCATCAATTTTTATGATACGTGGCTTTATTTACTCGTAGTTTTGCCAGCTTTGAAATAAAGATGATAAACTTAAATATTTTTGATGTTTTCACTTTTAAAAAGAAGTTTTAGTAAAAAAAGAAATCTTGAATTTTGCATGAACAAAATTTTTTCCGACTCTTTTTTCGAAATATCTCCTAAACTATTGAGCGGATAAAAATTTGATAGTAGAGATAGTAGATTTATATAAATCATGCATACCGTTCTCAAGTAATAGTGAAATATACTCGAGTAATCGGCATATTTAGGACACAATATTAGGCACGCCCATAAAAAAAATTCCGACCTGATGGAAAAAAGCTGAAAGCAGATTCGAGTTTAGAATGCGTAATTCCATCTAGTCTACATATTTTTTTTTTTTTTTTTAGAAGGAGCTCGAAAAAAAAATTGTTTGTCGACCAGTGTAATTGGAAAAAAATATAATAAAATCGGTTAAACATTTTGGACTGCATAAAAATAAAAATTTACAAAGATATTGCAAAATAAGATTGTTGAAAATTAAGATGCATATAATTCGAAAAATATATGAGAGAAATATTATATGCGATCATGTTCTTCAAAGAATTTATCATGAGCTTTAAGGTAATATAGAAGTAAGGAACAAAAATTCGCTAATGGTTAAATTTTTTATGTAATTAGTACCCTATTTTGAGCCCCCAAAGCTCCTCTACTAAAATTTATGTAGGATCCTCTTTCGCGATAAATCGCGATTTATAAAATTAAGGAGGCTGCACTATAACGACTTGTCTGATTTCATTCAAAAAAACATCAAACAAATTCTATTTAAAATTATCTTCAAGTCATTCTTATATTACTTTTTAATACGGTCCACAGTTATGAAAATATTAAGACCATCTTTTAATAAATAAATAAATTTCATTCAAAATTTTAAGAAACATTTTTTCAAAAAGTAATAAAAATTCGAAAATATCAAAAATTAAAATTTTTATTATTTAATCATAAGGATACATTTGGTGCAAATAAAACAAGATATATTTCTTTAAAATCAATGCATAAGTTTTGATTTTATTCTAAAATTTTAAAATATCATAATATCATAAAATATTTTTTTTTTTTATTTTTTAATTTTTGACATTTTCAAATTTTTGTGATTTAAAAAAAAAAAAAAACAAAAAAAAAGACCTTTCTTGAAATTTTGTATAAATTGTGATGAAAATATAATGTTATACTTTTTCTTCAAAATGTAAAATAATTTTTAACTTTGATAGTTCCGTACAATAAAACAACGCTACCCAGCTTAATTACTACAATAGATATTGATACAGAATTTATTTTTATTTTTTTTATTCGGTACCCAACTTTATTACAAAAATTTAACTTTCAAAATTCAGTTAATTAACCAACCTCAATTCCTTAGTATATATTTTTATGAGAAAAACATGAAAAGAAAATATATTTTAAAAATTTTACTTTTTTCATAACTTTTAAACAAAATTGTTAAAAAATAAGTTTGTATTTAAATTATTTTCATTAGATCTTTAAAGACGTCTTTATCATTTATGTCTCACACATACTAATAAAATATTTTAGATAATTTCTTTTTTTCTTCTAAGAACAAAAAGAAAATAATTTTTTCTTTTTTTAATCTCTTACACATATGAAAAACTTGTTTATGTGACTTCTTTCTTCCTTCTTACAAACATACATATGTACATGCATGCATACAAACATACATCATTTTCCGTTCCTTAAACAAAAGCGACACAAACTTTATGGGGAAAAAATTTTGAAAACAATCTCATTTTTCATATTGCCTCCTTAAAACAACGTTAATGTTCTTTTGTTTATTACGGTACTGACAGTACCGTACTGTATATGTATTTGTTTAGAAAAGTTGTTGCTGTTGCTCAGTGTTGCCAAAACAGCGCTTTCCCGCTAGATCTGGCGTTATTTTGTTGTAAATAGAGGATACTTTTCATAAAAAAACGTTAAGTGGATTTTTTGGTTGCAACATTTTTTTAGCTGGCGGTTTCTAGCGACTTTTCTTTATTGTAAAAACATGGATTTGAAACAGAAATAAGAAAAATTAAAGATATTATTTTACTTCTACAACTTGCTAATTTATCTAAAATATGAATTTACCAGAAACTCGGAAATTGAACATAAAATCAACTGTTTTTCTATAAAAAAGATATTGAGCTTAATTTTTTTTTTTTTTTTCTCAAAATGGTAAATCACCACTTTATTTTAGTATGGAAATATCTTTCAAACACTGGAGTATTATTGGGTAATTTGATTAAAAAAAAAAAAGTTTTCGAAAATCAATGTATTAAAAATAGAATCGAAATATACAGTAAGCCTCTCGGTTTGATGTTTTGCAGTATGATGATACAATTGAAACACATTATTTTAAAGAAATACAAGCTGATTTTGCCTGCAAATGCTCTATATATCTATGTCAGACAAATATAGTAAAATCTAAGCAAAAAATATATTACAAGTTTTCAAATTTGATTTGATGACTCTGAAATGCATTCAGGTTTCAGAATAAACATTCATTTTACTCGACTTTTTCATTGTTCGAATAATCAAATAACTCGAAAATGCAGTTTTTAGTTACTCGAATAATCGAATAAATCTTTTAAGTTACTCGAGTTAAAATTTTACTCGATTTTTCAATGCTTATCAAAAAAGAAAACAAAAATATAGCTTAAAATAAGAAATAGTCTTTCCTAAATAATATAAAATTAAAATTTGCGTAAATATTTATGAATACTTGTTTCTTTTGCTTTGATAATGCCGTTGTTTCTCTATATTTAATATATAGGTCTAACAAATTTGGTCTATCAATTTGAACCAAATTTTATATTAAGGGTAGTCCGAAGTACTTTTTGTATCTTTTGTGACGCTATAAAATGACTAGTTTTTACACTGTGAAAAAAATGATTCCCATTTAAAGGTAATTATCAATACCTTTGAAAAAATTAAAACTAATGATGAATTTTTATCCATTTAGGAATAATTTACGATTTTGTCTCAAAACTTCGCTTTTTAATTTGGACACAAAACAACAGAGGTTTTCATTTATATACAAAATGTTTGTACAATATTTTTAAGTATCGTACTAAACCCAGGTTTTATAATTCATTGTTTAATTATGTTCAATAATTAAAAGATGATAATTTAAAATTATACAAATGTATACAATTTTTAAGATAATTTATTCCTATTTGTTTTATAGTGATCTCGAGACAATGTCTTAGTTCCATTTAGTGGAAAAATGTTTGACTTGTACAATAAATTAGTCAAATATACATTTAGTTAGAACTACTTACTTTTGTCCATTTAATGGACAAATTTATTGTAAATTTAAAATAAATAATTCTTTATCCCAAATGTACGCGTAGGAATTATAATTGGCTCTATTTTGAATTAAACCACAATTTCTACCAAAATATAAAATATTTTATTTCTCGTTTGTTCCTATTATTGTTATAATTTAGTAAAAACGACTCAGTATTCAGTGGATTTTTGTCCGTTAGGCTGTGAAAGATATGCTTATATATATTTATTAGTTTCTGAGTTATTGCATCCTTGGATCCTTTTTTTAGATAAAGTGGTTCAGCTATTCTTAACATAAAGAACGAGTTTACAAGCTAAACTTAATTTTAAGTCCAAATTCCTTCTATATTACAAATTTCATTCAAACCTTAACATCCTCTACACCAGACTAAGCATTTATTGGTATATAAACTATGTACTTTCATTCGTAGAACCGAAAATATGTTTTTCCAAATCAAGCTTAAATTCCTTCAATTTATTTCTTATTATTTATTATATTTATATTAAAATTATTTGAATTTTACTTTATAATTTTTTAAAGTGACGTTTAAATTATTATTTAATTTTGTAATTAAAAAACGACCTTTAACTACGTATTGTAATTTAGGCATATATTCGTTTCTTTTTATTAAATACAGTTTTTTTAATAAACTCCAATTTATGGTACCACTTTTAGATTCGAAACATTCTATACAAATTTTGAAGCATTGTTTCTAAGCTAAACTTTTTAGGAAACTAAAATTAAAACATCCTAAAAAGAAGTTAAGAAAGGAAATATTAAAAATATTTTTTTACTCGAATTATTCGATTAATCGGCATAATTTGCTCGAATAAATTGTTACTCGAAATTCTTGATTTTAATTTAATCGAACCATTATTTGATTTTAATTTGTCGATTAATCAAACAAACAATATTCGAGTGAATACCCTAATTCAGGTACTCAAAATTTAGTTTTTGAAGTATTAGCTATCAATTTTAAACATGTTTGAAAGGAAGAAATATTTTAGCAGTAAAAATCGGCGATTTTACGGTGGTTTCTAGCGGTTTTTCAAATACAATCTGGTGGGACATAGCCTCAAAGTTTTGGCAACACTGCTGTTGCTTTTGTTTTTATCTCTCTCTCTCTGCCTTTTTCATGTGAATTTTTTTCTATTCAAATGTAAACAGTAGTACCTACTACAACAAATACAAACATAATAAACTCTTGTTATTCTTCTGTTCAAAATATGAGTGTTTGCTACTCTTTAATGTTGTTATTAGGAATATTCCTACAGTTCAGGAGAGGATTCATAAGACATTTCGGATAAGGACTGTTTAAATAATAACTCAACTTATAAACTAAGCTTGTTTTAGATGGAAGTCGATTATATGTAAATATTAAGCGTTACAAAACTTTAAACTGACTAAACTTCAGATTGCTTAGGTACAAAATAATACTGTCTAGGCTTGTAAATAAGTATTAAATAACAAAAATAAATTATTCGGTTTGATTACATTATTGAAAAGTTTTTAAAAAAATGTTCCATTAGTGAAACTGTAGGGTTATTTGTATACATGCAAATATACATACATATGTATGTGTAAGTGCGTATGAATATGGAATTTAAGAGTGTGTATATTTTCGTTCGTTTGTTGGTTTGTGCCCTTTAGCACTGAAATTCATTAGTTCAGTTTAGCGTAACACATTAGCAAAAGTTACATTTTTGCTTTTTTGCTTGTGTTCCTTCCTTTAACTAGATACTTGAAAAAGTTTGTTTATGCTTAGGTTCATTTAAAAGGGGGAGTATAGTTAAAGGTTAGAAATGTTACAGCAACAAAATAGATTATTACAATTTTTATTTAGTAAGCTCATATCAGCCATTAGATTGCATATAATAAGAGCCTGATTTTATAAAACGAAATGAAAATTCGTTTCTAAAAATTGCAGTGAAAACAACAAAAATATATCCCATTTATTTGTTGTGTTCGATATTTTGTTTCGTTTTACAAAATTAGAGCCTAAACAAATTAATTTTAGTTTTTAATTACCATATGATTTTATATACTAAAAAGTTTTACTTCTCCATGCCTTTAATTGTTACAAATACTATGTTGCATTTATTTTTTTGGAAATATTCGCCTTAAAAATACACTTAAAAGTTCAAAATATACACTAAAAAAAAAAAATGCATTTATTTTTTTTTTTTTTATTTTTATATTAATTAAATAAACATTTTGTATTATTTAAAGTGACATTGAGTTAAATACATAGATAGGTTTTTATTTATATACACAAACATTTGTTTTGCTAAGTTTTCAAACGTAAACGATTGTAAATTTGACGAAAACAATTGTAATGCATAGTAAATTATATTTCTACTTCAACAGGTGTGATAGAATCGTATTGTTATAAGCGTACTGGAATCATTGTAGTTCAGAAGGAGAGTATTCTTCAAAACACGAGAATTTTTCGAATGTCGAATAGACCGCTTTTTTTAAACACAAAAAATCGGTTTTAAAAATAGCATTTTATTTCAGAAAACATGTACTAAATCGAAATTTAGGAATAATTTTTTTAAATATTCATAAAGACTGATTTCTTATGTTTCAAAATATTGTTTAAGTCTAAATTGGAATTTATTCTGTAATATTAAACAAATAAATAAGTAATAATTATCCTGTATGAATTTTTTAATCCATTGTAATATCTGTAATATTTTTACACCCAATTTAATATTTTATGATCCAATATTTCCTTTATTTTTTAAAGGTGTTGTGTTAAAAAAGTTTCACCTGCAGAATCGTTTCAATTGAGACAGGCTTCCATATTAAGCCATGGTTGCCATTTTTTTCTCTTTCCAGTGCTTTTTGAAGCTCCTAAACGTTAGGTTACTTATTAACCCTATTCGTCCTACAAATCCTAACGGAGCCAGATTTTGAAATCTCTATTAGGGAGCGAAAATATATATATATATATATATATATATATATATATATATATATATATATATATATATATAGTTATTGTTATTAATTTGAAAAGCTATCCGCTAGGAGTCTGGTACTTTTTCGAAAATCGTCTCTTTTAGAGAGAAAACGGATAAAAATTTTACTTTTTTTTTTTTTTTTGGCAACCTATCTATCTTTTAATCCAGTAAGCATAATAAGAAAATGTGCATCAAATAAGTATCTTATCGAAAATTGTCTAATAAAAGTTTGGTACTTTTTAAAAATTCGAAAGTTTAAAGGGTAAATATCATGTTTTTGGTACTTTTTTCACAAAATATTTTTTACATATTCATTCAATTAGTACAATAAGGAAATTCATTGGAATATAATTTTGTCACATCCGAGGGGAATAAAAAGTACCAAAAAGAGGATAAAATAGGGAAATTAAATTTTTTTCACATTAATTTTTTTTCATATATTAAACCAAGAAACATGATCTTAAGGACATGTAGTCCTAAGTGAGTGCGAATTCATAACAGGGTACTCTGTGGTACCTTTTCATTCTTCTAATGGTACTTTTTGAATTTTATATAATATTAAACCTAGGAACATGAAATTAAAGATATATGGTCCTGATGGTGCTGGTGGGTAAAAATTCAAGAGGGGGACTTTCAGAATTTTCTATAATATTGAACATAAAATCATGAAATTGAAAAGGGAGTCGTTTTGGTACTTTTTTTTTTTGTTCTTTTAATGGTATGTTCTTTTTTAATTTTCTATAATTTAAGCTAAAATCATGAAATTAAATATATATGGTCCTAACTGAATGAAAACCCATAAGAGATACTTGTGGTACTTTTTGTTATTATAATATCACTCTTTGAATTTTTTTTAATAATAATTAACCATCAAACGTTAATATATTACAATTGTTCCCATGGGAGATAAGAATCATAGTTGAATTTTACGTGTTTCTTCATTTTTATACCCACCATCAAAAAGATGGGGGGTATATTGATTTTGTCATTCCGTGTGTAACATGTCGAAGGAATCATCTAAGACCCCACAAAGTATATATTTTCTGGGTCCTGGTTAGATTATGAGTCGATCTAGCTATGTCCGTCCGTCTGTTGAAAGCAGAATAGGGCTCGAACGGGACAACGTTGGCATAAATATTTGTCTTATATAAGGTTTGTTTGGGATTGAAAATGGGCAAAATCGGTTAATAAACAATGAAGTTATGGGCTAAAAACAGGGTGTCCGTTTTATACTTTTCTGCTGATATTTCTTCAATAAAAGCATGTACGACAAAAAAATTTTGTACGTATAGTTCGGGGATCGATATAAACTCGGAAACCAAAAATGGGCGTAGTCCGCCACTTTACCGCCCACCTCTGGTCTATGTAGGAGTACTGCAAAATCGAGTTAAATGCTATCTATATGATACTGAATCTTTTAAAATTCTGAAATAGTTTTGAATAATTTTTGTTGTAAATATAATAATTTTTTTCTTTTTTCAGAATTGTGAACTTTATTAAAATTTATCTCCCTACAAATTTGTATACCCACCATCAAAAAGATGGGGGTATAAAAGTTTCACCTTATATTTTCTGGGTTTTGATTAGATTCTGAGTCGATCTAGCTATGTCCGTCCATCTGTCCGTCTGTTGAAAGCAGGATAGCGCTCAAACGAGGCAACGTAGGGGGACGAAATTTGGTATTGAAAATGGGCAAAATCGGTTAATAAATAAAAAAGTTATGGGCTAAAAACTAGAAACACAGGGTGTATGTTTCATAATTTTCTGCTGATATCTCTTAAACAAAAGCATGTACGGCAATGAAATTTTGTATAAATAGTTTGAGGGTCGATATAAACTTGGAAACCAAAAATGGGTGTGGTCCACCCACTTTACCGTCCACCTCTCATAGGTGAAACTTCAACGAAATTGTGTTCAAATAGTTCAAGGACCAATGTAAACTCGGAAACAAAAAATGGTGGTGGTCCGCCCAATTTACCACCCACCTCCCATATAACGTAAAATTTAAAAAAGTTGATGGTAATATATATATATATATATATATATATATATATATATATATATATATATATATATATATATATATATATATATATATATATATATATATAGTTATTGTTATTAATTTGAAAAGCTATCCGCTAGGAGTCTGGTACTTTTTCGAAAATCGTCTCTTTTAGAGAGAAAACGGATAAAAATTTTATTTTTTTTTTTTTTTGGCAACCTATCTATCTTTTAATCCAGTAAGCATAATAAGAAAATGTGCATCAAATAAGTATCTTATCGAAAATTGTCTAATAAAAGTTTGGTACTTTTTAAAAATTCGAAAGTTTAAAGGGTAAATATCATGTTTTTGGTACTTTTTTCACAAAATATTTTTTACATATTCATTCAATTAGTACAATAAGGAAATTCATTGGAATATAATTTTGTCACATCCGAGGGGAATAAAAAGTACCAAAAAGAGGATAAAATAGGGAAATTAAATTTTTTTCACATTAATTTTTTTTCATATATTAAACCAAGAAACATGATCTTAAGGACATGTAGTCCTAAGTGAGTGCGAATTCATAACAGGGTACTTTGTGGTACCTTTTCATTCTTCTAATGGTACTTTTTGAATTTTATATAATATTAAACCTAGGAACATGAAATTAAAGATATATGGTCCTGATGGTGCTGGTGGGTAAAAATTCAAGAGGGGGACTTTCAGAATTTTCTATAATATTGAACATAAAATCATGAAATTGAAAGGGAGTCGTTTTGGTACTTTTTTTTTTGTTCTTTTAATGGTATGTTCTTTTTTAATTTTCTATAATTTAAGCTAAAATCATGAAATTAAATATATATGGTCCTAACTGAATGAAAACCCATAAGAGATACTTGTGGTACTTTTTGTTATTATAATATCACTCTTTGAATTTTTTTTAATAATAATTAACCATCAAACGTTAATATATTACAATTGTTCCCATGGGAGATAAGAATCATAGTTGAATTTTACGTGTTTCTTCATTTTTATACCCACCATCAAAAAGATGGGGGGTATATTGATTTTGTCATTCCGTGTGTAACATGTCGAAGGAATCATCTAAGACCCCACAAAGTATATATTTTCTGGGTCCTGGTTAGATTATGAGTCGATCTAGCTATGTCCGTCCGTCTGTTGAAAGCAGAATAGGGCTCGAACGGGACAACGTTGGCATAAATATTTGTCTTATATAAGGTTTGTTTGGGATTGAAAATGGGCAAAATCGGTTAATAAACAATGAAGTTATGGGCTAAAAACAGGGTGTCCGTTTTATACTTTTCTGCTGATATTTCTTCAATAAAAGCATGTACGACAAAAAAATTTTGTACGTATAGTTCGGGGATCGATATAAACTCGGAAACCAAAAATGGGCGTAGTCCGCCACTTTACCGCCCACCTCTGGTCTATGTAGGAGTACTGCAAAATCGAGTTAAATGCTATCTATATGATACTGAATCTTTTAAAATTCTGAAATAGTTTTGAATAATTTTTGTTGTAAATATAATAATTTTTTTCTTTTTTCCGAATTGTGAACTTTATTAAAATTTATCTCCCTACAAATTTGTATACCCACCATCAAAAAGATGGGGGTATAAAAGTTTCACCTTATATTTTCTGGGTTTTGATTAGATTCTGAGTCGATCTAGCTATGTCCGTCCATCTGTCCGTCTGTTGAAAGCAGGATAGCGCTCAAACGAGGCAACGTAGGGGGACGAAATTTGGTATTGAAAATGGGCAAAATCGGTTAATAAATAAAAAAGTTATGGGCTAAAAACTAGAAACACAGGGTGTATGTTTCATAATTTTCTGCTGATATCTCTTAAACAAAAGCATGTACGGCAATGAAATTTTGTATAAATAGTTTGAGGGTCGATATAAACTTGGAAACCAAAAATGGGTGTGGTCCACCCACTTTACCGTCCACCTCTCATAAGTGAAACTTCAACGAAATTGTGTTCAAATAGTTCAAGGACCAATGTAAACTCGGAAACAAAAAATTGTGGTGGTCTGCCCAATTTACCACCCACCTCCCATATAACGTAAAATTTGAAAAATTTGATGGTAGGTATATAGATTCGGCCGAGCAGAATATAACATTCGCCCTTGTTTATTTTGACCCCAAAAAGTATGCACTAAATAAAATACGAAATAAAATAAAATGTGCGGAGAAAAAAATAATATGGAGTTTAATTGTTATGATAAAATTTTTAATTAAAGAATTTTATCATAACAATTAAACTTTTGATTGAATTTGATCAAATTTGACATCCTGATTAAAAACCGGGAACACAGTTTTACCACTTAGTTCCATGACGATTTTTTTACGTTTGACAATGATTGTTGCAGGTTAATAAAGTGGAAAGTAAATATTAAAAGGTAATATTTTTAAACGGATTCATTCCTAAGTTTTTATGGTGCAGTATTTAAATAAAAAAAAAAAAAAATATTAAATTGCGGGGATTTTCAGCATCTTTTTACAACCATACTGGGTTAATATACTACCTATGGATGTCATTACAAAAACTAATTTCATTTAAGTTGTTCAATAACTCATTGATTTTAAAGTATTACTGAAGTCATTATAAGTTAAAACAAGAGGATCTAGTTACGTTTTAGGTTACTAATAAGTAATGAAATTTTAGGATACAAAAAGCAGTTTTTTCTTTTTCTAATCTTAAACGTTTAAAGATTTTAAAAATTTTTATATCAAAATCTTACCATTAAGGAAAAATGTAATATCTTAAAAACTTTTTTAGATTAAAAATTAATTCATAATCAAATTTTGTCTCGTCACATATTTATTCCCTCTTTAAATATATTAATTGGTAAACTGAATAAAAAATCAATTAAAAGTACTTTTTCCAAAAATCTGGTCATAAGTAAGTAGTTACATACCGGGTTATAAATAAGTAGTCAATAAACTACTTCTATGTAATGTAGACGGTATGTTGTTAACATTGCAAAGTAACTACATTTGTAATTACATAGCATTAAAAAAAGTATTTTGTCACTATTTTGAAAATTATATCATTATATATTTATTTATATTTATTTAGCATCGTTTCAAGCTTCACTGGGTTTATCATTATTTTTAATTAGCCTTCTTAAATTAAAAAAAAAAAACAAAAACAAAAAATAAATTTAAAATTAAATAAATGAGTTTATATTTTTTTATTTAAGCTTTTTCAAATACGGACCTTAACGTGTCTTATCTTGCAAATTAAATCTAGCAAATAAAACACATACAAATTAATATTAAAAAGAATAACGAAAACATATAGAAATATTCAACTTCTATTCGACTGTTTGGTTTTTCATTTATGGTTTTTAGCTTTTATTTTTTACTGGCTTCTTTTTTTTGTTGGTATTTGATATTCGGCAAACAAAATGCATAAACCCAACAGCCTAACCTTAATTATATTCTTCCTCTATCTTCATATATAAGTGATTTTATGTGTATATGTATCTGTATATGTATGTCTGTAGAGAAACCACTAGCAATGCTTGAATAAATTTAATTAGTTTTTCCAAAACCGCAACAGTAAACAAATGACTTAAAAAGTATGAAAAATTTAAACACATTGACATGTGTGACATGTGAACTCGTTCTTGTTTTTCGTATAATAATGATGGTCTAATTGAAATTAAATACGTTGAAAATGTATCGTAATATTGCAGATTTTACAGATTGTTGAAATTATTTTAATTAATTTAAATTTATTATTTATATTGTACAAATGTTTTACCATAATTGAATTCGTTATTGTATAAAATATTTTCTCTTATTATTTATTTTTCATTTTAAAGGATTAAGATTTGTATTTTTCTTAAAACCAAAAATTTGTGGTAAATAAGATTTCTTTTATGAAAATATATTCTTGTTTATTTAAAAAAACCTTGATAATGAAACCATTTTAAAAAGCCAAAAGGCAAATTTTATTTGTTTTATTGCATAATAATGAACTAACAAGTGATCATTTTAATTTATTTGAGATAAAATAGTTTTATTTCAGTAAAATATTTAGTTTTTGGAATTATGTATTAATTTTATCCTTAAGCATAATATTTAAGTAAATAGAAAATAATATGTATGTATGTTGGAAGTATGAAATAAATGTATAAAATAAAATAAAATTAAAACTATTTAAATAATATGTATAATTTTTATTATTTAAATAAACATTCTTTAATAAATAGTTCTTAGGATTACTATTTTAACTAGTCAGTTATTTACAGAAAATAAAAATGTTTAAGCATTTTAACCTCAAATTTCTTAAATAGTTATTTAGTATCCTGATATACAATTATGACTTTAGGCAATTATGAATTACATTAGTAAATAAGAAGTAAGAATGTTATATTCGGTACAGTATTATATATAAATATCACCATATATGGAAAGTAGGCGGTAATGCAGACGGATACTAATATTGTTTAGTATTTATTTGGTCCGTAACTTTTTTTTAGTTTATGAAGCGATTTTGACAAAATAAACCTTATCGATTTCTCTTCGATAACACAGGTCAACACTAAAAAAGTATCTGGAAAAACATGCTGCAGATATTGTAGGTATAGTTATCCCAATCACCAGGGACATTTTGGTTTTTTTCCATCACGTAACATTTTTAACCCATTTTTATTTAAAATTTTCCTAGTAATAGATAGAGTAGATAAGTTAGTCATGTTGTATAGCCAGCACATGGGGCTATAAAAATGTAGTACCAGTTAAGTCACTTACTTATCATACATAGCCTCTAGATGTCTTTAAATTTGTAAAAACCAAGAATTTCTCAATCAAACCTCATCAAAACATGGAAAAATGAGGGGTAAGTAGTGAATAGAGGGGAAATTTGTATTTCATGTAACAGACAAAAGACCATACACCCAGAGAAATATCATTCACATACGTGTTGAAAACAATACCATTCTGTGTCAATAGTGAATCTACACCGTATGTGTTTAAATTAAATACTGCGTGTTCAATTCTTATTGAAAATCGATACCTAATTGGCACCAAGTTGAAACCATTTCGGTATCAAATTGTTAAATTACATATCGTCCCTGCGCTGACTAAATTACCTATGTAATTTTTAATAACTTTTCAGAAAAGCTGAAAAACTGTTTAGTTTTGCAGTTTCTTCGTTACTTCACTAAATTTTTACAAATTTTCTTCGTTTATGAATAGGCTCAGTAACACAAATTATATGTTTTATGAAAAAGAATGAAATTTTTGTTGCGTTTTGGGAAAAATCAACGAAAACTTTACATAAGTAATTTTTTGGAGCAATTTTTTGTTAAGATATGATTGTGCTTTTCTTTTTGCAGGTTCTTAAGTTCATTTAAATATAAGTTTGAACTATGGAAGGCGGTATTATTAGTAATATCTTGGTCAAATTTCAACTTTCTAAGATAATTGGAACATGCTATTAAACGGTAATTTGTTGATGATCCCAGAAAAATCTTCCAAAAAATTGAAAAAAAAAAAATTCACCAATATTAATATTATATGTATCAAACGATAGCTAAAGAAAAATTAATGAACCCGTATTTTATGATTTCCAGAAAAAACGATTTTAAATAAGATAAAATTAACGATTTACTAAAAATTCCTGAACTCAATAAAGTGCCTCGATTTGTGCGAAGACAAAAAATGTTGCAAGTGTACCCTCCTAAAATTAAAGATTTTTATGTCTTAAACTAATTCCCAAAATATTAGGAATCAATTATTTCACTTTCGTGAGCTGGACCAATTTTAAAGTACCTCCAAAAATATTATTTTCGATCAACACTATACACAACTTTTAATTTTTGATTAAAAGAAATCCAACATATAATAGGTATCGCTCAGATGACATTGACAGTACGGTCTCCCTAGCTTTTTCCTATTCTGATTATTAAAAAAAAATAATAAACTTTATAGTAATCTGAAACTGAAAGACAGACAGACGGACAGACATCATCAAAGCTTAAGTTGACGTAAGTCTGTGTAAGTTAATTTTGGTGTAACTAGTCTTGGGATGTACACTTTCAGGTGGCATATCATAAGTATACAATATTAAATATTTTATGTTTAAATTTTAATATTACCATTTTCTCTAAGAATGTTAATTATATTAACTTGTTTGAAAAATTATGTACATAGGTAATTTTGTTGGAGCATTTTATATATGGTTTTACATAGGTAATTTGGAAATCCTAAACTAGTAGAGATATCGACAAATGCTTTGGTGGTCATATGTATAATTAGTAGGGGATCTAAATGCAGCAATAAAAAAAATTTCCAAAATTTTTACATAGGTAATTCAGTCAGCGCAGGGACGATACGTTTTCTATTAAATTTGTTAACGAAAGGTATTAAAAAGCTGTTACCGTAAATTACCAATGTGAACACAACCGTTGTTGATTTTGAATCGAATTTTTTCCCTTAGTGTAGATATAAAAAATGGTAACAATTTTAAAATCACACTGACAGAAAATGTGTATTCATCAAAAGTATGAAAAAATAAAAATCCAAATTTAAATAATAGAGTTAACAAAAAATTATGAGAAAAATATATCGCTAATAATTCGGCCTAATTTTAACTCCTTATACTAAATATAGTGTAGAAAGTTAAATAAATCATTTCCATGACGTCACAATTTTAAAATATATAATGTTTTTATTTAAAAAATTCATTGAAAAATTTATGGATATTTTTTTTCTTTAATTAAGATTTAAGAATGTACTATTTATAAATTTTTCTCATATTAAGAAGCTGTAAAAGTCTGTCACCAAAGTAGGTTTCCATATGCGTTGATATAATCTCTCAGTAGCAGCATTTTGATGCAAAAGCTCCCATTGTTCTTCGTATATTTTTCCCATTTTTTCAGAGCTTTTAGCAATCTTAAAGACTTTTAGGTGCTATGGGGGGCATGTTAGAGACATGGCATATTCTACACTTTTGTTTTATTGTTCCTTCTCTATAAATCCATTCCTTCTCTACGGATCCATAATTTACTCTATCTATTACCCAGAAAATTATATAACCTAAAAATTTCTTAGAGGTACATATTTCGTTTGGTCATCAATGGGTTAAAATTGTGATGTGATGGAAATGTTTCATGTTACTTTTTTCACTACATTTAGTCTTAGAATTAAGAATTAAACCAAATTATTCGACATATAATTTTTTCCTAATTTTCTGTTAGCATTGTTATTTAAACTTGGATTTTTATTTTTTCAAACTTTTGGTGTCTACGCATTTTCTGTCAATGCGATTTTAAAAATTTTACCATTTTTGAAATCTGCGGTCTTGTACAAATTTCCCCTATACACTCACTCATTATCCCTCATTTTTCAATGGTTTTATGAGGGTTAAGTGAGAAGTTCTTGATTTTTACAACTTTAACGACTTTTAGAGGCTATGTGTGAGAAGTTGGAGTCTTTACCAGTACTACATTTTTGTAGCCCCTTGTCTAGCCTACAAAACATGTGTGAAAAATTTCCTCTACCTATTACCTGGAAAATTTTATAACCTAAAAACTTCTCAAGGAAACAAATTTTTTTTGGTCCTCAATGGGTTAAAAATCTGACGTGATGGAAAATTTTCATTTGACTTTCTACACTATATCAAGCCTAAGGAATAACAATATTGTAGACTTATTCCAGATATAAATTTTTTTGGCGATTTTGTTGACCTGTGTAATAGAGCCAAACTTTTTTTCCAAAATAATCTACCTCGACTCCTAAAGTTCTTTCAGCAGACAGACGTCCAAAATTAATCATCTTAAAATTTTATTTATTTATTTTTTTTTTTGTTAAAACTTTCAAACTCTATGTAAAAAAAAAAAAATAAATTGCTCTCTCTTAACAGTTGCTAATAACGTCAAACTTCATATATAAAAAAAATATATAAAAAATGTGAACAAAAAATCTTTTACGAACTGTCATTACCTTATATAAAGTGTCTTGTGTTATGGGGTCTTAGATAAAACTCGATATGTTACAAACGGAATAACAAACTCAAAACTTTTTCTATGAAAAATTTAAATTTTTTGAAAATTTTTTTTGATAATAACTTTGATCTTTGCTGAGGTCAAAATTTTTTTGAATTTTCTGTATTTTTTTTTTTTAATATTTTTATTATACCCATCATCAAAGAGATTGGGGGTATATTAATTTTGTCATTCCGTGTGTAACATGTCGAAGGAATCATTTAAGACCCCACCAAAGTATATATTTTCTGGGTACTGGTTAGATTCTGTCGAAATTTGGCATAAATATTTATCTTATATAAGGTTTATTTGGTATTGAAAATGGGCAAAATCGGTTGAACTAGAAGCACAGGGTGTCCGTTTTTTACTTTTCTGCTGATATATCTAGAACAAAAGCATGTACGACAACGAAATTTTTTATAAATAGTTTGACGGTCTATATAAACTTGGAAACCAAAAATGGGCGTAGTTCGCTCACTTTACCGCCCACCTCCCATATAAGGTGAAACTTCAACGAAATTGTGTTCAAATAGTTTAAGGTCCAATGTAAACTTGGAAACAAAAAGTGGGCGTGGTTCGCCCACCTCCCATATAACATAAAATTTGAAAAAGTTGATGGTGGGTATATAGATTCGGAAATAATTATGGAACTTCGGAACGGCTGCTTCGATTTCCATGAAATTTATCGAGTTTAAGTTTTGAGCTTGAACCATATAGACCCACAGGGACGAGTCCACGGAGTCTCAAATTTGGACACCTCAGGTGTAAAACTTATTAAAAACGATCCTGATTCCTTATATCTCAACCGATTTCAAAGATTTTTAAATGGGAGGATTTTAAGTTGTATGCCATGAAAGTTGAAAATTTGTGTATTTTAGGACAATTTTCAAAAAAAAATAACAAAAATATTAGAACAAAATATAAATTACAAATACTTGAAGAAAGTTACACATAAATGTCTGAAGTTGATGGTTTAATTTTAAATTTTTACCTTAAACGATTTTTTTTATAAAAAATAAATACACTGAAAATTGATAAAAATTTAATTTTTTACTATTTTTCAAAAATGTAAAAAAATTTTTTAACTTTGACAGCTTTTTATAGGAAAACAACACATCCTAGCTTAAAGATTTTAATTGATATTGATACATAATTTTGTCTATTTTTATTCGGTATTCAACTTTATTACAAAAGTTTAAATTTTAAAATTCAATTAAGCGCCACTTTTGACACATTTTAACCCCAACGTGTGCATATAAATTAAATAGAATTAAAAAATGTTTAGATATTTGTATTTTGATAAGTTAAAGTTGTAGTCAAATCAATTTAATTTTCTTTATTAAACTAATTTTTATCCTTTTCTTTGTGTTTTTAAATACTTTCCATTACTATAATTCCAATTGTACTGTTTTTATGCTTTTGGTGATACAAAAACATGAAAAATAATAAAAAGTTCAGTTAAGATCGGCAAAAAAAAAAAAAAATACTGAACCCCGTACACCCACCGAACATCACTTTTTGCCAAACACTGTAGCCGAACCCGAACGTTCGATCTTTAAATATTAATGTCAAAAATATGAAAATTTTATAATATTCAAGAGAAATTCTAAAATGTTCAAATATATATATTGTATGAACTTTGATCTCTGCTATCTATATATTTTTATAAAAAATATGAGAAGAATTCTAAAACTTTTGATTCTTGCATTTGCTTGGTTGTATCAAAACTAAGCAAACATCATTATTCTAAACAATATTTTGATCATAAACGTGACATTTTTGAAACGATTATGGCCATTTTAATAGCTAGATTATAAGAAGCATTATCTTAAGTTATCTGTGACATTTGGAAGCTTTATTTCGATTTTGTTGCTAAAAATACCAGCTGTATAAATAAAATCGTATTATTTTCCCATTAATTGTTAATGGGATCCATAAACCAAAAATCTGCTCCCACATCTCATCCAAATATGATTAATTGCTGTTGTTTTTCTAAATATTTTAGGCATAAATTTAAAGAAAAAAGTCATAACATTTGCAAATTTATTACTTTACTTTAAAAGCCATTATTGCATGCATGTACATCGTACATGCAAATACATACATATAAATAATTTTATGAGCTTTCTTTTTTTATTACTTACATAAAAACGTTAAATCATTGCTCATTATTTTAATGGAAGTTGTAATGTTTTTGAATCTAAATATAACAAGGAAAATTATGAAACGATAAAATGGCAATAAAGAATTACATGCCCTAATGGTCTAGACATGCGAACACGCCTACTTTAATGAGAAAGAATAACATTTAAGAAATGCTATTTTTAAACACAAAACTTGTATAAAAATTAACTCTAGATAAATTTAACTAAATTAAGTATTAATGAGTTAAACAAAAAACGAGAAAAAAGGTATAGTCGGTCAAAACCGACCATATGATGTCCCACACCATTACGTATGACCATAAAATTTCTGGAAGGGGACTTATATTAGACCAACACTTTTACTAAATGTAAAATAAAATATACAAATACAGAATAATTCTTTGATATTAACATCTAGGGCGATTCTCGGAAGCGGTTTTATATGGGAGCTATGGTAAATTATGGACCGATTCAAATAAAATTTAGCATTTTTGTTTCTACTTATATAAAACTTTTTTGTGTCGAATATTAACTTTATACTAACATTAGTATGGGATTTATGCACGTTAAAGTGATTCTCGGAATAGGGGTTTATATGGGAGCTATGGTTAATCGTGGACCGATCTTCATAAAATTTAGTACAAAGATTAATACTTAGACAAAACTTCTTTGTATCAAATTTCATTAAAATACTCTTATTTTTAAGGCATTTTTGAGTGTTGAAATTCAATTCCGGGGGGACATTTGTATGGGGGCTAGGCGAAATAATGGACCGATCATAATCAATTTCAATAGGCTTCGTCCCTGTATCATAAAAGTCCCACGTGCCAAATTTCATTGAATTATCTTCAAAATTGCGACCTGTACTTTGTGCACAAGGTTTACATGGACAGCCAGCCGTCCAGCCAGCCAGCCGTCCAGCCAGACGGACGGACAGACATCGTTAGATCGATTTAAAAAGTGATTCTAAAGGCAGGGTTAGTTGGTTGTTTATGAGATGTTGATGTCCCGTTTATTTACGGGAAGAATTTTGTGCAATTATCCAAAATTAATAACGTGACATATGTTTTTGGCATTTGTTAGAAAAAACACAGAGTTACCATAACTTATTTGCTAGAAAAACCTAAAAATGCAACTCTGATTGAAATTAAACATGCCAAATACTTATCTATTTAATTGTTTGTGTATTTAATTATTTTTGTTCATTTATTTCTTCGTTTATTTAGTGGTTTTTCTTTTTTATTTCGTTAAGTATTTGTTTTTTTTTTGTAAGAAAAAAGTGATTGCTTGGCAACACTGCTAACAACTGTCACGGAACAACGCAAGAAAATTCTGTTTTCAACAGAATCAGACATCACATCATATCAACGTCAAGTTTCAATAATTGTTAGCATTACAATACAAGCAAAATAAACGATCAGCTGTTTCCTTCGCGGGAGGAAACGTCACATAAACAACCAACTAATTCACGCTTAAGTCGATTGATATACTTTAAGGTGGATGTTGGATAACTTTTTCTATGCGTTACAAACATCAGCACAAACACATAATACCCCAACCACCTATGGTGGTGTAGGGTATAATAATTTATAATATATTTTACCTATATAAAAAATATTTTAAAATCTAATACTTTTGAACTTAAACACTAAATATTTTTCTTAAAATCAAATTTCATTAAAATTTCATAAAGAGTAAAAAAGTTAAATACATGAAATAAACCCCGAATAAGATGTTTGAAAATTGTTTCCTCCTTTATTACTTATGGGAAATGAGCATGTAAATTAAACCTCTTAAAAGCTTTTCATTTAACCATTTTTCAAACATGTATTTCAACACTTAAGCTCTTCATTTTATAGATTTTTCTGTTTATTTTATTTTTTTCACATTTATATTCTATAAAATTTGTACAACAATCAACGCTGATTATTATTACTTTCATTAAAATGTTTATTACATTGATGATGATTATTTTTATGATTTGCATAATAAGTTGTATTTTCTTTTATGCTAATTTACACAAAGAGTTTTTTCTTTTCTTTTTTTTTTCTAATAGAAAAAATGTAAAGGAAGTTTAAAACAAAAGTCTTGTTTTTAACTTTATATTTAAACTTTTTTTCTTTAATAAAGTTTGGTTTTTGGTTTTTTTGCTATTGTTTTGTAAAATTTAAAAACAAAATAAATGTGTAAAGATTTGTAAAATATATGCAAATTTATTGTAATAATACTTTGAGGAACAATTTTTCGTAAAAAATTCAGTTAATTTGAAAAGATAATGCTAATTAGTTAAACAAAAAAGAAAGTCATAGGGATACTCAAACCTTGTTTAAACCAAAAATACTTATTTTAGTTATGTTAATATACTAATATTTAATATAGCATTGTATGTATGTTAAAACAAACAGTCACTTTTAAGAAGCTGTATTTAGAAAAAAATTACAATCCTAATTTTTATTAAAATTTCGTATCATGATATTGTATCATGATCCATGTATAAACTTTCTTTAACCCTGTAAAGCTAAACTTTGTCGAATCGCAATGTATTTTTCAGTGATGTCCCTTTTTTATTAAAAAAGCAATATTTTCTAAACTGCATTTTTGTTAGTAAAGTGGGTGGAGAAATAATTTTCTTTTTTTATTTCATTTATAAGGGCCATTATCAAAAATTTTTAATCTGGCTGAAACTGACTTAAATCCTTAATAAGTTTTGTGGTATTGATTTTTTTAACAAATTGGTTACAGATCTGATCTCATAGGACTTGAAACTAATAGAGTACAAAATTTTAGCACAATAGGTTTCCTTTTATAATTATGATTGCTATTCAAAGTTCAAGAACATAGAAAAATTTCTAAAAATAACTTAAGTTTTTTTCATTCTTCTACAATTTTTCTCATTCTCATTCTATCATAAGTAAACTAATCGGACTTTACAGATAAATTCTGCACCATCTTAGTTGTTGTGCAGACTTTCAACAATTAAATACAGGGTAGTCGAGTTTTGATGACAAAATTTTTTACTTTTTTAAATTTTTCAGTTTTTTGGGCGGGGTCTGTGCGCCCCTCAACCGAATACAAAATTTGGGATAGGGATTGCTACTTGTTGTAATTGTGCGTATTTTGCGCTATACCCCGTTGATATGCCCAAAATAGTCAACGTAGTAGATAGTCTCAAAGTTTGGAAAACAAGTGCGAAAAATTTTCAAAAAGTCAGTTTTTCGCGAGGCACATTCACATTTTCATATTATACGGCATATATCTGCGTGAACTTAGTTGTTTGTTATTTTACACAACAAAATTAGAAGAGCATTAAAAACAAATTTAATACAATAATTTTATGGACTTTTTGGGATCATAAATTTAAGTCAAATGTCATTGATAATTGAAAATGGGACACTTTTGTCAAAACAGATTTCGCTAAGGCACATCGTGTGGACAGCATGAAATTAACTATAGTTGGCATAATTAGTAAGTGTTTGTTATGCTTAATAAAAATTCGGAGGCGCATGAAACAATTTTGAAAGATAAACATTTTATGGACCAAAAATTATTTACTTGTATTAAAAAAGGGGAACAAAAAAATTAAAATTTTAATAGGAAACCCTAAAATATGCTGCACTAATACCATCAAACATTGAAAATATCATAAATTTTATTTGAATAACTCAGTAGGATTTGATATTATGTGTAATTTTGACCAGAATTGTACATAAATTTCTAGTTTGTAAAAATTTTTATATGTTCAACTTAAAACCGCCATAACTTTCGCGCCCCTCAATTGAAATGATTAACGCGAACTGATTCTACATGCATTCGAGACACTTTATTTATATAAAAAAGGATTTTAATGTGCCAATAAAAAATTAATATTTTTTTTGAAGGACTAAAATCAAAAATGTTTGTTAATGGCTCATATACAAATTAGATAATTCATAAATTCAATTTTGGAAAATTTATATTGTATACAAAAACTTGTTTAAAATTACCGATTCGACGAAGTGTAGCCTTTTCGTAATAAAAAAAGTATGTATAGACTTTTGGGGTTAAATTAAAGATTTTGTATTAATTTGTTTAATTATATGATTAAATCTATTGAAAAATGATAATTTCAATTTGAACTTTGATCTTTTTCCAAATTTCCGCATTCAAAATTTCACATATGTCTTTATAACCGTAAATAATGTATTTATAAGAATTTTGTTTCAGTAATAAAAAAAAAAAAAACGTGAATATTAAAAAAAAAAAAAAAATATTAAGAAATAAACATATGTAATTGGTAAATTCTACGATAACAATATTATGTAGAGGTCGAAAACAAATTATAGTTATTTGCAATAATTGTATTCATGCTAATAATACTTATGTAAAAGTTGTAGTATAATTAAGTTACACCAATCAAATATTTTAATATGATAAAACAGAAATATGTATTTATTATCAATATTATTTCTAGAACAATAAAATGTTAGAAATAAACATGATATATTAACTTATTTAAAGTTGACATGTTATGGTAGATACAAAATCATCATTTATTTGCTTTTTAAACATATTATGTTCTCCACAAATATTGAATGTATTTTGTTTTAAGTTAATTATGTTTGCTCTAACTATTTTATGCTTTGTGTTTGGTTTAAAAAAAAACAACTTTATTAAAATTATCATTTAGTTTATATGTTAACGAGCTGTAAACCCGCTACTTCGTTAGCGGAATTTTTTTTTATAAAAACCATACTATAGAAAAAATTTAAACCAAGATTTTCATTTCCCCATTTGTAATAATTAACAATAAATATCTTACTTAAAAAAGTAACAAAAAATATAGTATTTTCGAAAAGTACAAAATAAATATTTTAAATTTATTTCTATGCTTTTGATTTAGAAAGTTCGTAGGGTGCCAATAAAGTATCAATTTTTGACATCTTTCACGTTCGAAAGTTAAAAAACTACTAAAGTACTTCTATTATTATTTTTTTGGTATAAAAGAATGTGACTAATAAAGTATATCAGAGTAAGAAAAAAGTACCACAAAATCCCTTTAAAGGATTTTGCTTCTCTTAGGACCTTACATCTTTAATTTTTTTTAATAGAATGAATATTACAGTATATTAAAGAAGTACTATTAGAAAACAATAAGGTACCAAAAAGTCCTCCTGTGAATTGTCATTTATTTGGGACCACATATCTTTAATTTAATGTTTCTAGGTTAAATATTATAGAAAACTCAAAAAGTACCATTAGAAGAACAAAAAAGTACCACAAAATCTCCTCTTATGGATTCTCATTCACTTATTACCACATGTCCTTAATTTCATGTTTCTAGGTTCATAATTGTAGAAAATCAAAAAGTACCATTAAAAGAACAAAAAAGTACCTCAAAGTCCTTTCTCTTCAATTCTTACCCACATGACCATATATCTTTAAGTACAACAAACTCCACTCTTGTGAATTCTTATACACATAAGACTACATTTACTTAATTTCATGTTTTTAGGTTTAATATAATTGAAAATTAATTATTTAGTTTGAATAAAATGTTATTTCCCGCTTTTACCACCTTTTTTGGTACTTTTTTTTTCATCAATGGAAATATTAGAAATTGTATTCCAATTAATTGTGGAATACAATGCAGTGGTATCCCATATTAAAATACTCATGTATTTATGTCAATAAATGAAAAATAATGTTTTATGAAAAAAGTACTAAAAATAAGTACAATTTCGAAAAAGTATAAAATTTGTGTTTTTCATTTTCGATAAGTTATGAATACGATGTAAATTTTATCAGTATGTTGGCTGGTTTCAAAGATACACATGGTGCTAAAAAAGTACCAAAATTCAGTTTTTACCTGTTTTCTCCCCAAAAGAGCTGAATTTAAAAAAAGTACCAGACACCTGTCCGATTATTTTTTAAATGAAAACTATAACTGTTTAACTTTTTTCAATCTTTATTAGTTTAAGATATATAAGGTTATCGATTTTACCCGTTTTTACTCTTTTTTACCCCCTAAACATTCGAATTTTCAAAAGTCTCGTCTTAGTGGATCTATTTGGCATTTGGGCTGTGGGATGATGAATCAGTAACGTTACTCTTTTATATATATAGATAATTTATAATGAAACAAATAATTTATAAACATTAGTTAAAGCAAAAATAATGATAAATTCTGATCATGTTATAATAAATATCTTTTATTTTCATAATAATAAATAAAACGATATCATAATATGATAAAAATATTAAATGCAATATGAAAAAATTGGATCATAATATGATTCTATTTATTAATATTTACAACTGTAATAGTTTTTACAATAATCATATAATCTTATCATAATATGTTAATTACATTTTTTATTATGGTTATTTTTTTTCTCTGCATACGGAACAATTTTGGAAATAAATCTGTAATATCTAATCGGCAGATCTGATTTATATAAAGTTAACATTGTCCTATCAGAGAAGTATCCCAATTTAAAATAGTTAGGAGGCATAGGGTCACAATGAAAGGCACATCTTTCATGAAATTTTTGAAACTTCTTGCCAATTTTTGTTTTTTATTCGATTTCAAAAATATTATAATTTTCATACAACAATTTTAATATATCAAAGAAAACAAAAAGGAAAAAGATATAAATATAAATACATTTCTATTGTATTTAAAGAAAACATATCCATTTTCTATATTTAATAAAAGACATTAAAATCCAATCACTACTTATGGAATGTAATATAATTATTATTAATTACAAAAAAAAAAAAAAAAAAAAAAAAAAAAAAGTGTAAAATAAGCACTTGTTTAAACTTTGGATTTGATTATATTGCAGTACTTTAAAAATTAATTTTAACAATTTAATAGACATTTTTTAAATAAATAATTTCTATATTACATAAGAGCATAGAATACACAGAAAAAAGTCACCAATTAACAAATATATATGAAAATAATTCATTCAATTATAAACTTGTTTAAATTTGCATCTATCACCAAAATGATTATATCAATTACTAAAAACTATAAAAAATACAAAACAGAAAAAAATTCCCAATTAATAAATTAATTAAATCAATTAAGTAGATGATTGAATGAATTAAAATTAAAAATGTGTATAGGAAAAAAAGTCATACCAAATTTATTTTTTATTTTATTTTTTCTTGAACATATTTATTAAATTTTGATGCTAATTAAACAACTGAGTTAATTGTAAAAAAGACGGTAATAATTTTTTCTGTGTATAAAGTACAAGGATATTTCTCTTAAACATTAATGAAGAAAAATTTTTACAATTTTTAACTTTTATTTTCCAAAAGAAAATTGTGCTTTACAAGGATTTTGTGCATTTTTACAAAGCCACTTACAACAAATATAAAGGAATTGTTAGACTTTTGTTAATTGACAACAAAGTAAATGCTGTCAATTGAAAAAAAAAAATAAAAATAATTAGAAAAAAAATATGTAAGGTTAAATACCATTTCTTTTAGAACTTTTTCAAAAAAAAAAAAAAAAAAAAACAATTTTAATTACAAAAACTTTGTTTTAATTAATTTTACTTGATGATGTTTAACTAATGAGGAATATTGTATATTAAATTAACAATTTACTGCCTGTTTTTATTTATTATTTTTTTTCTATTCCCAATAAGCACACAAATTCAAACCTTGAAAAATTTGGCTGGAGTTCGACATGAATTCAAATACAAAAATGTTTTAAATATGAAATATTATCGAAAATATAATTTTTTCGAGTAAAATAAATTTGATTAGAATTTAAATTTCCTTTTCACTGGAGAAAGCTATTGAATTAAAGTGTAATAGTATTTTAATTCAATGCTTGGTACTGGATTCAAGGCTTGAAATATATTTGGTTTCAACTTGAATTCCAGCAAAAATGCTTATTGGGTTTTGTTTAAACAAAAAAAAAAAAAAAAAAAATACATAGAAAATTAGTTAGTTCCCTACATGCATTACAATGTAACCATATTCGCCACTCTTAACATTACCTAATAGTACTTCGATAACTAGTATTTAGTAAATATGAAATTAATTTGATTTTTACGTGGCTCAGTTGTATAGAGCGCCTAAATATAAAAACGTATACTTAAATTCAAAGAGAGTTCAACTCCCACTTGAGGCAAATTTTATTTATTTTATTTTATTTATTTTTTTTTTATATATAAATTAAGTTTATTTATTTCCCTATATGAAAACCACTTTTAGCACATAAAAATATAAGTCGATTGTGGTGTAACGAGTAAGACGGCAGACTAACAAACACAACCAGTATTCTGATGCGTGGGTTCAAATCTCAATCGAGCCAAATGTTTTTTCTTGTGCGTAAAAAAAAAATCAGCATCCAAAACAACTCTTTTGGAACCCAAATGAAAACTTATGAAATTTTGGACATCGCGAACAAAATTCATCAGTTATAGCACTAAAAGTGGAAGCTGTTTTTCATACTGATTTCGCTTACAAATCACGTTATTTAGTAGGCGAAGTTTTTGCTGGGAAGAGGAAAGAGAACCGGTCAAATCAAGTCACTTGACAGATTGCTAGGGCTTGAGGCCGATTCCAGTTCCGGAACTTTATATGTGGGTCACTTTTATATGGGGACGGGTCATAGTTTAGGTCACAGGACTGGTCCAAGAGAACATGTTCAAAGTCGACTAATATAAGGAGTGAGATCGAAAAAATCTTAACACACATTTTGCCTCATAACTTTTTTCGGAATCAATATTCCGAAAATTTTTATCATGGAAAAATACTTCAGTTATTATTTTTAATAACAACCATGTTAATTTGTCCTTAATTTCATCAAAATAAGTGACGAAAAAGATTTACGTCCTACAAGTTATTAAAAAATTTCAAAAAATCCAAATAGGTCTTACAAATATTGGCCACAGAATTAAATGTCGTCCGTAAAACCGTTTCTAATGTTATTAAAGAGTATCAGGAGAATTTGACTATTGATGTGAAACCTAGTTCGGTAAGAAAAAAGGACCACATAATATTGGAAAGGCCAGAAAATTGAAGGCATATTGAAAGGAACTCCAAACACATCTGGTAGAAAATCAGCTCAGTTTTCTCAGTGCTTCGACTATTTGGTGCGAAAATTTAAAGCTAATGGGAAAGTTGATAACATATAAAGTTCAAAAAATTCCAAACTGGAATTCTGCAAAAAAAATTACAAGCCAAAAATAAGACTCGGAATTTAAAACCAAATTTCATACAAAAATACTCAAGCTGTATAATTGACGAAGAAACGTAGGTGTTGGCAGAATCTTCGCAGCTTGTGTCTCAAAAATGTTTATTGCTAATGCTCGAAGCAATGTTGGAGATAAGTTTAAGACCCAAAAGCATCAATAATTTGTTACAAAATTCATGGTATGACAAGCTTTTTGCAGTTGCGGCAAAATAGGAAAGTCATTTGATACATTCGGATCTATAAATACCAAAATATGCATAAAGGAATATTTGCAAAAAAGATTTCTTCTTTTCTTAAGAAAGCACAACGTGTCCACATATTTTTGGACCCGGTAAGAAAGCTCTGTAGTAGTACCAAATCAATAACATAGTTTTAGTACCAAGAGAGGTCAATTTTCAAAATTGTCCATAGCTTAGACCAGTGGAGAGATATTGAGCTCTTGTGAAAAGTGAATTCAAGAGCACAAAAAAGGTGTCCCAAAATACCGAAGATTTTAACAGAAGATGTGCACACTGTTCCAAAAAAGTGACTGAAGCAACTATCAAATCTCCAAAGAAAGGGTTTTCAAAAATGGTCCACAATTTTATAATTAGTGGTTAGAACCATAAAAATTATATATTTCTGTGATCTGTGCTAAATTATCAAATGATTAAAAAAATAATGAAAACTCTAAGATCAACCGTTTCCAAGTTATTGAATATTATGTATGTTAAGAATTTTTCGATCTCACTCCTTAGTAAAAATTTGAAGAAAAACTTTTACTCTTTAAACTTTTTTTTTATTATTTTTAATTTGCTTCTTTTAATTTATATTTATCTTTATTTCGATATTATTGCCTGTACCATGTACACTTATTTATTATTACAAATAAAAGCCAATAATACATTTTACATTACAAACACTACGAATTAATTGGCTCAATATGAAATTGAGAGTCTTAAAAGATTATAGGAGATTTAATATCAAATATAAAATACATATACATATAAGAATTTATAAGTATTATTATACTTATTTTTAATACCTGCAGATTAAAGCAATAAATCAATTAAATCCAGTGCATTTTAGTCATTGAATGACATAATATTTCTTTAAAGTACAACATTTACAATAAATATTTTGTTAAAATTTTACAGTGGAGCTGATTAAAAAATGAATGCATAATTTCTAAATTAAACACTGAGGGAAAAAATCGATTTAAAATCCACCATGTTTGGATTAACAAATTTAATAGAAAATATAATGTGATTTAATATTTTGATAGTTAAATAGTTTCATATTGATACCACTAAGGAATCGATTTTCGTTAAGGTTTGAACACTCAGTATTGCATTTGAACACATACGGGGCAAATTCACTATTGACACCGAATGGTATAATTTTTGACACGTATGAGATTGTTGTTTCTCTGGGTGTAAACAGTATATAATAGAATAAATCTATAGAAAAAGTCCTAGAAGGAAATTTAGGTTTTGTACATCATACTAACCAAATGGACATTGTTTTTATTTATGTTTAATATAATTTGAAATATTTTTTTTTTTTTTAATTTGCTAGAAATTTTATTTTTGTCTTATTATAAAAACATCTCATTTAATAGCAAAAATCTCTCTCTTTTTTATTAACTAATAGGAATATTTAATTACACATTATAAATTTATGTACACATGACGTTTTATTTGTTTTTTTTTTATAAAGTATTTAATCTCATACTGCAATATCATTTTCACTTTTAATTTAAACTTATTTTTATTTAATTTATTATAAAATGTTATTCTTTTTATTATTTTTACTTTACATATTAAATATGATGTATTTATTATTAAATAATTGTTATTTGTTGCACAAAATAAACGTTTTTTTATAACAATACTTTTTTTCTCTCTCTTTTTACATGAGTAACTAAGTAAATATGTAAATGTAATTTATCACACATACATGCACACAATTTAACATAAACCTATTATTTATGAGTTTATTACAGTTTCTTTATTTCATAATATTATTTATTATTAAACTTTTTGTTATAGAAACAAACTGAGAAAAATAACAAAAAATAACCTTAAGGTATTAAAGTTTAAAATTTTGATAAGAATATATATTTTTTTTTAACAATATTGTTATTGTTACTTATAAAACAAACAGATGAAAGGGATAGACATTGTTTTGTAAGTATATTTGGGTTATAAATAATAACTTTTAGATATTTTTAAAGAAAATTGCTCTTTTACATATGTTAGGTAAAATAACATAAAGAAAAATTGTCCTTTTACGGTTGGTTGGTATTGTATATACGTATTGTATAATTAAAATAAAACAAATTAAAACGAGAAAGAAATATATAGTTGGTCAAGCCCGATCATATGAGACACTACACCATTGTGGGCATTAAAATTCAGGGAGGGTCTGTGTTCAATTTTGGAACGATTCTTGCATTAAGTGTGAAATAAAACATTCGAATACAGAATATTATGTTGATACATTTATATGAATTTATTTACTTTTGTGTGATCATCGAAAATGGGCCTTATAAGGGGGCACTATCCTTTGCGTTTATATAGAACTTATTTATGTCGAAAAAAATTCTAGTTGAGTTCTAGTTCAGTTCTAGTTAAATTCTAGTTCAGTTTTAGTTCAGTTCTAGTTTAGTTCTAGTTCAGTTCTAGTTCAGTTCTAGTTCAGTTCTAGTTCAGTTCTAGTTCAGTTCTAGTTCAGTTCTAGTTCAGTTCTAGTTCAGTTCTAGTTCAGTTCTAGTTCAGTTCTAGTTCAGTTCTAGTTCAGTTCTAGTTCAGTTCTAGTTCAGTTCTAGTTCAGTTCTAGTTCAGTTCTAGTTCAGTTCTAGTTCAGTTCTAGTTCAGTTCTAGTTCAGTTCTAGTTCAGTTCTAGTTCAGTTCTAGTTCAGTTCTAGTTCAGTTCTAGTTCAGTTCTAGTTCAGTTCTAGTTCAGTTCTAGTTCAGTTCTAGTTCAGTTCTAGTTCAGTTCTAGTTCAGTTCTAGTTCAGTTCTAGTTCAGTTCTAGTTCAGTTCTAGTTCAGTTCTAGTTCAGTTCTAGTTCAGTTCTAGTTCAGTTCTAGTTCAGTTCTAGTTCAGTTCTAGTTCAGTTCTAGTTCAGTTCTAGTTCAGTTCTAGTTCAGTTCTAGTTCAGTTCTAGTTCAGTTCTAGTTCAGTTCTAGTTCAGTTCTAGTTCAGTTCTAGTTCAGTTCTAGTTCAGTTCTAGTTCAGTTCTAGTTCAGTTCTAGTTCAGTTCTAGTTCAGTTCTAGTTCAGTTCTAGTTCAGTTCTAGTTCAGTTCCAGTTCAGTTCTAGTTCAGTTCTAGTTCAGTTCTAGTTCAGTTCTAGTTCAGTTATAGTTCAGTTCTAGTTCAGTTCTAGTTCAGTTCTAGTTCAGTTCTAGTTCAGTTCTAGTTCAGTTCTAGTTCAGTTCTAGTTCAGTTCTAGTTCAGTTCTAGTTCAGTTCTAGTTCAGTTCTAGTTTAGTTCTAGTTCAGTTCTAGTTCAGTTCTAGTTCAGTTCTGGTTCAGTTCTAGTTCAGTTCTAGTTCAGTTCTAGTTCAGTTCTAGTTCAGTTCTAGTTCAGTTCTATATTTAAGAATTTGTGATTGTAAAACCGCTTTTCCGGGAGGACATTTGTATGGGGGCTAGGTGAAATAATGGACCGATCATAACCAATTTCCATAGGCTTCGTATTGGACTATAAGAAATATGCCAAATTTCATTGATTTATGTTCGAAATTGCAACCAGTAGTTTGATTACAAGGTTTACAAGGACGGACAGACGGACGGACATCGTTAAACATCGAACAATAATAATACCCTCCCCACCTATGGTGATGTAGTGTATAACACCTATCTATTGCCTTATTTTTTTTAATTTTAAGATATTATTTTTTTCGGTTAGACTCTTAGTTATAAAATGTAAATATTTAGTTCTAGGCCTAATTGTTGGCTGATTCAATAAATAAAGAAAAACATATAAATAAAAAAAAAAAATATTTTGCCTTAAAATATAATACATTATGACTCCAATAGTAATTACTAGAAAAATGTCTATGAATAAAAATATAAGAAACAGAATCTGTTTCTGATTACGAATCTTTTATAAATGTATAATATAATTTTTTTCTATAAAAATGTTATTTTTAGATGCAAACAAAAAAAATAAAATGTTATTAAGTGCTGAGTATATTTTTTATTGCCTATTTTCAAATGCCTAAATGGTTAGAAAAATACAATACAAAGAAATATTTATTAGCCACATTTTCAAGAACAGCTGTTAAAAACGTTTAATATTAAAAGTCATAGAAGAACAATTTAGAGAATAAATATAGGTATAATTTATAATAATAAAAATAAATATTTAAATTTAAATGATGGCTAAATGATTTTTTTTTCCATTTTATGAAATTAAAAAAAAAAAAAAATAAAAATTGAGAGCATACGAATGAGAGGAAAATTAATTTTAATATTAAGAAAAATAAATAGCATTTAGACAACTTTATTGATAGGTGTAAATATTATTGACCATTTTAAAATGGATTTTTTCTTCTATTTATTTCAAAATGTAGCTGTAGGGTTTCAAGTTCATCGCATTACAAATATTGATATTTAAATGGCTCCATAGGATATATGGAGGGTCTTATATAGGAGCTATGGTAAATTATGGACCGATCTTCATTAAATTAATAACTGTCATTTATACTTATAAAAAATTTATTTGTGTCGAATATTAAGATGATACTAACATTTTTATGGGATTTATGCATGTTAAAGTGATTTTCGGAAGAAGGATTCATATGGGAGCTATTGTAAAAAATTTTTCAAAAAAATATTACAACAAAATATAATTTACAAATACTTTAAGAAAAGTACACTTAAATATCTGAAGTTCATTTTAAATTTTTACCTTAAAAGACTTTTTATTTAAAATAGATACACTGAAAGCTGATAAAAATTGAATTTTTTTCTATTTTTTCAAAAATGTAAAAAAAATCTTTATTTTGACAGCTTCTTATCGGAAAACAACACATCCTAGCTTAAAGATTTTAATTGATATTGATACATAATTTTGTTTATTTTTATTCAGTACCCAACTTTATTACAAAGTTTTAAATTTTAAAATTCAATTAAGCGCCAACACTTTTAACATATTTTACTCCAACGTGAATTTTGTATGAAATATAGTGGATATTTTACAAAAATTTTAGAACTCAAATCAAGGCTTCCAAGTTTAAAAAACTTAAAAAAAACGAGGATAAAAATGAGGGTAAAATTTGCATAGAGCTGAACATCTCTTTAAACTAAAATAGATACCCTACATATGTAAGCATAATTTTTGTAGAGATTTACCTCTATTTAATTTTTGTTTACATTCAAGTCATTAAAAAACTTATATACCCGAAGTGACCAAATTTGGAGGACTACACTTTACCCCTCTGACTTGCTAGGGACATGTACTCCCCTAAATAAATTCGAAAATACCTCAGCTTTGATCATAGAAATTTTATTTAGATATATCCAAAGGTTCACAAGTTACTGAATTATTTAAAAAGAAACCATTTGGGGCTAATGTGCAGAATCAATAACTTACTGCACTACATTTTCGGAATTTTTATATAATTAATTAACCAATACGTTGCTTTCATCAGTGGTATTGCTTTCAAATGAGCCAACATTTTTTTTGCTGGGTAATGTGTTGTTACCTACAAATAAACTAAAATTTTACATTTACCTCCTACCAGAATGAGCAAAAAGTTCTTGTGTCTGTTTTTATAAGTTTTTTTTTTTTTCATATAAACTTTATTTTTTCTACTGTTTTTACAGAAAAGAAAAAATATAAATTATTAAAAATAAAATACGAATAAAAAAAAAAGTTTTGCACATCCATTTTAATTTCCAACTTTAAAATTGACATAAACAAAATGTTTTTTCTTTTTTATTAACTTTGGTTTTTTCCTACTTACTTTTTGTAAAAAGAGACACAAAAATTAAATTAAATTTATATGATAAATTGACCATTACTAAGAAATGAAACAAAAAAAGAACTACAGCAAGAGCATAAATAAATAAATGAACATAAGAATGTTCTTTTAAAACAAATAACTAAAAACAAACATTAAGAAACAGACATAAAAAAGAAAAATATTTATTTCTTTATTATTGAAAAACAAAAAAAAAAAAAAAAAAATAATTACAAACTTTAAAATATAATTAGGAAAATGAAAAGTTTTCAAACATCAAGTCATTACAAGCGGTAGTAGATAGACAAGGAGAATAGTTTTGAAAAAAAAAGGATTTTTAAAATTAAATTCATAAAAAAACTAAAATGGGTCCATATCACGAAATAACATTTAAAAGTAAAATACCTATAAATTTTTTAATTTAATAAATTGAAACAAATTTTAGTTGATTATCAAGGTTTATATGTACACGCAAAGAAAAAATATGGTTCTAGTGACAATAAACTAAGAGCAATATACTATGCTTGTAATCAGGGTTGTCAGTTTTTTTTGAGCCTCTGTCGCCAAATTGTTAAACAGAAATCGCCAAAAATCGCCAAAAATCGCCAAAATTAAATTTGATATATTTTTTAAGAAAAACTAAAAACAACTTAAATATTTAGTGCTTCAAATTTTATATAATTTTAAAATCTAAATTCAGCATCAACGAAATCAATGATAATTTCCGTAGCTAATAATAATTGAATAAAAAAAAAAGATTAATTTCAATACACTATTCTCAACAATTTTAAATATTTATTAAAATTTATTATATTTTTTAACAGAATAATTTTAAAATTATATAATGAACATTTGTCCTATTAAACTTATAAATTGTTTCGAAGAAATAATTTATTCATAAACAATTTCTTTTCATTATGGCCATTGAAATCTTAATATTCATATTTGAAAGATGGTGGAAAACAAATTGTCAAACATTTATTTGTGAATTTATTCAAAGTAACGATCGCGATTTTAGCACAATATTAAAATCATTTATTGAAGATACATATCTATAAATTAAGGATCTTTATTTTGTTATTTGAAGTTCATAAATAGCAATTTTTATTGCTGCAATTCTGAGTTGTTTAGTATTCCCTTCTCTTCTCTCTCCCACGAACTCAGAATTCCAGCAGGACAAATAGCTGTTTGATAATTTGATAATTTAAAGGTATTTCTGAAAATACGTAAGTAGAATTTCAAGTTTGAATAAAAATTAATATTCATTCGAAAAAAGTGATACTTTCTCAATTTCATATCAAATATTATTGACAAATAATTCTTAATCCAAAAATAAATTAATACTTAAGAATAAAAATTAATGGCATATTTTCAATTTGATACCAAATGATTTTGTTAAATCACGCTATATTTAAAAAAATAGAAAACATTTGATTTCAATTAATTATAAATTTAAGATAAAACCTTTGTATTTAAAAATGTATTTAAAATTACTAATAAAGGTCTAATGCCAAGGACGAAAAATCAATAAATGTTTTTTACAATTTGCAAAAATTACCAGAATTATAACAAAAATTATGCACAAACAATAGTTTTAGAATTTTTACTCTATATTTTTTGCAACTTTATTTTATAAGTATGGAGAAATTAATACACACCCAGCAAAAACTTTGCTTTCCTGGTAAGCTAGCAGGTATAATTGGAAATAAAAATAAACTACTTATTTTTTGTCTCAATAACTAGTTATTTTTGTTCGAGTTGACCATGAATTCTAGTAGTTATTTTTAGACTCTAGTGATACTAAAAAATATGTACCTAAACAAAAATAAAAATATAAAAAAAAAAACGAAAAAATTTGCCGTCAGTGAGTTTTGAACTTGGGACCCTATTAACTAGTCGTTTTTAATGACTAACGTCTTACTCAGTACACCATCTCGCACTTAATATTCGAAGCTAAAAAACTTGTTTTAGCATAAAATATATTTTTAAAACATTTTGTTAAAAAAACGAATAGCATCATAATGGGGTTGTACCGGCAACCTTCTGGTTGCTAATCCTGCGCTCTAGACAACTGATCCATGTGATTGTAACTTACTCCGCAATTATACTATTGAGTACTTATTTATGTAATGTAGAGAAGGCAAATAATAATGACGCCTACTTTCCAGGAAAGTACTTTAATAAGTAGTTGCCATTACCCAAAACCAAAAAGTTTTTGCTGGGCATATGTGTGATCTCTTTAAAGAAATACTTTTAATTTTATGTTCAAGTAAAAGGTCTTAGCGACCACCTAAAAATCTTTATACGGACCCCTTGTTGAGAACCGCAGACCCCCATTTGACAACCGCCGTTTTGGATAGAAAAATACTAAATATAGACGTTGGCTAATAAGAAAATGTAATAGTTTTACTATTCGAATACATACACAGAAAAAATTATTAACATATATTTTTCAATTAATACAGTTGTTTACTTTTGCATCAAAATTTAATAAATATATTCAAATAAAACTAAAATAAGAATCAAATTTAAGTAATATTTTATTTCCCATTTAAAATTTTAATTCATTCAATCATCCACTTAATTCATTTAATTAATTTTCTAATTGGTATTTTTTTTCTGTTTTCGATTTTTTACAGCTTTTAGTAATTGATATAATCATTTTGGTGAGAGGTGCAAATTAAAAAAAAAAAAAAAAAAAACTGTTAATTGAATGGATTATTTACTAACATATTTGATAATTGAATTTATTTTTTGCTTTTTTCTTTGTATTTAATAAAATTTTAAAAATTAGCGAAATAAATCGCCACCTTGTTAAAAATCACCAAAAAATTCGTCATGTCGCAAAACGGAAAATTCAGTCGCCAAGAACAATTAAAAATCGCCACATCTGACGCCCTGCTTGTAATATATGATTACACTTAAAAATAAGTATATTTTTATACTTTTTTCTTAAATATTCCTTCCAATTTCATCATGTTTTTATCATTTAATAATCCCATTTTATCATATGTATAATCCCATGTTCTCATATTTATATACATTTTTACCACGATATGTGGTACATTCATCATACTGAATATAAGCAAACCTTGTCAATTTATATTTGTTCTTATATAAACTAAATGAGAATTAATATACTAACAAACTACTGGATTAATACACAAAAATGTGTATTAAAAGCTAATAAAAATATTTGCTTAATGGTTGTAGAATTAAAAAAATTTGTAAAATTAACTGATTGGTTGTAGAATTGACTAAATGTTTGGATTTTTCATAAATATGCTTTCATATAAAAGTATTTAAATACATATTACAATTGCAGTCAACTATATTAGAATTTTAATTGTGGGTAATCATTAAATTATCAAACAGAAACATAAACGTTGCTATCATGAACATGATATTATTCAAATCAATGACAAATGGCTATACAACATTGAATAGTTGTAGTGATCATGCTGTAACCATGTTTTTTCTCTGAGTGTATGTATTTCCTTACACAAATGTAAGTAAAAACACCCTAATAATACTTAAATTAAAAAAGGTCTCTCAAAATGTTTTCGATTTATTTATTGTTCGTGATAAAACATAATCGACAACATTATGTTTATGTTCAACACATTTCAATAAATGTAAAACAATATAATTTTCCCTAAAAAAACTATTAAATAACAAAATTTCTATGAATGTCTCACAAATATATTTAAATGAAATACAAAACAAAATGTTAAATTTAATATAAATATTTTCTTAGATAAGAAATGTAATCATACTTGAAAAAACAGAAAACATTTATCAAAAATTCTTAATTCATTTTAGGCTTCCTTTTACATTGACGTAAGTGTTGGATTTAAAAATCATGACCAATAAAAACAAATTTAACCACAAAATCTTCCTAGAGGCAAAAGATAAAATAATAAAAAATTCCATAGCTTACAAATATATTTACTTTGTAGGTGGAAATATTCTCTTATTTATTTTTCCTCTTAAATATATTTTTAAAAATTCATTAGTTTTTCAACACTTTTACAAAAATAAAACTTCTGGGGTTTAATATTTTTTGCTGCTTTTCATATTTTTGTGGAAGTAAGATTCCTGTCATAATTTTAATCAAAAGAAAATTTATGTTTTTAGAAAAAATTAAGTTTTACCCTTCAACTCTTTACATTTCTTTGGTAAGTAATAAATATTTTAGGTCATTTGTCTTATACCTATATATTTAGTTCGTTTTTCTCTTCGTGCCTTAAAAAATATGAATTTTTTCTATAAATTATTTAAAAGATATTACTACTAGAGCATTTAGCTCAATGAACAAAAAATCATTGTATATACATATATACAACATTTAATATTTATTCCAAAAAAAAAAAAATTCAGGATGGTTTTCATATGTATGTGTTCATAGCATGTTATTCTCTATGCATGTATGTATGTGTCTACTTAGAATTTAAGCTATTTAGGTTTCATAAATTTAGCTTTACGTTAGCAAAGTAAAACATGCAACAACAACTGTATTTTAATAGAAAATAAAAAAAAAATGAAAATTTTTTGTAAACATTTTGTAAACACTCCTTAAGCATGATTATCATTTTAAGGCTCTAAGGAATTGTACGAAATTTACTAACATACATTTAGGCGTTTTTAGATATAAACGTGGGAACAAATGCAAATATATTTTATATAGAAAATCTAATTAAGCAAAGTGTTGGTTTTCTATTTTCAATTTTTTGGAAGTAATTTGTTGTATAATTTTTTTTTTTTTTTTTTCGTTGCAGGGAAAAATAATAGATAATGAAGAGTAATGGTTTTTACATAAACATATAAATACTTATGAGTATGTTTATATTCACAATTTAAACTCTAAGAGTTTACTTTAAATATTAAGAGCTTAATTTAAATAATATTTCCCATATATAGCTTCAATAAAAGTCTACGAAAAGTCTAATTTTTATTGAAACCATTATATTGTCTTATTTAAAATCTATTCATTCAGTTTATAATCATTTTAGTATGGGTTTTAGCATCAATCAAAATACATATGCACCAAGTATATGTATAATAAAAACCATTGCTAGAACTGAATTAGAACTGAACTAGAACTGAACTAGAAATGAACTAGAACTGAACTAGAACTGAAAGAGAACTGAAATAGAACTGAACTAGAATTGAACTAGAACTGAACTAGAACTGAACTAGAAATGAACTAGAAATGAACTAGAAATGAACTAGAACTGAACTAGAACTGAACTAGAACTGAACTAGAACTGAACTAGAACTGAACTAGAACTGAACTAGAACTGAACTAGAACTGAACTAGAACTGAACTAGAACTGAACTAGAACTGAACTAGAACTGAACTAGAACTGAACTAGAACTGAACTAGAACTGAACTAGAACTGAACTAGAACTGAACTAGAACTGAACTAGAACTGAACTAGAACTGAACTAGAACTGAACTAGAACTGAACTAGAACTGAACTAGAACTGAACTAGAACTGAACTAGAACTGAACTAGAACTGAACTAGAACTGAACTAGAACTGAACTAGAACTGAACTAGAACTGAACTAGAACTGAACTAGAACTGAACTAGAACTGAACTAGAACTGAACTAGAACTGAACTAGAACTGAACTAGAACTGAACTAGAACTGAACTAGAACTGAACTAGAACTGAACTAGAACTGAACTAGAACTGAACTAGAACTGAACTAGAACTGAACTAGAACTGAACTAGAACTGAACTAGAACTGAACTAGAACTGAACTAGAACTGAACTAGAACTGAACTAGAACTGAACTAGAACTGAACTAGAACTGAACTAAAACTGAACTGAACTAGAACTGAACTAGAACTGAACTAGAACTGAACTAAAACTGAACTGAACTAGAACTGAACTAGAACTGAACTAGAACTGAACTAGAACTGAACTAGAACTGAACTAGAACTGATCTAGAACTGAACTAGAACTGAACTAGAACTGAACTAGAACTGAACTAGAACTGAACTAGAACTGAACTAGAACTGAACTAGAACTGAACTAGAACTGAACTAGAACTGAACTAGAACTGAACTAGAACTGAACTAGAACTGAACTAGAGCTGAACTACAATTAAAGTAGAATTGCATTTTTTTATTAAGTATTATAAAATGTCTTATAATAAGGACTAATTAAAATTTGGGATTTCAACAGACGAATGAATGGACTCATTTAACAGAAACATAAAAATAATAATAAGGATTCTTATAATTTCAATAAATGCCAAGTTGATATAAAACAATAACGAATATCATTAAAATAATTTTAATTTATTAAAAACTCCAACAAGCTCAATATACACCTGCTGAACTTAACGAACACTCAAATGTAATGCAATTAAATAAAAAAATGACACTGACATAAACTGTGATTGCACTTTTATAATACAATCATACAAATTCAACTTGTATGAACCCAATCCCTCCCACTTGAGATATTTTAATGAAACATTAAATGCAGCCAGAAAAGTGCAAATAATAATAAAAATAAAGCGAAGTAAAAACTAAAAGATACAACAATCTGCTTCAAACTATGGCAGGAAGAAAAAAAAAAACTGAAAAAATTAACATAAATAGAATACAAGGAAGCAAGAAAATTACGTGCTTTTTATGTTTAATTGCAACAATCTTACAAGATGTAAAAAATATTTATAAAAAAGCAAAGGAAAGGAAAGGAAAGAGAAGAAAAGAAAAGATAGAAGAGAAGAAGAAAGCTAAAGTAAATAAAACAGCCAAAGGCATATCAATGAAAATACAAGAACAAATGCAGGTGAAGATGAAGCCAAACAATATGACAAGGAAAGTGAAAAAGGCAGAATCTTAAACTATAAAACAGAGTCAGTGCGTCAAGTACGAGTAATAATGCATCTAGATAAAAATAAAATAAAAGTTCACTTGTAATAACAATGATGTTGATGCTGCTGAAGATGATAATACTGCTGATTACACTTGAAGAATGTAAATTGAAAATTACAGAAAAGTATATAAATACGCACGATAATGTTGGCAACAATATAAGCCAACAACAATTGTTGCCTGCAATCTTAATCAGTTTTTCTTAGATTGAAATAATTTCAAAGTAAAAATTGTATTTCAGTTTAGATGATTACAATCATTGCAATTCATTCACTGAAATTGTAAATATTTGTAGAAATCTATCTATAGTTTTAATTTAAATTAGGAAAAAAGTTATATGTCAAAAGGGGTAAATGTTAGAAAAGTGCAATTTCAATTTGTTAAGCATTTTACAACACGTTTTGAATTGAAAGTAGTAAATAGTTACAAAAAGATATTTGATAGGAAATCTTAATTAAAGGTAAAAAATTCTAATTAGAAATTCAACAACAAAAGCTTGTAGGAACCAAATGGTTCTCTAAGTTATACTACTACTTAAAAGGAGCAATAGAAAAAGGTTTTATAAATATTGTGCACTAGAGTGTCCCGTAAAAAATAATTTGTAAGAAGATCTCTCATACTTAAATTTGATTTCCATCTCTGTTCCTATATTAGACAAACTTATAGCATTTAGTTTATAAATTTAATCTTGAAACACAAGAAATTTAAATACTTTTGTCATTAAAAATATTTCAAGTTCACCAGCTAATCAAATACTGTATAAACATTTCATAATGTCAAATTAAAGCGTTATTCATTTTGCTCTAATCATTTGTTGTGCTGAACTTGAACACAAGTTCTATCAACAATAGACCAATTTTAACGTCAAAGTATCAACAAAACCAAGGAAGAAAAAATAAATTTTATTGCTTTATTGGGTTTTTTATATAATTTCAATGTTACAATGGTTTCCTATAGAAATAAAAATGTTCTTGGAAAATATAAAATTGAAACTTTGGCTACTTTTCAAATGTCACAAACACAGCAAAAAATAAATTTAGTTAATTTTTTTTTTGCTTTTTTTATTTCAATTCTAGAGTACAAAACATGTGATTTGAAAGCCATGCATGAGAAATTCGTGTAAGTTAAAGGGGGGAAAAATACTGCAAGTTTTTAACAGTGTATGTATGTATATGTGTATGATTTTCCAATTCTATTGTGTAAAAAGCAAAGTAACCATGGCAAAAGTTGTATATTTTTTCTGAAGTGTGAATCAGTGTGTGTGTTAACACTTTAAACAACTTGTTGATAGTTTAATAATTTTGTAATTCTTTAAGCTGACATTGGATACTAATGACTTATTGCTCTTAAGTATGCTTTCATGAAAAACATCAAGAACTGGACTAGAACTAAACTAGAACTGAACTAAAACTGAACTAGAACTGAACTAGAACTGAACTAGAACTGAACTGAACTGAACTGAACTAGAACTGAACTAGAACTGAACTAGAACTGAACTGGAACTGAACTAGAACTGAACTAGAACTGAACTAGAACTGAACTAGAACTGAACTAGAACTGAACTAGAACTGAACTAGAACTGAACTAGAACTGAACTAGAACTGAACTAGAACTGAACTAGAACTGAACTAGAACTGAACTAGAACTGAACTAGAACTGAACTAGAACTGAACTAGAACTGAACTAGAACTGAACTAGAACTGAACTAGAACTGAACTAGAACTGAACTAGAACTGAACTAGAACTGAACTAGAACTGAACTAGAACTGAACTAGAACTGAACTAGAACTGAACTAGAACTGAACTAGAACTGAACTAAAACTGAACTAGAACTGAACTAGAACTGAACTAGAACTGAACTAGAACTGAACTAGAACTGAACTAGAACTGAACTAGAACTGAACTAGAACTGAACTAGAACTGAACTAGAACTGAACAAGAACTGAACTAGAACTGAACTAGAACTGAACTAGAACTGAACTAGAACTGAACTAGAACTGAACTAGAACTGAACTAGAACTGAACTAGAACTGAACTAGAACTGAACTAGAACTGAACTAGAACTGAACTAGAAATGAACTAGAACTGAACTAGAACTGAACTAGAACTGAACTAGAACTGAACTAGAACTGAACTAGAACTGAACTAGAACTGAACTAGAACTGAACTAGAACTGAACTAGAACTGAACTAGAAATGAACTAGAACTGAACTAGAACTGAACTAGAACTGAACTAGAACTGAACTAGAACTGAACTAGAACTGAACTAGAACTGAACTAGAACTGAACTAGAACTGAACTAGAACTGAACTAGAACTGAACTAGAACTGAACTAGAACTGAACTAGAACTGAACTAGAACTGAACTAGAACTGAACTAGAACTGAACTAGAACTGAACTAGAACTGAACTAGAACTAAACTAGAACTGAACTAGAACTGAACTAGAAATGAACTGAAACTGAACTAAATTAGAACTGAATTCGAACTCAACTAAAATTGAACTAGAACTGAACTAGAACTGAACTAGAACTGAACTAGAACTGAACTAGAACTGAACTAGAACTAGAACTAGAACTGAACTAGAACTGAACTAGAACTGAACTAGAACTGAACTAGAACTGAACTAGAACTGAACTATAAACGAACTAGAACTGAACTAAAACTGAACTAGAACTGAACTAGAACTGAACTAGAACTGAACTAGAACTAGAACTGAACTAGAACTGAACTAGAACTGAACTAGAACTGAACTAGAACTGAACAAGAGCTGAACTATAACTGAACTAGAATTTAACTAGAACTGAACTATAAGTGAACTAGAACTGAACTAGAACTGAACTAGACCTGAACTAGAACTGAACTAGAACTGAACTAGAACTGAACTAGAACTGAACTAGAACTGAACTAGAACTGAACTAGAACTGAACTAGAACTGAACTAGAACTGAACTAGAACTGAACTAGAACTGAACTAGAACTGAACTAGAACTAGAACTGAACTAGAACTGAACTAGAACTGAACTAGAACTGAACTAGAACTGAACTAGAACTGAACTAGAACTGAACTAGAACTGAACTAGAACTGAACTAGAACTGAACTAGAACTGAACTAGAACTGAACTAGAACTGAACTAGAACTGAACTAGAACTGAACTAGAACTGAACTAGAACTGAACTAGAACTGAACTAGAACTGAACTAGAACTGAACTAGAACTGAACTAGAACTGAACTAGAACTGAACTAGAACTGAACTAGAACTGAACTAGAACTGAACTAGAACTGAACTAGAACTGAACTAGAACTGAACTAGAACTGAACTAGAACTGAACTATAAACGAACTAGAACTGAACTAAAACTGAACTAGAACTGAACTAGAACTGAACTAGAACTAGAACTGAACTAGAACTGAACTAGAACTGAACTAGAACTGAACTATAAACGAACTAGAACTGAACTAAAACTGAACTAGAACTGAACTAGAACTGAACTAGAACTGAACTAGAACTGAACTAGAACTGAACTAGAACTGAACTAGAACTGAACTAGAACTGAACTAGAACTGAACTAGAACTGAACTAGAACTGAACTAGAACTGAACTAGAACTGAACTAGAACTGAACTAGAACTGAACTAGAACTGAACTAGAACTGAACTAGAACTGAACTAGAACTGAACTAGAACTGAACTAGAACTGAACTAGAACTGAACTAGAACTGAACTAGAACTGAACTAGAACTGAACTAGAACTGAACTAGAACTGAACTAGAACTGAACTAGAACTGAACTAGAACTGAACTAGAACTGAACTAGAACTGAACTAGAACTGAACTAGAACTGAACTAGAACTGAACTAGAACTGAACTAGAACTGAACTAGAACTAGAACTAGAACTGAACTAGAACTGAACTAGAACTGAACTAGAACTGAACTAGAACTGAACTAGAACTGAACTAGAACTGAACTGGAACTGAACTAGAACTGAACTAGAACTGAACTAAAACTGAAGTAGAACTATACTGAAACTGTACAAGAGAAGTAAAAATGCAATCATCCATTGTCTACCAAAGTCATTTTTATATAAAAATATTTGTTTTGTAGGGGTTTTAATATGTTTTATTAAAATAGAACTGATTTGCTCTATTTATTAGTTTTATATTTTTTTGAATCTTTGGCCGGTTGAATTTTTGATAAAATTATGAAGCCGTTTAGTTCTTTTATTATAAAAGTCTGCCAGTTTATTTTTCAGAATATAATACGCTTATTATTATGGCATTCCAAATGTAACTTTGTTTATCTCTTATTTCATTATTTTTTATATTATTTTTGTTGCTACTTTTTTTCCTGTTCATTTTTTAATAAAAAAAATTGACCTTCTAACATTTAATATGCACTTTGCACACACATTTATATCTGTGTTACTTATTTCTTTTTTTCCTAAACAATTTAAGTTTTTTTTTTTTTTTAATTTCATAAAATAAAACTAAATTCAACTGCTGTTGGCTGACTGTGCATCCAAAATAGCAGAAGCAAAGGAAAAAATCAATAAAATGCGGATGCAAACGAGAGTGATGCAAATTTTTAAATTGTGAATGGGGGGAATAAAAGGATGTGCAAAAAAAAAAAAAAAAAAAAAAAAAAGGAAAATAGTTGGTTGTTGGCATCTGTATATAGTCAGATACATACATATGTACGTGTGGATGCTTGTATTTAAACACCCAGCAGTTCAAAAGGTGCCAATTTGCCCATTATCACTAAATATATAACTACTTAGACGATTCACTAGTTACCTTTGGTAGTGCAAGTGGTTGATAAACGATCACATTCTGCATTACATTTCACTAGTAAAATAACTACTAAATAATGTTTATTGTTTTAACTAGAAAATATAATATCTAAAAGTAAACTGCCACTTCTATGTTTACATGTAATGCATAGAGTTGCCGTTGAGAGCTTTAAAAGCGTAAATTGAGAAATTTATTCTCGTGTTATATATGAATATGCTGCAAAATTTCTTTTAGTGAATTCACTATTGAATTGTAGTGCAGATAGTGGCATTTCGCTTTCAGAAATTTACATTAATGTATGCCAATTCGCTACAACTATTAATTTAGTGAATTCACTATTGAAATGTAATGCAGTTAGTATCTAATCGGCAAAAAATCTTTAATTTGTCTCTAGAATTAAACTTGATTATATAGGAATTCCTTATAACTATTACATTAGTGAATACACTATTGAATTGTATTGAAATTGTTGGCTCTTCGTTTTCAGAAATTCACAAAGTGTACGATTTCGTTACAACTATTAATTTATTAAATTCACTATTGAAATATAATGTAATAAGTGGCCAATTAGCCAAAAAGTATTGCATTTATCTATAGAAATTCCCTACATTGTAAACAAATTCGATACAACTATTTTGTTAGTGAATACACAATTCATTTTTACAATTATTGATTTATTTTATTATTCAAATGTAAATATATTTAAGGAATGGTAGTCTGTTTTTATCATATTTTTAAAACTATTTTCCTATAAGTGCCTCTATGTACAATATAAGTTCTCAAATTCTTTGGTCGGTATATACAGTTATTTTGCAAAATTTATAAGAGATATACACAGAAAATTCAAAAAATAAAATCAATCAACAAATATGTTAGTATATAATTCATTCAATCAACAACTTGTTTAAATTTGCTCCTCTCACCAAATGATTATATCAATTACTAAAAACTGTAAAAAATACAAAACAGAAAAAAATTCCCAATTAATAGATTAATTAAGTCAATTAAGTGGGTGATTGAATAAATTAATAATTTAAATGAGTAAAAAAATTATTACTAAAATTTAATTCTTATTTGAATATATTTATTACGTTTTGAAGCAAAATTAAACAACTTTATTAATTAAAAAATATATGGTAATAATTTTTTCTGTGTATAAGCTAAAAAAGTCAATACCCCAACAAACCAAGAAACGATACAGTATCATTTATGATATCATAATTTTAAAATTATATGATTAAATATCGAAATTATATTTTCCTTAGAAAAAAACTTCAAACATTTTCAGAAAAATAAAATTAAATTGAAAATTTTTGTATTAGAAAAATATTTTATGTTATGCTTTATATGGGAATTGAATTTTTACAGCTAAATTTGGTAGAATTGCAAAAAATTAACACGTATAAGATGAAGAAACCAATATCAGCCCGGATTTAAAGGGAGGCTTGTATTCGGATTGCAAAAGTTTCGTTATTCATGTAAAATGATTTGGAGCTGGATGAACTTTGGATTATTATGGCTATTTTATTAACTTTTGATAACATATTTAGGATATAATATATTAATCCAATCTTAGCATATATGTACGTATATATTTTGCAATATATTGCTAAATTATCGCGCTGCTTAAATTAAATGATATCATTACTAATATCGTTATTTTCAAAAATTATGATATAATTTTCGAGTGTACCTTTTAGAAAGCAACCTATATCATTTTAGAATTATAAATGATATCATTCTCGGGCTTCTATACTACCGAAATGATATCGTAATGATATCATTACGATATCATTTGGTTTGTTGGGTACATTATTAAACTTTTTTATATATGTAATTTATTAACAAAAATATTTAATACTAGCTTTTTCCAGTGCGTTTCGCTACCCCATTTAACGCCACAACTAATATTTACTTTATATGTGGGCTTCTACTCCCCTCGCACCTATTCGAATTTTAATATGAAAATTACAACAAAAATTTTTAAGACTTTCACTATAATACTCATTTAGATACGCGAAAATTAATATATTTTTTTATATCCATTTTCATTTTATCAAAGCGATATAATAAGCTGGACGTTCATATGAAGATTGATGGTTTTCACCATAATAGTTCTTCAGATTATCACTCCCCTGCTACGATAAAAAAAAGATATATCATATTTGAAGTTAGTGACAATTTATTTATATGAAACTATTTTTTATTTAATTATTAAATAAATTATAACAAAAATAGTAAAAAAAATTGTTCCATTGAATATTGAGATTAGGACCCTAATAAATTTAAAGTAAAAAATAAAAATAAAAAACATATAATCGGCCTAACCCGATAATACCCCAATCACCTATGGTAGTGTAGAGTTTAATTATCGAGACAAAAGTTGCAGGAACAACATAATAAAATACCTAATCATTAGCTTTTATTTATTTATTTATTTTTTAAAAATTTTGTGAAATCATTAAAATATAAAGTTTTTTTCTTTAAAAACTGTTAAAAAAAAGTAAAAAGAAAAAATCTTTCATAGGACAACATTACACTTAATACATTATTATATATAATATCTTATATTAGTTACTTTTAATAATTTAACTGTTTGTTAAATGTTCACATTTTGTCTAAATAAATAATATAAAAATAAAAAAGTATAAAGTTTTTTTCTTTAAAAACTGTTAAAAAAAAGTAAAAAGAAAAAATCTTTCATAGGACAACATTACACTTAATACATTATTATATATAATATCTTATATTAGTTACTTTTAATAATTTAACTGTTTGTTAAATGTTCACATTTTGTCTAAATAAATAATATAAAAATAAAAAAGTATACGTTTAAATTACCAATTCACTAACTACATGTAATGCCTAAAATCGCCGTTAGTATTTTGTTAAATAAGAAATTTTATGTAAATTCATAATCAAACCCATATATAAATTGCCAATTCACTAACTACATGTAATGCACAAATTCCCCATTATTGTTTTCATAATACGTTTTCTCTTAATTCATAAACAAAACCATACATAAATAGCCAATTCACTAACTACATGTAATGCAGAAATTCGCCGTTAGTATTTTAGTATAATTTTCTTGGCACAGATGATGCATACATTACAACAAATATTCTCTTGAAATTGAAAACAGCACATAGCAGAATGTTAAATAAAGAGATCAATAGCCCAGTGGTTAATACGCGTGCCTACAAACCAGAAGGTTAGAAGTTCAAGCCCAGCTGAAGACATCGATGAATAAAAATATAAAATAAAAACATCAGAAAATTCTTTAAAAAAAAACTAAATTAATAAAATAAAAAAACAATAATTACTTATCAGGGAAATTAAAACTTTAAAAATACAAAATAAAAGTACAATTTTATTTTTTCAACTTTTTCGTCCCAAATACTAGAGTTTTTGTACTACTGAAAATACTAGTGACTTGTTATGCTGATAGTGCTAGTTTCTTACGAACAGTTCAATGTGTAGTATTATGTTTCATTCGAAATAACTAGAAAAATGGCACCATCCAAACTACTAGTGAATAGTAATGCAAAGGGTGGCCAATTGGTTACCTCCAATGACATCCCCATGTTAAATTCACCAGTTAAAAGCATTGTGAGTGGGTTGAAAAGTAACTAGTGGTAGTTCTTAGTGGCTAACGAATTCGACGTAACGGAACTAGTTCGGCGAACTGCTGGGCATAAATTTATTTTTAAGTGTGTTTGCATATAAGACAACACACTGTTGTTTATGTATGTGTTAACAACAGTAGCACGAATAGTGTTTATGTTGTTCTTTTCATGCACAAATACACACTTGGTAAAAGTGTGTTGATTTTGTATGAGTATTAGTATTCTTATAAATTTTATCCATAGCAAAGTATCTTATAAATAACAGTTACTTCTTATACGTTTCTTGCTTATAAATCACAGATTTTATAGTTAAAGTTTTATGATGACTTTATTTACTCTTTGCTTTAGAAGTAGAAGATATTGTTGGGCAAGACATTTTTTTATAGAAATTAATTCATATTTTAGCTACAAAATTTTTCAAATTCAATTTATTTTTTATATGTAAATATTGTGTAATTTAAAATAAGCGTATAAAGGATATTCAGAATAAAAAAGTTTTCCTGCTTCCAATAACTCAAAAATGATTTTCTATGTATTCTTTATTACTATATATTTTTACAAAAGTACTCGTATTCACTTTTCATTATTCAATGGAAACTGTTTAAAATATCACCACAAGTGACATCCATAAATAAGATACCAATGATATTTATTTCCTTTATTTTTAAATATATGAAATTCCTTATAGTTATTTAAAATTAACGACATGATCTACATACATATTTACATATTTGTATTGCAAGTTATTTATTGCGAAAAGCTTTTTCCAACACCAATACTGACTTTTGTTTTATTGTCTTATTTTTTCAGTTTTCTCTTTTTCTTAAACCCAACAAAAGTGCAAATTCATGTCATTTTGTTTCATACATAAGTATTTTATTAAAGAGTTTTGTCGTTGTAACCTGTACATTTGGCTGTAATAACAGATGTACCTGAATGATGTCTTAAATGTAAAGAGTTAAATAATGTCATCATCATCATGAAAATGTGTCATAATACTAGTATTTTCCATTTTTAGTTTTATTCTTTCTACCTTTTGCCAAGATAGATAAAGAAAGATTATTTTTTTTAATGTCTTTATAAAAAATGTGTCAGTTTTAATGTAAAAGTTATAAAATTCAGATGGGATTTAAATTGTAAAGTTTGCAAAGTTATGTTAAGATATTTAAATAAAATAAATCCTATAAGTATGCTTTAAATACGAATTTAAATTTGTTATATAAAGCATACTTTAGGGGGTAAAAAATAATAATATTAATTAAATTTTCTTCTTTTTTAATTTATTATGAAAAAAAAGTATTTTAAAGAACCATAAACCTTTGGAATTTTTTTAAATCATTTTTGACGCTGCTGCTATTTAATTTTACACTATTGTTCATATTTCACTAATTAGCAAATTTGTTTAACTCTCAAACAAACAATCATTAAACTCAATTGATGCTTCAACAGTGGTTTTTCATAAATTCTGAATTAAAACTTAAAATGAAGCAGCACTTTCCTTTTCACACCTACACACTTACACTTCAATCGACTGTTTGTAAACAATCAAAGCAAAAAAAAAACATCTTTTTGGTTTACATGACAGCATGTATGTGTGTGTAGGTATGTCAAATAAGTGACATAATACAGATTAAATCACACATACTTAAATATTTGTGTGAATTCTGTCATCTCACCATAAAAATGTTCACTTCAACAACACCAACAATATTATAGTCTCATCATTAGCATCATCATTTGTCTGTCTGTCCGTCCGTCTGGCTGTATGTAAGTGTGAGTGAGTTTTATATAATTTACAAATATTATCATAAAAAAATATCGCTTTTTCCATTGTATTTTATTATAAAAGAAAAAAATATAAATGAAACCACACATATGGAAAAACCATACAATAGTGTGTATGGTATAATAATGCTTATATAGTATTTGTATGTATTCATAAACTATAATTTGTTCACTTCCTATAGAATACGCACAATCCTTTAGTGGCAATATTATTTTTTTTTTTTTTTTCAGAATCCTGCAATCAATGTAACACCAAGTCTCACTAACACTCACATACACAAACAAACACACAGCTACATTTACCTTGCCTTTATGCCATTGTATTTCCTAGTAACGTTCATTAGCAGTATTATTATGCCACAATATTTGCAAGAGTATTTGATGTGAATACAAAACAACTATAACAAACATAAAAGAAAAATCTCTACCTTATTTTTTATATTTTACAAATATTTTGTGGCTTCTTGCGGGAAATATTTGACTATAAGTTGTTTTGAGAAGCCATTAAATATAATAATTTATAATAAATATTTACATTTTCAGTTATAAAAGGCGTCATAACATTTTATATAAAATTTATTTAATATTATAATTTAAAGCGTTATTGAGAAAAATTTTTACTGAACTAGTAATTAATAAAAAAAAAATTCCAAAGAATAGAAAGAGTGCGTGTTATAATGTTCATAGACATCATAAAAATTCTAAAATTATCATAATTTCGAAGAGAAAAATGTCATACAATCTGCGCGATCTAATTTTTTTTATCTCCCAGCAAAAAATGATCAAAAGCTTCAATAGGAGAATATTTTCACTACTTCAAAAGTAGTACTAAGTACATATTTTCAACTTTTTTGAAAGTTCTTAAAAATAAATTAATTTTTAGTGGAAAAAAAGGTTAATAATTTCTTAGAAAATTAAAATTTAAAAAAAAAGTATTAAGCTTTTTTGTTATTATTTAATTTTAATAATTAATTACTTTGAATAATTTTTATAAAACATAGTTTTAAGAAGTAATTCAAAGGCAATAAACAAGAAGCATAAAAGTATAATGTCCTACCAATAACATTCATGGATTAAAAAAATAAGTTCTGCAGCTCTTTTTCACCACTTAGTACTTCCTTCCAATGACAACACAATGTTAAATTCATGACTTTGTCAGTTTTTTCAGTTCCCATTTTTCTAAACAATCACTTTATATTCATATTTACAATTTTTGTTAAAATTTTTTGTTACTAACAACTCACGTGCATCTTTAAGTTTAAAAAAAAAAATTCAAGGTCAAAATTCACAAAATTGTATTTTTTATACCCACCGTCAAAAAGATGGAAGGTATATTGATTTTGTCATTCCACGTGTAACATATCGAAGGAATCATTTAAGACTAAATAAAGCATATATTTTCAGGGTCCTGGTTAGATTCTGAGTCGATCTAGCTATGTCCGTCCGTCTGTCCGTCTGTTGAAAGCAGGAGAGGGCTCGAACGGGACAACGTAGGGGGACGAAATTTGGAACAAATATTAAGGTTTGTTTGGGATTAAAAATGTGCAAAATCGGTTAACAAACAAAAAAGTTATAGGCTTAAAGCTAGAAACACAGGGTGTCCGTTTCATACTTTTCTGCTGATATCTCTTAAACAAAAGCATGTATAACAACGAAAATTTGTATAAATAGTAGGGTGATCGATTATTCGACTTTTTGAAAAAATCGGTTGCACTTTTTAAAATTCAGAAAAAACCGGTTAACCGGTTTTTTTAGAAGTTAATACTTCTATCAAAAGACTACATTTCTTAAAGAAAAATCAATAAATCTTATAATGTTCAAGTTAAAATTTATTAAACATAATAATTTTTGGAAATAACTATTAACCCAAAATAACCTAAACCATTCGGAGAGGGGTCTTTTTGGAATTGTAGACCAATACTATGGTCAATTATGGACCGATCTTCACGAAATTCGGCACACAGATTTAAACTTATATGGAACTTACATGTGCAAAAATTCTTGCTACATTTAAGGGATTTATGATCGTTAAACCCCTTTTCCGGGAGGTTATTTGTACAGGGGTTAGGTGAAATAATGAACCGATCGTAACCAATTCAATACGCTTCGTCCTTGGACTATAAGAAATTTAATTAATTTATGTTCAAAATTGCGACCTGTATTAAGGTGGGTCTTAGACCAATATTTTTGGGTGTTACAAACATCAGCACAAACGCATAATACCCTCGCTACATATGGTGGTGTAAGGTATAAAAAATATAAGAAAATAATCATAAAAAATGTTATTAACTTTTACTTAGCATAAATAGAAACCAAGGATTAATATGTAAAAAGTCAGAATCAGTTTTATTGAAACGATTCTGCCGGTGAAACTTTTTTAAACAAAATCTTTGAAAAAATAAGAAAATATTGAATGAAAAAAAAAAAAGAAAAAAGACTGAAACATTTAAATCTAACCTTAAACTATATTTTTAAAACATTAGAAATAATACTTTATGAATATTTAAAAAAATATTCATACATTTATATTCAAATATCTGTATTAAGTGCATGTTTTGTGAAATAAAAAGCTATTTTGAAAACCGGTTGGAAAACCGTGTCGATCACCCTAATAAATAGTTTGAGGGTCGATATAAACTCGGAAACCAAAAATGGGGGTTCACATTTTTTTCACAATTTTTTGCTATAATTCTTACTTCGTAGAAGAGAGAGGTAAATAGAATGAAAAAATTTAGTATTCCCTTCTCCTCTTTTTCCTATAAATACAGAATTGCGGCAAGTAAAATTGCTGCGTGTGAACCTCGACATAGGATCTTTATAACAACTCACTGAGGGAAATGGTAGAATACGAACTGATCATTAATATTTTTTTAAATTGTATAAAATTTTCAATTTACTGTAAAGCTAACATATCATGGAATATTGTGTGGAGATAATATTGTAAATTTCCAACCAATAAAACTGTTGTAAAATAAATTTTGAAAGGAGAGGTTACGCATTTGAAATAGTGTTATTTTCACATATTATGTTTAAACCTTTTTAGATGAAAAACTAATAAGATGAATTTCAAAAACAATAGAACCATGATTACAATTTGTGTTTCAAATATTTTAGGTGAAAAATTAGTTTTAATGGATTATGTATCACGCTTAAAACGAAAGATTGATATCTTGTGTATTGAATTTTAACAATTTTATTTTATAGCCAGGGGATTACTAAACATTGACTGTAAGCTGGACATATGGACAGACGTAATTATACCATAAAATGATTTGAAATAACATGGCAAACATATGTATGTGGGATTCACTGTTACAACCAAATTATACAAAGTAGTCCGACTCTCTATTGGTAAAATTTCTCTCTTACATATACGGGTGCCCTGTGAATTTTGAGAGATTTAATACAATTAACAAACACCGAAACTTGTTCTCTAAATTTGGAAATTACTAAGCATTTCTGCACTTTATTTCACTAGCACACACAATTTTACAATTTTTTCTAGCACCATTATAACTTTCATGTTTAAAAAGGTTAAATTTTGGGCAAAACACAAACTATTTTTTAAAACACACTTTTAGAGTTAGGTACTTCTGTCAGAGAGTTGGACTACTTGTATACATTTTGCTTACAACCCTAATGGTTCTGTAAATTATCACCATGATTACTCAATTGATTTCCAAGTTATTTATTAAAATGATTTACAGCCTGTCCCACGATGTCGAACGAAAAATTCGTTCGACAAAATATAAGAAAAACAAAAACAAAATTTTAAATTTATTTGTTGTTTTCCATATTGTCGAAACGAATTTTTCGTTCGACATCGTGGGACAGGCAGTTAATTACGGGACTATGAAATAACTCCCAAATAAAATAAGCAAGGTTGGAAACCGATACCGTTATGAATACCGATACCGATTAAATACCGTTTAAAGTTGGTTACCGTAACTGATACCGATACCGAAATTATTGTTTTGTTAAAAATACCGGTATTCAAATACCGGTATATACCGGTAATTTAGTTTCGGTATTTTAAAAATATATTTTTTTCAACAGAATATGGAATTGCAAAAATAATTTCTCATATAATTTACTTGAGAAAATAAGAAAGATTAAATTATTTTTAATAATAAGTTTATTTCATGTAATAATTATAGAATTTTATTTCAAAGAGGACTTTTATTGTTTGTTTCTTGGTTATATCGTTTGCAATAAATATATTTTTAAAGATGTTTAAATACAAAAATGATATAGGCATTTCAACTTAAGATATGCTATCAATTATTTATCATATGTCGCTCATGAACGTATTATTGAAATTAATGATAGGTTCTTAGTTAACTGTTATTTGCATCTATGAGGATTCTCTCCTTAATTTTAGTTTTTCCAGAAGACCGGAAATTTTCCTTCAGAATGTTACAAATTGGGCTATCTTTCCGGGAATTAAAAGCACTTAAACGAAAGAAAACTGCATGAATTTTAACAAACGGTTATATATTTTCGAATTTTTTTACGAATATGATATAATAGCTAAATCCAGCTAGGAACTATATATATGATATCATTATTCTTTAAGTCACTTGAATTAAATTATGAAGTCAAATAAATATCATTTCAGCACTAATAAGAAGCAAGTAAACTTAAACTCATTGAAAGGATCTTGTAAGCATATTAAATATACGATATAAATTTCTCATTGGTATGGACACCATTCGGAATTAATTTCTACAAATTTGGAAAAAAAAAAAAAAAAAACATTAAGAAAGTTAAGAGAAAAAGATAGTCATGTCAGACACATTTTTAAGTAAAATCTCGGGAAATCGAAAAGTCCTGGAAATTTGTTTTCTGAGCGACTAAGTTTAAATTACATTTAAATTACAATGCAATGATATCATGGTTCGTATTTTCAGAAAATTTTTGGAAAAAATTGATTTGAAAAAAATCATCTCAAAAAATTAAATTAAACAGAGAAAATTTTCAAGCACTGATTTACTACGACTTTCAAGTGGTTTAACTCAACAACAGTGTGCTTCGTTCAACTTTGGGAGATGAATGAGATGATGAATTTAATCGTGGATGTTGTTTCTTTTAAGACAATTTCCGTGAAAGTCGTCCGAAAGTGATAGTTTCGATGGAAACCACTACAAGACCATAATACCGACATGTAACCTTTCGTGAGATTGAGTCATTCCTTAACATTAGTTCTACTAGCGTGTATTTAATATTGCACGAACATTTGGAAGATTTGTTCGAGTTGGATTTCATATAATTTAAAAATTCAACAAAAGAATGTTCACGTTTAATGTTGCCGGGAAATGTTAGATAAGTATGACAATGGCGCAAACATGGATATATACGTACGTGCCGGAAACAAAATAGCAGTCCACAGTATGGGTGTTTGAAGATGAACCTAAACAGACAAAAAATTGTACGTGCCAGTAGCTCACATACATCATTAAAAACAAACGCCTATATTAATGGTGAAAAAGTCGAATTAATGAATCATCATCACTTGGCACCTAACGCCTTCTTTCTTTTCCCTCATTATAAAAAAAAAATTCCGCGGTAGACGTTTTTCGTCGCCTGAAGAAGCAGTCAATACATTCCAAATGCTCGTTTTAGAGGTGACTAATTCAGTGTGGAAATAATGCTATGAAGACTGTTTCAAACGTTTGAAAAAGTGTATCAATTATAATGGAGTGTACTTTGACAAATAATAAAGTGATATTTTATACCAGATATCGCTATTTTATATGATTTTCACAAAACCTAAAAGATACATTTCGTATTATCAGAGTTTAATTCAATTAAAGTTCTATTTATGACAAAGCCTTCCTTTTTCTCTAAATGTCATACATTTTAAATTAAGGGGATTTCGCCAAATAATTTGCAAAACGATTTATATTTTTATGCAAATTTTTGTTCACTATTTTGAAAAGGGTATTGAAAAATCCCACTGTGGAATGATGTTTTATTTACATTAAAATAAATTTTGCTATAAAAAATAACTTACTCTTGTAAAATTGTATAAGGTCCTGATATACAGTGGTGGCCACGAATTTAAGACACGACATGTAACGAACTAAGTTGTGATAATTATTACAACCCTGCAATATAAAATTAGATTTTGTTAATTTTTCAGTGTACCCTGTAATGTTAAGATCAATTACCGTTATTTGGTTTTGTTTGTGTATACATTTTGTTGTTGTTTTTATTATATTTTCGTAAAAACGTGCTTTTGAAGCTGGTCACGAATTTAAAACATATAAGAAATATTTGGTTTTTAAGTGACTTTTTGGTGTTTTTTGAAGCTAAAAGGTAAGTAATGAATGTTTTATTCTATTTAGTGTTAGAATACATCAAAATATTTAGTTAGAAATGGCCAGAGGTACTTGGAGTTCGGATGCCGAGCGAAAATTGATCCAACAAATGAATACTGATGGAAAAACAGTAATGGAAATTTCCAAGCTACTAAAATGTTCCAGATCCAAGATTTACAATGCACTGGAACACATCAAGCAACATGGCACTACCAAAAATGTCAAACAGCACCCTAGAGCCCGAAAAACTACACCCAGGGAGGATAGCTTAATTTATAAATCAGCTGCTAAAGATCCTTTCAAGAGCTCAAGTAAAATTAAAAATGAGATTTCATCGGATTTTGGTATTAATATATCGTCCAGGACAATAAGAAGACGTCTGAATGAGAAGAACTTACGTGGGTGTATTGCACAACGTAAACCACTTGTGTCAAAAAAAAATATTAAATCCCGACTAGCGTTTTCAAGAGAAAATCTCAATAAGCCGATGACATTTTGGAAAAATATACTTTGGAGCGACGAGTCGAAGTTTTGTCGCTTTGGTTCTGATGGAAAACAGTACGTATGGCGTCCTCCAAACCTGGAGCATCACCCAAAGTACACCCTTAAAACGGTTAAGCATGGTGGTGGAAATGTCATGGTGTGGGCAGCATTTTCCTGGCATGGTGTAGGTCCCATTCAGAAGATTATCAATAAAATGGACCAGCATATTTACAAAAACATACTGACAAGCATCATGATACCATTCGCTGAAGACAACATGCCTCTAATGTGGAAATTTATGCATGATAATGACCCTAAGCACACTTCACGCCTAGTGAAGAGTTGCTTAGAGGAAAATAATATCACAGTTCTGAAATGGCCAGCTCAATCCCCGGATCTCAATCCAATTGAGAACTTGTGGAATGATGTTGAGGAGCATGTACGAGCAGTAAAGCCAAAAAATTTGACTGATTTATGGGAAGAAATTCAAAAGGCTTGGTATGCCATTCCAAAGGAGCGCTGTATGGCCTTAGTTGAAAGTTTACCCAGGAGATGCGCTGCTGTGATTCAAAATAAAGGATTTCCCACCAAATACTAATATTGTTTTATGAAGCTGAGCTTTACTTTTGTGAATTAACTTTTATTTTGCCTATGTCCTAAATTCATGACCAGGCTTAAACTTGTATTAATCTGTATAATATGTAAATAAAAATTGGAAACTAAATATAGGTAACAAACTATTGTTGATTTTTTTTCATAACATTACTAGGATCTTTAAAAAATAACATGGATCTAAAATTTGTTCGATAAGATGTAAAAATTATCAGAAATATATAAGTGAAATGTCGTGTCTTAAATTCGTGGCCACCACTGTACAAGGATTAATATCCAACACATATTTTCATTGACTTACCTGAAATGAAAACACAAATAAAATTGTTATTATTTATTAGTTAAAACTACTTATTAGGGCAGATAGTGCACAGAAAAAAGTCACCAATTAACAAATATATATGAAAATAATTCATTCAATTAAAAACTTGTTTAAATTTGCACCTCTCACCAAAATGATTATATCAATTACTAAAAACTATAAAAAATACAAAACAGAAAAAAATTCCCAAATTAATAAATTAATTAAATCAATCAATCAAGTAGATGATTGAATGAATTAAAAATGTATATAGGAAAGAAAATCATACAAAAATTTATTTTTTATTTTATTTTTTCTTGAACATATTTATTAAATTTTGATGCAAAATTGAACAACTGAGTTAATTGTATAAAAGACGGTAATAATTTTTTCTGTGTGTAAAAAAGACCTATTAAATTAAAAAAAGACATGAAGAGAATTATTTGTTAAGCCATTTAACATCCATATAATTCATATAATCCTAAAAGTACCCATCTAAAACATTTAGCAGAAGTAAATTCTAAGTCTCAGCAGCATTAAAGTCTCCATATTACATATCGTCACCGAAACAACGCAAAACAACGTAACATCAAAATTTTCAAATTAGTTTTTTTGATGAAATATAGTTAATTTAACCAAAATACATGTGATAACAAATTCTCAGACTTGTAGCTCAAAAAATAACGATTATATTAACGAAGATAATGATTTTCTTAAGTCAAAATAACGTAACATCATATTTGTTCAAAACATAATTTTTTTTTTTTTCTTTTTTTACGAATTTAGATTGCAAATTATTAAAAATATAGTAGCTGTTAAAATTTGGAGTAAAAGTTATCAGAAATCTTTTTAATTACAATTTTTCTAAAATTTGTATTGATGTTACGTTTTTTTGGCTTCATAAAATTGAAATCTTAAAAAACGTAAACCACATAACGTAAAAAATATTTAATAAAAATAAAAATATTCATCATCAATATATTAGGCAATATTTAAGGATGTAATAACCCAAAAATCTTGTTTGTAGGACAACTTGTTTAGATTTTAGAACATTTTTTGTGTCTCCTGTAAAGTAATGAAAAGTGATGTTACGTTGTTTTGCATTTTCGGTGACGATATTTTCGTATTGACAAGCTAATAATTTTTTATACTAACATTTGACTTAATAATAAGGTTTGTCCTTTATGATATTTAATTCCAATAGATCTGAACAAATATAAAATATATAGATGAATTCAGAGAAAATTTTCAACTAAAAAAATAATTTTATTTACCAAAAATACTGATGTCTTGAAGTACGTATTATTTTCTTTAGAATTAAAATATTTTGTTTCCAGAAAATTCTCTTAAATGTTATCAACAAGTGTTAAAATTATTAAGAATAACCAACAGCAAAAAATTTATCTTTATAAGTAAAAATCTGATTAAAAAAATATACAAAATATACAGATTTAACCTTTTTAAATACTAATGTCCCTTGCCAAAATAAAAATATCTTTAAGTTTAAATCTCTTCAGCTGTTATTTTTTACACGTGCATTTCCATAAAGAGCTTTAAAACGAGTCATGTTTTCTAAAATATTTTCCCAGAATTACCACCTCAATAATAATGCTTTTTCTCCTCCAAGAAAATAATAAAATATTTAATAACTTTAACTTCAACTTAGTTGCCATTGACAAACTTTTTATTTCTTATGATTACCAACGCCTACTAAAAGAAAATCCTGCCTGCCTGCTAACTTGCCTTCCTCCTAAGCATATTAATTACCCTCGAAAATGGTTGGGGCCATGAAAAATGAAATGAAGAAAAAAATAAATAAATAAAATAAAGAACATTAAAAAGTCTTAAAGAAACTTTTTTTGTGTCATAAATACAAAAATAAACAACTTAAACAGTATTTAATAAAATAAAACAAAAGAAATATATAAAATATAAGAATTTAAGATTTCAGAAGAGGATATAAGTATGTATATAAAGAGGGCAAAGAGCAAATTGTTTAGGTTATATATAAATAAGTAAGTATGTATGTATATGACTTGTTTGACACTATAGAAAAAGTAAATATTTGGCATTAACAGAAAAATTAAATACTCATACCTATAGATACATAAAAATATCATAAAGATTTCTAAATGGTTTAATGAAATAAAAATTTAATTATGATTTTTTCATGGTCAATAAATAATAAAAAAAAAAAAAAAAAATATGCCCCATATAAATTATTTATTGGCAGATGTTGCCATAAGATACTTGAACATAAAATTTAATATCTAAAGGTCTTTGAGACTAAATAAAAAATTATTCATTGATTTTTTCTAGAAACAAAAATGATTTATCTCTCATATAAACACACAAACATATAGGAAATATAAACATATTTTTAAAGAAATCCCTAACAGTAGACTTTAAATTGATATAAAATATCACTCCCTAAAATATGCTATAAAATATTGTATAATATTATTTATAGTTATTTTTAGATTTTTCAATAACTTTGTTTTTAATTTATATAGCAACATTTGTTTATAATTACTTTTTTTCTTTAGCTGTTTACCTAAAATATTTGCCAATTTTATAAAAAAAAAAAACGAGAAAAAAAGTTATAGTCGGTCAAGACCGACCATATGATACCCTACACCATAATGTATGACCATAAAATTTCGGGAAGGGGACTTATATTAGACCAACACTTTTACTAAATGTAAAATAAAATATACAAATACAGAATAATGCGTTGATACTAATATCTACTTGATTTTATGCACTTTAGGCCGATTCCCGGAAGTGGGTTTATATGGGAGCTATGGACCGATTCTAATAAAATTTGGCAATATTGTTTCTACTTATATAAAACTTATTTGTGTCGAATATTAACTTTATAATAACTTTAGTATGGGATTTATGCACGTTAAAGTGATTTTCGGAACAGGGGTTTATATGGGAGCTATGGTTAATCGTGAACCGATCTTCATAAAATTTGATACAAAGATTGATACTTGTACAAGACTTCTTTGTACCAAAGTTTATTAAAATATTCTTATTTTTAAGGCATTTTTGAGTGTTGAAACTCAATTCCGGGGGGACATTTGTATGGGGGCTAGGCGTAATAATGGACCGATTAAAACCAATTTCAATAGGCTTCGTCCCTGTCACACGTGCCAAATTTCATTGAATTATCTTCAAAATTGCGACCAGTATTTTGTGCACAAGGTTTACATGGACAGCCAGCCAGGCGTCCAGCCAGCCATCCAGCCAGACGGACGGACGGACGGACATCGTTAGATCGACTTAGAAAGTGATTCTGAGCCGATTGGTATACTTTAAGGTGGGTGTTGGATAACATTCTCTATGCGTTACAAAAATCAGCACAAACGCATAATACCCCAACCACCTATGGTGGTGTAGGGTATAAAAATAAAATATCTATAGGAATTTATTTTAAATGTTTTCTATTTGTAATTATTTATAAAAACTATTGGTACTAATTATATTTAACAGTAATACATGTTTTCCAGATTATTTACACAATATATTAATATGTTTTTAATATCATTATAAAACTTTTTTTTATTGATTCTATTTTGCATAAATATAATTTATAAAATGCTACAAATTTATTTATTATTTGTTTTGAAAAACCACCAAAATTATGCAGAATATTGTCTAGTGTTTACAATAAATTTATTTTGAATTTAAAAAAATTTTCATATTAAATAAATGGAAATCATTTTAAAATGAATTTAAGTAACCTGTTTAGGAGCAAACTATTTATTATATTTTAAAATATACTTGGTAATTTAACAAATGGATATATAATATAATATAGCTACATAATAAAATTCTAAAAAGAGGAAATATTTTAAACAGTTAAGTTATTAGAAATAAAGTTATCTAATACTTTGATTCATGATGTAACTTCTTTTCAATGAAAATAGTTTTTTTTTTTATGCAAAGATTACATATAACATTTAAAACATTTACTTAAAGTATTTTTAATTGAATGTAAGAACAATCTACATAAAATTGAAAAAATTCTAAATAATATTAAGATTTTCTATATGATATTGAAAAAATTCAAATTGAGATTGGGAATTTGAAGTAAATATTGAGCAAATCTCAATATTATATTGGGAGAACTCCAATTGAAATTGAGAGTTTCAAGTTAATACTAAGAAAATTCCAAATAAAAGCGTCTCAACAATAATATTGAAAAAATCTTTTTATACCCACCATCAAAAAGATGGGGGGTATATTGATTTTGTCATTCCGTGTGTAACATGTCGAAGGAATCATCTATGACCCCACAAAGTATATATTTTCTGGGTCCTGGTTAGATTCTTAGTCGATCTAGCTATGTCCGTCCGTCTGTCCGTCTGTTGAAAGCAGGATAGGGCACGAACGGAAAAACGTAGGGGGACGAAATTTGGCACAAATGTTTGTCTCGTTTGGAATTGAAAATGGGCAAAATCGGTTAATAAACAAAAAAGTTATGGGCTAAAAACTAGAAACACAGGGTGTCCATTTTATACTTTTCTGCTGATATTTCCTCAACAAAAGCATGTACGACAACGAAATTTTGTACGTATAGTTCGGGGATCGATGTAAACTCGGAAACCAAAAATGGGAGTGGTCCGCCCACTTTACCGCCCACCTCCCATATAAGGTGAAAATCAACGAAATTGTGTTCAAATAGTTCAAGGACCAATGTAAACTCGGAAACAAAAAATGAGCGTGGTCCGCCAACTTTACTGCCCCCTCCCGTATAACGTAAAATTTGAAAAAGTTGATGGTGGGTATATGGATTTGGTCGGGCCGAATATAACATTCGCGCTTGTCTTAATTTAGAATTTTCTCAAATTTAAAATGAAATCTTCTCATTTTCACATAATTAGCAAATTAAATATAATTATATGAAACTGGCCACGTAAGATATTTTATCTTTGAAAAATATGTCAGTTATTATTTTCAATGACAACCATCTTGATTTTTTTGATCAAAATCAGTGACGAAAAAGAAGTACGTGATAAAATTCTCAAAAATTAAAAAAAAAAAAACTGTTCTTACAAAAAATTGGCCAAAGAATTAAAGGTCTGCCGCCAAACTGTTTTCAATGATATTAAACAGCATGGCCCAGAAGGAATTTCCATGCTGATGTTTAAGAACCTAGGCGAGCGGGGAGTTGAGTACCTGACAATTGTTTTTAACCTGTCAGTGAGGAGCCTGGTCATACCCAATACCTGGAAAATGGGTAGAATGAGGGAAAATCATACAGGCCGATTTCCTTCCTGTCACCTGTCGCGAAGACACTAGAGGCCTTCTTCTCCCCATCTTACCTGTAATTTAAAAGCAGCTCGGAAGTATTAACGGAAGTAGCCACTCAAATCGCACATGGCTTCAACCAGCAGAGGCCACAAATGCTAAGAACCTGGTAGAGTTAAACAGGAGTTGACGTAATATTCTAAGCGGACCACTGTAATTACAGCAAGGGGACAAAATGTTGATGGCCTTTGGAGTTTGGTAAAAGGTTATCTTAGTGAAAGCCACAAATTCTTCAATGCGTGTAGCTTGAAATTTGTCACCAGCAAATCGACAGCAACGCTCTTTACCACCTGGTCTAAGGAGGTAAAAATGAACTTAGGCATCGTAGTCGGTGGAGTCCAAAGTGAAGGCCCTGAAGATCCTGTGGGTCACCTTCGATAGCCTCAACTTACGCATAAAAGGCGAAGTAGAAATAAGGTCCCGAGGCATGTCAGAAAATACCTTCTCTTATACGAGGAGAACATATAGAGGTATGTTCAGGATCCTGATAGACGCCACAAATTCCGCGGTTGCAAGCTACCGTATGAATGTAATACTTGATGAGAAGAACCTGCAGCGGAAAACGCTTCTTGTCCCCAATATATGCTCAGCATGTGGACAGGGCCTCCGTGACAACCACCACATATTTAGCTGTCCGGCCAACCCTACTTCACTCAGTCCAATGGATTTGTTGACTCATCCCGTAGAAATGGCCTTCAAGCAGAAACTCCCGATTAGAAATTTAGCTGTTACAACAACAACAGTATTAGGAGAATTTGACCATTGTTAGGAAATCTGGATCGGGAAGAAAAAAGGTCCACATGATATTCGGAAGGCCGAGAAAACTGAAATAAATGTTATGTAGTTAATGCTCGAGGAAATGTTGAATATAAGTTTAGCACCAAAAGCAGACAAAATTTCCTAAAAAAAGATCCTGGTATGGCAAGTTTTAAGCAATTGCGGCAAAATAATCAAGTAATTTGTTACAGTGGGCTCTATAAATACTGAAATATACATCAAAAAATGTTTGCAAAAAAGGCTACTTCATTTCATAAGAGAGCACAATGTGTCTACATATTTTTGACCCAATTTGGCATTATGCTACTACGGTAAGAAAGCTCTGGAGTGGTACCAAAACAATAACATAGTTTTTGTACCAAGAGAGGTCAATTTTCCAAATTGCCGAAATTGTGGAGCAAGAATTGAATAGCACAAAAAACGTGCCTCAAAATATCGAAATATAAAAAGTGACTGAAGCAATTATCAAATCTCTAATGGAAGGGTGTTCAAAAAAAGGTCCACTAGTTCATAAATAGTGGTTAGAACTATAAAAGTTATATTTTTCTGTGATCTGTAATATTGTATAATTAAATTAAAAAAATCAAAACTCTATGATCAACCGTTTGAATTTTATATATATGTTAAGATTTTTTCGATCTCACTCCCTATACATTTACCCATTTTTTAATATTTGAATTGGTAAACTCATTTACAAAAATCTGCTCATATATAAGTAATTGCATAACCAGTTATAAATAAATAGTTCCTAGACTTCTTCTATGTAATGCCGACAGTATATTTTGGTCATTGAAAAGCAACTACATCCGTAACTACATACTTTTTGTTGGAACATTTCGAAACTGTTAGTGTGTGTATCTTAGTTTGCTTTACAATTTTGTAAAGAGAATTCTACTAAATCTCCTCCATTTAAATTGTTTCAAAACTTATTAAGCGAATTTAATTTAAAATATTTTTGAGATTTCTAAAACTTTTGATTTGATTTTTAAGACTTTGATTTAATTTTGTTCCCACTCTACAAAATCATCCAGCCATCATATCCGAATAATAAATTAGTTTAGTAAATACATTACTACCGGATTATATACCTCGAGACACAGAAAAAATTATTACCGTCTTTTTTTTCAATTAAAATAGTTGTTTCATTATGCATCGAAATTTAATAAATTTATTCAAGCAAAAATGAAATAAAAATAAAATTTAACTTTACTTTCATATCCTATATACATTTTTAATTCATCCAGTCAAATACTTGATTGATTTAATTAATTTATTAATTGGGAATTTTTTTCTGTTTTGTATTTTTTTTAATTTTTTAGTAATTGATATAATCATTTTGGTGAGAGGTGCAAATTTAAACATGTTTTTAATTGAATGAATTATTTTCTAATATGTTTGTTAATTGGGGACTTTTTTCTGTGGATATCTTTTTCTGGAATCCATCTTTTCTGCATTACACAGAAGAGTTAAAGAAGAGTTAAAAATTCACAACAAATTGACTTTGATTCATAAATATTTTCCTTCGAAAAACGTTATGCCTTTACATTTATACTTTTTCTAGCAATAGATTTATATCTATCAATCAAATAAATTTCTTTCCAAACCACCGTGTGACAGTAATTTTCATAAAAAAGATACATATTTAAAAAAATAAAATAAAAATATATAAAATATTTACTAATTAGAAACCATCCCACTTTTTTTCCAAGATGTCAAATTTCCTATCAGAAAGACTTCAAAATTAAAAAAAATGTGCCATTTTTAAAAATAATATAAATATATTTACAAAGATTATATTGAGCCAATATGGATGTCAAATGAAAACTACGAATCCCTGTGATATAATTATATTTTTTATTTAAATGTTGCAGTACATAAAATTAAGAAAATGTCTTTTTGAAAATTGGACCCTTTAATATTATATTTACAATTTAATTATAGTCCTTACATAAAGGACTTTATCTTAACATTTTGTGCTGCAAAATTTAAATAAAAACTTTTTTTACATTATTTATAGGGACACTTAGCTTTCATTTTGATACATATTTTGTATTTTATTTTTCCAGATTTTGAAGTCCTTTTGAGAGAAAATTTGAGGTCCTGGAGAAAAACTGAGTATGCAGTTTTGTTATGTATGAGCTCTAGTTTAATACATATAACGATTTTTTCATGTGTGAAATATTATTAAGGAAATTGTCATACAGTGTGTTATGCAAACATTTCCCGGAAATATAAATGACACTAAAATGTAAATTTCGTTTAACTTTAAAATCAAAACACTTTCTATAACGAATACTATTAACTACAAACAATAAAATAGTTTATATTTCAGTCATTTATTACACATATACATATGTATATTTTTTAAATAGCGATTTGGTGGAAAAATATAATTCAATTTAAATTTAGCATATTCTCCTCTCTAACCATACATTTGATAGTAATTTTTTCCAACCCAAAAAAATTTTAATAAAATGCACAAAAAATAAAAACAACACCAAAATACAAGCCGACATGTCCGAAACGTATACATGTCCCTTTTTAAAAATACGAGATAAAAATTATATTTCATTTTATTTTCCAAAAAAAAAAAAACGTTTAACATATATTTTCTGTTTTATTTGTTAAACACGACTCCAGTATGAATGAACTTTCATTTTGTCATATGTGGTAAGATACAGTTTCACTAGCAATATAAACACAATTAAATGTGTTAGTATATGTGTATTTGTTAGTGTAAATGTTTGTGTACATAAATACTTATTTGAAATATTATTCACACGTTTAAGTTTCAATCGAATGTAAATAATGAGTTTAAAATAGAACAAACAAAAAACAAAAACAAAATGCTCATATTAACCCCAACTGACACACAAACACACAGCAAAATACCGTTAAAAAAAAAAAACAAATGTTTAAACAGTGGGGTTAATAATAAATGCTACAAACATTTTTAAAAATTTAAAAATTTTGTTTAATAATTTCTTTACTTCTACGATTGTTATGAATTGTGAACCACTGTAATTGTTTCTACGAATACATATGTTTTATTTAAAATTTATTTATTCTCCTATGTACTTATACATGTATGTATATTTTTCCTTTTTTTGTTTATATTTAATATTAAACAAATGTAGACAAACTTTATTTGTATAACAACTAATAAAAAATAAAAAAAAAAAAAAAATATATAAAATGTTATTTTTATATGATAAAGGATAAAATACAGCAAACACATATACATACATAGGGTTGAACATTTTTTAAACTAGTGTATAAATATTGTATGTATGTATGTGTATACACGTACATATGGCGCTAATATGTTTATGATAGTTTGTGGTAAAGTTTGTTTCTGAGATTTTACATATTTTAGCGATAAACAAATATTTTATATCCAACCATAATATTTTTTTTTTCTGCTTTTGAGCACCTTCTTTGTAAAAAAAGGATTTTTGAGGCTAAAATAAATATAAAAAAAAATTAACTTTTTTACAATGAAAAAATTTTACATTTTATGATTGACAGAAAAATAAGTCTGTGGTTATTTTCAAAAACTATCCTTTTTATATATGTACATAGGTACGGAAAAAATTAAACAAAATTATTTTACATTTACTGGTATTTTAGTTTTCTCCTGCCATCATAACGTCAGTTTTGTAGGCGTGAAAAATTTGAAATATTTTTTCAGTAAATATTAAGGAATTTTCAAAAGTTACATACTTCCCCTTGCTGTACTGTACTTAAATACTTTTACATATTAAATTAAAAATTATATATTTTATTTTACTAATATGCAGATTTAAGATATCGAGGCCTGACCGCCAAAATATCGTAACCGACAACATTTTCGAAATTCATGTTTTGATGAAAATCTATAATTTAGAAACATTTACATCATCTGTCAAAATTTTATTGACGTATCAAGTCTCATTTCAGATTTACAGCGAAAGACATTTTATGGTAAGTGTCATTTTTCAACATAAATGAAAATGATAAAATGATTCTCCTGTAAAGTTTTGTGTTCCGCACTTACGACATTTTCGCGGTTAGTGCTCGATATATACAACAAAATTTATTATATTAATTGAGTTATTTATTACCCAGGTTGATGAAATGAAAGAAATTTCTACGGCACGGAATATCTCAGTCAATTGAGATTCACGGTATTAGTAAGTATCATTAAACCATATTTTTTAAATTGACTCTAGTTCTCGCGATAAACAGAAATTTGTAGAATTAAGCAGGTTGACTTTTCTGATTTCATTAAAAAAATATGAAAAAAAAAAGAAAAAAAAAAAAAAAAATATATATATATATATATATATATATATATATATATATATATATATATATATATATATATATATATATATATATATATATATATATATATATATATATATATATATATAAATATATATATATATTTATAACCTCCTGACAACGGCGATTTATAGATCCCACAAGATTCGCACATACCTCGGGCGGAATTGAGTTTATTTTTTGATTTAAAGCCACCAATTTTATTTTTAAGGACTCCCCAGAGATGCTCAATGGGGTTTAAGTCCGGTGATTGGGATGGCCACTCCATTACAGGCACCTCATTCTGCTGAAACCACGTTTTGACGCTTCTAGCGGAATGCTTAGGATCATTATCCTGCATGAATTCCTATTTTAGAGGCATTTCATCCTCAGCAAATGGAAGCATTTTATTCTGGAGAATGTCTATATAGTCAGCAGCATTCATTTTTCCCTGAATCCAAACTATTGGACCAACTCCAGAGGCCGAAAAACATCCCCATAGCATTATAGAACCACCACCGTGATTTACGGTTTTTTTGGTATATTTTGGATCAAATTCAGCATTTGCAGGACGACGTACAAATGATTTTTCGTCAGATCCAAATAAATTGACTTTTGTTTCGTCTGACCATAGTATGTTGTTCCAGTTTCCGACTTCCTGCAGCCTATTTCTTATTGTTCGACTTGTCACTGAAGCACACAATTCATTTTTAAGGCTACTTGATGACATAAAGGGGCTATTTTTGGAAAGTCGAACTAAACATTGGTTAAAACGCGCTGACGTTTTACGCTTTCTACCTCTAGTTTCATTTCTTTTTTTCGAATGAATGGCATTGAATACTTTAGTTTTGGAACACTTCATTATTTGTGCAATTTTTCTAATTGATAACCCGTCCGAATTTAATTTAAGAATAACATTTTTTTCAGATTCAGTACAATGAACACCACGACCCATTTTCAAATTTATTACCGGAGACATAAATCATAAACACGAAACCAATATGATTAAATTAATCACATAAACTTTGCTTTACGGATTTTTAATATGTTTATGTTAAAAATAATAATTTTTATTGACTAATGGTAATTTTTTGTAGTGCGTCCCTATTAATTTTTCCAATTGAAATTACAACTTCAAAAAAAAGTTAAATGAATTTTTAGTGGGAAAAAAGGAAATTTCTAAGAAAATTCGAATTTTGAAGCATTTTCATTATCTTTTAATAAGGCTAAATCGAAATTTTTGTCACAAAATTTTATAAACATAGTTTTAAGGGAAGTACTTCAAAAGAAATGAACAAGAAGTATAAAAGAAGAACAATCTACCAATGACAACCATGGGTTAAAAAAAGAACTTCTGCAGCTCTTTTCCAGCACTAAGTTCTTCCTTCCAAGTACAACATAATGACTTTTTCAGCTCTTTTTCAGTTCATTTTTTGCTCGGAAATTATGAATACATATTTTGAGATCTATTTCGAGAAAAAAAATTAAAACTTTTTACACCCTACACCAGAATAGGTAGTTGAGGTATTATGCGTTTATGCTGATGTTCGTAACGCACATAAGAAATCATCAGATACCCATCTTAAAGTATACCGTTCGACTCATAATCACTTCCTGAGTCGATTTTACGATGTCCATTCGTCCGTCTGGCTGTCTGTTCATGTAAACCTTATTAACAAAGAACAGGTCGAAATTTTAGAGATATCTTTATTAAATTTGGAACGAATAATTATTTTGGCACAAGGATAAAACCTATTGAAATTGGTTATGATCGGTCCTTTATTTCACCTAGCCCCATACAAATGTATTCGCAGAGTAGGGCTTAACGTTCACAAATACCTTTAATATAGCAAATAAATTAATGAAATTTGGCACAGAAAGGTTTATAATATTTTAAATCCATTTAATAAATTTCGTAAAGATCGGTCCATAGTTGACTATAGCTCCCATATAAACCTCTCTTTCGAAATTCACCTTAACGTGCATAAATCCCATACAAATATTAGTACCAAGTTTTATGAGAATCGGTCCATAATTTACCATAGCTCCCATATAAACCCACTTCCGGGAATGGCTCTAAAGTGGATAAAATCATTTAGTTGTTAGTATTAATGCATTATCCTGTATTCGTATATTTTATTTTGCACTTAGTAAAAGAATTGGTCCACAATTGGCCAAAGGTCTAATATAAGTAACCTTCTTGAATTTGTATACTCATACACAGTAGTGCAGGGTATCATATGATCGGATTTGACCGACTATCACATTTTTTATCGTTTTATTATGGCTTAAAAGTATATATTAGATCAATCGCTAATTTTCAATTTCTGGTTAATATATATTTTTTTGTTTAATTCAGCTCATAAATACGCATTGGTATCTCGGAACCCACTACCGAATATTATCCTCCTTAAATTCCAAAAATCAGGAAAATTTTTATAGAAAATAAACACTAATTACTTCTGTTTCCTGTTACATAAAAATTTAAAAGGTAAAAATTAATTGAGTCTATAAAAGATGGACGATGAGTGTCAAAAAAAAAAAAAAAAAAACAAATTGAAGATGGGTTGTATTTACACTGCTGAAAAAAATATTTTTTTATTTTAAACAGAAATAGTATGTAATTTTTTCGGAATAGTAGTATCCTATCAGTCTGGGGTCGTGTTTTCGATTCCCACCGGAGACTCTGGTCTGTTTATCTATAACGGGCTGATGTTTTATGCTACTAAGATCGGTTAAAATTAGTTAAGAAAATAATTTGTAATTTTATTGTAATGAATAAATGAAAATAAATAAAATTAATTATTATAAAGTTAGTAAAATAGAACACTAGATGTAAAGGCTAAAACACACAAAAAAAAATTGTATATCGTCCATTCCATGAGAGATTTTAAAAAATGCCATTTTTTTACGGAGGGTCATCCGATTTTGTTCATATTTTATACGCATATAATTTATGGCGCCATTTAAATATTTCCATTTTTATTTTTTTGAATTTTAAAAAATTCGCGAATTTATTCACCATTTTGATTTTCCGAAAAATCAAAAAAATCGGAAAAGTGAATGACTTTTACCATCAATAACTCTAAAAGTTGTTAACCGATTTTAATGATTTAAACTGCACGTAGAAGATGAATATGTCCTATTTTAACGTAGTAATTTAGAAATAATATTGCAATTTAAAAATGCATTCATAATGCAAATGCAATTTTAGGATGCATTTTTGAAAAATTTCTATCCTTTTCATTTTAATTTTCTTTTAATATGTTAAAAAGCAATATCTTTACTATAAAATGCAAAAATAACTGTTCTGGGACAATAAAATCTACTATTTTAAATATTTTTTAAAAAAAATTTTTCATCAATTTTTTCATACAAAAATTTTAATTTTTCAAAAAATTTTGATTTTTATCTTTTTTTATTATACTCTTTTAGTAATATGTAGCTTTAAATGTGTATAACTCCTTAAGTATACGTCGGATTTTATTGATTTAAGAACTAGTATAAAGTTTATTACTATAAATATTGTAAATTATATTGTATGAATCAAAAATATTTCTTTTGCCAATGATGCACTTACGAAAAGAGTGCAATTTTCGGATGCATTTTTAAGAAATTTCTACCCTTTTGATTTTAAATATTTTTGCTTAATATTGAAGACAAATATGTTTATTATATAAAACATTAGCACTTAATCTGGAACAAATAGGTTTTCTAGCGCAGATAACAAATTATGAAATATTATGATTAAAATTAATTTTAAAATAAGCTCACAAAAATTAAAAAAAAAATAAATTTTTGTATGAAAAAATTTGAAGAAATATTTTAACAAATTTTTTTAAAATAGTGAACCATTTTGTCCCAGAACAATTTATGTTGCAATTTTTAGCAAACATAATAATGTTTTTTATATCAAAAGAAGAAAAAAATTTAAATGGCAGAAATTTTGCAAAAATGCATACTAAAATTGCATTTGCATTATGAATGCATTTTTAAAAGATAATAGTATTTTTGAATTACTACATTTATAGTGGACATATTCTTCTTAAATATGCAATTTAAATCATTAAAATCCGTTAACAACTTTTAGAGATATTGGAGTACAAAGTTAGACACTTTTGGGATTTTTTTGACTTTTCGAAAAATCAAAATCGCGAATTTATTCAAAATTCAAAAAAAAAATAAAAATGGAGATATTTAAATGGCTCCATAGATCATGCGTATGCCAAATATTATTAAAATCGGAAGACATAAAAAATATTCTTGGGCGTTCTTTCATGGAATGGACGATATATATTTCAATTTATTTTTTAATAAATTTATTGATCTCATTAATTATATCCAATTAAAAAAACAGTAAGAATAAAATCAATTATTCTAGTTATTAATATTATCATTTTGATGATTGGAGCAAAAAACCAAAAATTAATTAATATAAGAAATTCCGTAATTGGAGTCTAATTTTACTTTTTCTGTGCAGGTTTCCTTAAAAAGTTTATTTCAACAGGCAGACAGAAGGGCGGACATGGTTATCACCTTTGCTGAATGGTATACAATCAAAACGGTTGAAGATTTTTTTCTTTTATAATATTTTATATTTTATATAAATATTTATAAATGAAAAAATTAGTTTTTACTTTTCTATAGCGTTAAGATTAATAAAAATTTTAAATTTCTTTCAAAACTTTTGAAAAGTGTGAAAATATTTTTAAAAACAAAAACTTTTCTAATAAACGAGGTGCGGACAAAAAATCAGTAATTTTCATTAGAAGTTTTGTCATCATATGAGAATGTTTAACTGTTTCCATTTATAAATTTACCTTAAAATTCTTAAATAGGTAATATAAAATTTTTTAAATCTAAATTGGCATTAATTTTACAAAAAGATCTGTATATAAAAACAGTGGGTATACAATAATGCTAGAGAAGCACCAATATCAATATTTATATATTTTAAATGAAAAAAAATTAAATTTACAAACATTTTTAAGTTAATCTCGTATGTTAACAAACATTTTTCTTAAAAAAATATAATTTATGCATTCAAAGTATTCTATTTACAATGAAATCTAGTTAACAAATAATTCTTCTAAAAAAAAATTATAAAAACTTTTCCCTTTGTGCTGAAAGTTTAAATACTTTTAACGAAATTTTTTTAAATTTCCAAAAATAAAAGTTTACACAAGGAAAAACAACAGCAGCAACAACAACAACTAGCAACGACAGAAAATTGGAATATTGTTTTAACAAAATCAATAAAAATTTTGTGCTTAACTGAATCTGGATTTTATTTGTATTTTACTATGCTTAAACATTTTTTTTTTTCTCTTCTCAATATGTTCAGTTCTATATGTGTGTGTTTGTGTGTGTGTTTTTATATTCAGAATATACGCTTTACTGGGTTTTAGTTAAGTTTTCAATCATTCCAGTTGAATGCCACAGTATAGAATAAAATTCTCCCAAACAATATAGTGTAGCATGGCCACCCGCCAATATTGCTACCAAAAATATTACTTTTTCCCTACTAGAGAACAGTCAACCAACCTACTTTTAGAACAAATAAATCTTGTAAAAGGAACAGGAGTGAGTCTGTTGAATATAAGCCTGTTAGTATGTCTGTGCATAAGTTAGTGTTTGTTTGACTCTCTTTCTCTTTTATATTTACAAATATATTCTTTGTATATGAATGTTTTTCTTTCTTTAATATTAAAACAAAATTTATATGTATGTAAATAAGTGTTACTTTAAGCATGTATGAGTGAGAGTTTTATATGAATACAATCAAACATTTCTATGTGTATTTGTATGTGTTCATGTGTTACAATTTATTTTTATGTTACTTGAGCCTTTGAGCATCCTTTAACAAGCTTTTCATGTACACATTCATTCAATCGTATACATGTGCCATACATATGTAAATATTCATATATATGTATGTATGTATATGTACTCTATGTGTTTAACTCTATATCTGTCAGTATTTCTATTCATTCATCCATATGTTTTGTTTACTAGAAAAATAAATGAAAATAAATATGAAAAAATAAAATAAAACATTATGTTCCTTATATTTATTTTTGTATTTTTAAGCTTTTGCCACTCTACTGCTGCTTTTATTTTTCATTTTTTTCTGTTTCCTTTTTTCAGTTGTAAATATATTTATTTTGATTTTTCTATTTGTGTACTTTATTTTCTCCTTTATTCCTGTTTTCTAGATTATTTTTTCTTTCTTTTGTAGAAAATAACATTTGCTTGATATTTAAACACAAAATTTATTATGTAGTTTAAGTAACTCCATTGCTATTTAGTAGTGAATTAGTAGTAGACTAGTAAGTAGTCTTAGTGGTAAATAATATCCTTAAACACGTATACAAATAAACATACTTAGTTGTATAAATATTTGTAATATAAAGAAACTCAAGTACAGCAAAATTTAATTTGATACAAATTAAATATTATGGAATAAAATTATTTTCACATTGTGTTTTAATAAAGGAATGTATGAAATATTATCGTATTTCCATATTTTAATTGGCTTAAAATATGATCGCATATTTTTAATAATTTCCAGATTTATTTAGTTGACAAAGGATTGGCGCCTCCGATATTTCTCTTTGAAAAAAATTCTGTGAAAATTCAACAAATACTTAGAGTAAATTAAATTTTTTATTTTTTTTTTTATTTTACTTATATCGTAATAAGTCTATAAGTATATACATTGGGGTGGTCCCGTTTGTAAAGAGAGAAAATAAGATATCGATGTTCCCAGCTCGAATGAAAATTTACCACACCGTTTCCCAAAATTATCGTCCTGACATTGTCCTTTCCTGAGCTGGAGCAAAATGAAAAAAGGTCCTTTTTATGAGTTTCTCGGATTTTTTCATATTCCTGTCAAAGGAACAATGTAAAAAATTGGTATCGCCAGAAAGCTCTTTGGGATGCGTATTTAATGACGTAACAAAAATTTAAGATCACGTTTGATATCAAATTGAGAATGATTTGAAATCAGAAATAACTTGAAAATATTAGCTTTCTCAACAAAAAACTTTTATATCTTAACTTGAGTAATGTTATTATCAAATCAGTAGTAAATGTAATTTTCAAACCTTTTTCAAATGTGGATTTTGACCAAATGTGGAAAATAAATAAAAGTAATTTGTATTTTATGTTTGAATTAAACATGAATTTTTATTTATTATTATTATTTTATTATTATTCCTTTTTTAAGTTTTCTTTTGTATGACTAGTAATTTTGTCATTAATTGGAAAATATGGAGTGCGATTGAAAAAAATCTTAACACACCTCATAACTTTTTTTAAAGCAATATTTAATTATTATTTTTTTTCTTTGATCTAGTTATCTTTGAAAAAAATGTGATAAATTTATTAAAAGTTTTCAAAAAAAATCCAAATTGGAACTACAAAAAATTGACCAAAAAATTAAATGTCTGCCATCAAACTGTTTCCAATATTATTAAACAGTATCAGGAGAGTTTGACCGTTGATAAGAAATCTGGTTCGGGAAGAAAAAAGGTCCACATAACCAATAAAATTGAATGCATATTGAAAAGAATTTCAAACACATCTGGTAGAAAAGCAACCCGGTTAGCTCAGTGCTCTGACTATTTAATGCGAAAAGTTAAAGCCAATGCAGGCTTGAAAACATACAAAGTCCAGACAAATACAAAATCCAGACAGGAATGCTGCAAAAAATTTAAATGCCAACAATAGGGCACGGAAATTAAATTCAAATTTCATAAGAAAATACTCATGTATATTTTTCGCTGCTTCTGTGTCAAAATTTGTAAAATTTGATAGGTTTAGGACTCCAAAGCAGACAAAATTTCCTAAAAAATTCCTGGTAAGAAAAGCTTTATACATTTGCGGCAAAACAAGAATGTCATTTCTTACAGTCGGCTCTATATATATCGATATATACATCAAAGAATGTTTGCAAAAAAGGCTTCTTCCTTTCATAAGAGAGCACAATGTGTCCATATGTTTTTGCCTCGATTTGGCATCATGTCACTACGGTCAGAAAGCTCTGGAGTGGTACCAAAACAATAAGATAGTTTTTGTACCAAGAGAGGTCAATTCTCCAAATTGTCCTGAGTTAAGATCAGTTCCAAAAAGTGGCTGAAACAACTATTAAATCTCTAACGGAAGGGTTGCCAAAAAAGGTCTATGAGTTCATATCATAGAACTATAAAAAAGTTATACTTTTCTGTGATCTGTAATAAAATATTAATATCAATCCGATTTCAATAAAATTCGCTACAGATATTACTTATTGCAAATATTGCTCAAATCACAAACTTTCTGAGTACAAACACTTCCCGGACCAAAAATATGACGTTTCGAAAATGAAAAATTCGTTGAATTTTTTCTAAAAGTAATCACACTTTATTGTTCATAACACATTGACTTTAAAACTACAAGTACAACATTTATATACTTCGAAAGTTCAAAGAACATAATTCGATAATATAAAGATCAAAGTTTAATATCTCAAAAAAAGGTATTTTAAAATTCTTAAAAAATATATGTATCGTTAATGTAATCTACTCTATATTTGTGCCAAATTTTAAGTTGGAGTCTTTTTTGTTTTAGGAGTTATGAAGCAAAACACAGAAAAAAGCATATTTTTTGTATGTAAAATTTAAAATATTTACAAAAATTATTTTGAAATTATTTTTTTCTATGAGCACATATTTAAAAAAGTTAATATTTTGTTACATAACTTCCAAACTAAAGGAGTGTCCAACATGAAATTTTGCACAAGTTTAAAGAAGAGTTGTATTAATATTATGTATATTTTTTAGCATTTTAAAAATATCTTTTTAAGAGATATAATGGTTTATTTTTTGTAAGTCTTATTTTGATCTTTGAATTTTCGAACTAAAGTAACTCACTATAGATAATTTTAAAGGTAAAGCATTTGTTTTTAAAATTACACTAATATTAACTTTTTATTTTTTATGGCTTAGGAGTTATTAATAATTAGATTTTATTTTTGTCCATAACTACTAAACTATAATATATGAATTTTTAAGAATTTAAAAAATACCGGTTTTTGAGATACACTAGTTTGAATTTTTTAATGTCCAACTTTGACCTCTGAACTTTTGATGTAAAAAACTTTGTATATATCGTTATGAAGGCAATATCTTTGTCTTTATTATGAAGCAACAACTAAAGTTCTATCAAGTTATTAGAGGTTAAATAAATATTCATTTGTAAAGTTTTTAAACAAGCCGTCACATTTCCGGACTAGAAAGAACCATGGGCCTGAAATTTCATGTTTTCGCAAACACTTCCAATGGCCAATGCTAGTAGTGAATTTCATTGAAATCGGAGATGTCAAATCCGATTGCTGTCCGTTTTGACATGGAATCTTTAAAACGGCGAATTACTACAGACTATCTCAAATGTTTATTATTGATATACAGACAGCCGGACAGACAGTGCTTTGGGCTAAAAAAAATATTTATAAATTCTGAAAGTATTTTTTTGACGTATTAATGACATTACAACAAATTGTAAATAATGTGCTCTACCTCTTCCCTGAATTGAGAGCAATTTTTGACGATTCTGACCCAATGTGAGCCACTGCGTTGAAAGAACAACTTTAAAACTATACGAAATAATTTGATTTAAAATGTAATACATTTATTTGTATTGCAAGTACATAAGTATATGTACTTGCAATGCACATACAAACAACTTTTTTATGTATGTGTGTGTGTTTTTTTTTTTTTTATAAGATTTAAATTTTCTTTTTCAAGCATTTAATCTCTAGTTTTAATTTATTTCAAATGTTTGCTTTTGATAACATAATGATACTTTGTCTCTCTACTTAGTTTACTTAGTTAGAACAACCCCTCTCATATATTGTTTTACTTTTTGCCTTTTTTTCAATTTCTCCACATCCCCTTTTAAGTCGCCTCAGCTTATGCTTTGGTATAAAATAAACAAGAAAAGGATTTTTAAGTTAAATCGTTGGTTTATTTTATGTTCTTTTTTTTCAAATGATACTAATGCTGTTGTTGTTGATACTAGAAAACTCCATTTAAGTTGTTTCTTTTTTGTTTTAATGTATTTTTATTTCATTTTTTTTTCCTAATATCCTTGAGGCCTTGGAAAAAGATCGCATTTGAACTTTTGTATTTGTGGCTTAATTTTGTTTTTTTTTTTTTTTTTATTGTTTCATAGACATGTCAATTGAAATTTATATCAATTGCAGAACATGCAATTGCATCGTAGTTTTATAAATTTAGTATCTTTCTTGAAGTAAGAGATATAAACAAGAAAATAAAGAGGATAAACTCCTGCCATTACCTACCTGTCTTTTTGATAACGAGAAAAATAAAAAAACTAAATTTATTTCCTGTAGCAAAGGGAAATAAATTTAGCAGGAAACATAAAGTTGTTGCGTTGATATATAAATCAAATGCATATGGTTAAATAAATACGAAAAACAAATAAACAGTTGATAAGAAGAAAATGGTAAAATTATCTAGATCCGGGTATTTAGTGTAAATAAAAAATTGATATTTATAGCTTATTTAAGTACTTTTAAATAGCTTTTAGTAAATCAATAAAATATTAGTGAAATAAAATTTTACAAAATAAAACAAATAATTCGCGGTTTGCATAGAAAACTTTTTTTTTTTAAATAACAAATCCCTTGGAAATTATTTTATACAGTTTTTCACACCTCAACTATTTATTTGTGTTATAATTTAGTTTTTTTGTTTAAATAATTTAATTTAAATACTGTTGATTTACACCACAATAATTTAACTGTTTTTATAATTGTCTATTTCAATCCTTAACCAAATGTCACATAAATATCAAGCAATTTTTTTATTGTTAGGGGGCGGATTTATATGCAAATGCATGTTTTTTTGAAGCATTTAAAAATGATTTTATGTTGTTATCTATCCGAATCAGACATTTTACTAAAAATGGCATCGATTTATTAGAGCATATTTTTGCATATTTTACCTAATAATGCATATTTTTATTGCATATTTTTCATTTTTTTTCTCATTTAAAATGCAAGCAATCGAAAACTTTTATTTATTTCCCTATATGAAAACCACTTTTTACCACGTAAATGTATAAGTCGATTGTGGTGTAGCGAGTACGACGGCAGACTAACAAACACAACCAGTATACTGATGTGTGTGTTCAAATCTCAACCGAGCCAGATGTTTTTTCTTGTACGTAAAAAAAATTAGCATCCAAATTCATCAGTTATAGCACTTAAAGTAGAAGCTGTTTTTCATAATGATTTCGCTTACAAATTACGTTATTTAGTAGGCGAAGTTTTTGCTGGGTATTTCCTAAAGGAAACTTTTAAAATCAATAAATTTTTTTTTTTTTTTTCTTTTTTTAATTTTTTTTTTTTTATACAAGTTTTTTAAACAGTTCTCGGAAGTCATTCGAGAACTAGTAACTTGCTCTCACAAGTGATGTAGAAGTCATTCAGAGTTAGTTCTGAAGCACTAGTTCTCTAAAACATTCCTTCAAACGAGTTTAAAATCACAATAAGGTTCTACTCCATTAGTGTTAGAATTCGTTGTGATACCACTAGTTCTGAGGATGTTATTAAAGAATCTGAAGTGGTTCTGATTGCACCAGTTATAACACTAATGATTTAAGAACATGTTCTAAAATTTTTCCTGGGTACTTTTGTTTTGTTTCAAAAATATTTTTTTATTAAATAAAATTGTTGTTGTTTTAAATTTTTTAAAATAATTTTATACTTTTGTAATAAATATCAAAAAAGATATTTATATTTTTTATTTCGATCTTGATGAAAAGAAATAAACTATTGATGAAAATAAAAAAAAAATATATATATGATGGATTTTTTTAATTTTTGCACATATAGGATTGTTTTTCGATTGCAAAAAAAAAAAAAAAAAAAAAGAGATTGTTTTTTTATAGCCTGTTTCTCTATGTCGAACGAAAATCTAAGCGAACGAAAGCAAGTCGAACGAATTCGAATCAATTTGGGTTTCTGTATTTCCTACGCTTTCGTTCGCAAGGAGTTACGTCTTTTCGTATTGTTGTTGTTTTATTTCTCTTTAAGAGTAACATTTTTTCGTAAATATATTAAAAATACTACTAAATTGTTTAAACATAGATACAACTAAGTAAATAAACAAGAAAAAATAAAATAATTTAAAAAAATTAAAAAACAAAAATTTTCTTTGATTTTTTTTAGAAATTGTTTTTTAGACACAAAATCGTAATTAATGGATACCAAATACATCAAATTGAATAATAAACATGATTAAGGAACATTTGCAATGTCCTTCTGAGAATTTTTCCTATTCTTCTTTAAAAAATTCAACCAGTCGAAAGCAAAATAGCAAGTGACTGATTTTGACATTTTTGTTCTTATCGTTCGAAATACAGAAACCCAATTTTATATGAAAACACTTACGTTTTCTTTCGACTTGTCGTTCGACTCATTGCTCGCATAGAAGTGAGTTAGAGAAACCCAAATCAGTTTTCGTTCGCTTAGAAGGCGAAAGAAAGCTTTCGTTCGATATAGAGAAACAGGCTATTAGTATTAAAATCCGCTCTCTGGTAAAATGTGCATAACAGGTGTTCTAGCGATTTTTACACTCATTTTCCAGTTATTCTCAAACAAGTTATTAACACAGAGGTTAGAAACAGTCATGTGAAAAAATTTTACAGTATTCAGCTGGAAGAAATAAAATCTTTTTTTAAAAATATATTTCTAAGGACTGCGTTCGAAGAAATCTTAACATATATAATATTCAATAACTTGAAAATGGTTGATATAAAAGTTTTCATTCTTTTTTATTTAATTGATAATTTATTGCAGATTACAGAAAAATATAACTCGTATAGTTCTAACCACTGTGTCAGTTAAATTGTTGGGAGAGGATTTTAATAAAAATCAAATTCTTTTATTTTTATCGAACGCGGCTCCATATATGGTAAAATCCACAAAAGCTATTAATATTTTTTATCCAAAAATGTTTGCCTGTATCCTGCTTAGCAATTTTGATCACATTGATTTGCTGATTTCTTATGAAATACAGATATATTTATAGCTCCTACACGCGTTGCAAATTAAAAGAAAATTATACCAATTTTCCACTTCCGCCTCAAACAGTTATTACGAGATGGGCATCTTGACTTGATGCTGTAACATACTACGAACAATATATTGATGATTTCAAAAATGCTGTGGATGAGTTGAATGATAACGATTCTAAAGCTATAAAAAAATTAAACGATTACTAACATCAAGCAATATTAAAAATAAACTCTCATTTGTTTCTTGCAACTATGGATTTCTTTCTAAAACTATTACTAAATTAGAGGGTTTCGATTCAAGTTTAATTGATAGTGCTATTGCAAAAATCGAAGCTGCAGAAGGCCCCGTTGCTGAAAAAAAATAAAATTAAAGTTGCAAGCTGTTATTAAGAAAAAAATAAATGATTTGAGAAAATGAAAAAAATGTCAGAATCGATTACTTTACGTTCAGATGATGATTCTTCTCAACTACAATTATTCAAATATGCTCCTATCACTTCTGTTTACATTGAAAGATCATTTTCTATGTATAAATATTTTTTACGCCAAAATAGACAATCATTTACATTTGACAACTTAGTACTAAATATGTTTGTGTATATAAATAAAAACCTATCTAAATACCCAGCAGTTTTTTCGGTGTCAATTCACCCGCTTTAGTACAGTAAAGTCCACTTGTGACTACCCACCTAACTCATTCAAATGTGTACGTTTTTTATACACCTTAACTTCGCATATTTTGCGATCGATAGTTAAGCTATCGCACCTTTTATTGACTCTTTTGAAAGCGTTGAGGTGGCGATAGCACCATTTATTGACTCTTTTGAAAGCGTGGAGGTGGCGATTTACACTTTATTGACCCTTTGGTGAGCGTGGAGGTGGCGATTTGTTTTTTTTTTACAAGTCACAAAAACGTCAAAAAAATAATTTATTTAATTTTGATAACATTGTTTTATAAATAATGTAATTAGAAAAAATATAATGAATAATCAGGTATGTGATGGAAAACGATTTCGAAAACGAATCGATTTTAAATCGAAAAAAAGTGTGATTTTCTGATATTTTCGTTTTTGTTATTGATAAAAATTATATTTTAATCACTTTCTTTTAGATTTTATTAAATAATTTTTTTATATTTGCCTAAAAATAACTGTTATTTTTCCCATGAAAATCATCAAAGTTTTTCAAACCGATTCGTTTTGAAAACGATCGGTTTTCATCACATACCAGAATAAGTGCGTTCATTTACTTAAAAATTTTCGTTTATTAAATATTTTTACTGAATTTTAACAAAAATGTAGAGATTAAACTGAATTTTTAGAATTTTAAAACATATTTGTTATTATTAAGTTTGAATCACATTCAAAAAATTTATTTTACTGGAAATACAGAATTTTGGTAAAAATTTTAATTTTTAATGAAAAACTAAATTTTAAGTAAAAGTTCAGAATTTTTTTTTTTTTTAATTTTGATTCTTATTATAAATTTCTCCTTTTTAGAAAATTTTAATTTATTTGCAATAAAAAAATGGAATTTTTCAAAAATCAGAATATTTGTGCGAATTGGTATTTTTAGAGGAAATAAAATATTTGAATAATTTGTTTAAACGAAAAATATTAAATAGTTTTTAAACATAAGTTTCCTAGTTATGTTATTTTAAAATTTAATGCATATTGGTTAATTGTTGGAAGACAATCTGCACACATTTATATAATATTTACAATTTTTTTCACATTTTTTTTTTTTTTTTTTTTTTTTCAAGACAATTGCTTTGTTTTTAAATAAAAATCCAACTAAAATTTAAAATTTTTGTTTTTCAAATAATGACGTTCTATCAATTTTATCGATAATTGTCGTTAAAATATACTTATGAAAAAAAAAAAAAAAAAAAATGGTTAACTTATAGTAGAGAATGGCAAAAACCTTAAAACAACTGAAAGTTTTCGTTAATTAACAATATCGGTAGTAAATGAAAAAAAGTTACGGAATTGCGGAACTAATCTTGCTAATTAGGATTTTACAATTAATAAAGAAATCAATTATTCTACATTTGTGTTTTTTTTAAATTGACTTTTTTGTACTAGTCACAATATCGCCACTTTTTGGTCTTTTGGTGGCAATAGACCTTTTCCTTGGACATCCCCATGTTAAAGTGACTAGTCAGGTGATTAGTAAAGTGACCAGTTAAAGATATTGTCAGGTGACTGACTCTATTTCACCAGTAAAAGGATTCCTATGAACTCACTTTTTCGTACTGGTCAATATATCGCCACCTTTTGGCCCTTTGGTGGCGATACACTCCTTCCTAGGACATCCCCATGTTAAAGTGACTAGTCAGGTGATAGGTAAAGTGACTAGTGGTGACCCAATGTCGTCAGTCAAGTAACCGGTTTCAGACAGTCACCTTTGACTGCAGGGTAAGGTTGTATTAAACTCAATGTCACTAATATAAGTTTAAAACAAGCGCAAATATTCGGCCCGGCCGAATCTAAATACCCACCATCAACTTTTTCAAATTTTGCGTTATAATGAAGAGGGTGGTAAAGTGGGAAGTAAAGTGGGCGAACCACGCACATTTTTTGTTTCCGAGTTTACATTGGTCTTTGAACTATTTGAAAACAATTTTGTTGATTTTCACCTTATATGGGAGGTGGGCGGTAAAGTGGGCGGACCACGCCCATTTTTGATTTTCAAATTTACATCGATCCCCAAACTATACATACAAAATTTCGCTGTCGTACATGCTTTTGTTGCAGAAATATCGGCAGAAAAGTGTAAAATGGACACCCTGTGTTTCTAGTTTTAAGCTCATAACTTTTTTGTTTATTAACCGATTTTGCCCATTTTCAATCCCAAACAAACCTAATATAAGACAAACATTTGTGCCAAATTTCGTCCCCCTACGTTGCTCCGTTCGAGCCCTATCCTGCTTTCAACAGACGGACAGACGGACGGACATAGCTAGATCGACTCAGAATCTAACCAGGACCCAGGATATATATACTTTGTGGGGTCTTAGATGATTCCTTCGACATGCTACACACGGAATGACAAAATCAATATACCCCCCATCTTTTTGATGGTGGGTATAAAAATGAGATCTTAAGGAAAACAAATTTAAATAAGTACAAATAATTAGTATTGATCTTTTAAAATATAGCTTTAACTTTTAAAAATACAAAATGTATTGCATTTCTTAGCTTAAGATAAATTGATTTTTGTTTTTTCTTATAGAAAAACTTATTTTTTTTATTTTTATTTAATAAATATTAAAAAAATATATATGCATATTTTTTTAATTTTTTAGGGTATATTTTGAATTTTTAAATGCATTTTATAGGCGCATATTTTCCAAAAATAAATGCATAAAAATTCGCCCCCTATTTATCGTAAACATTAAAGTTGCCATGGTTTGCTACTGAAAATGACACTTTGTTGCATATTCAGCATTTTTTATTTATTTTCAGGCTGAAAATAATTTTTAAATAAAAAAATTTTAAAACTCAATTATAAAAACATTTTGCCACAATAAAATATTTTTACACAAAAAAAAAAAAAAAAAAAGAAAACAATCAAATAAAAATATGTATAAACATATGCATTCAGGAAACTACTGCAAAGTAATAATAGAATAATATTTTTTTTATTATATTTTATTATTTTTTATTTCAACTTGGTTTTTTAATTGATTTTAATTTGTCAGAAGAACCAGTAAAAAATAGTAAAAATAAAAATAACAAATTGAAAAAAATTGTTAACATTAAAAATATTATATCCCTTATGCATATCAGCAGTGTACATAAATAACAACAGAATTTAACTATTAAATTGAAAATATTTATAATATTTATGTTGTTATTATGGTAGTGGTAATGTTGTTTTTACAACATTATTAATTGCTTATCAAAGGACTAAGGATAATAATTTATAAACATTTTTTCTATTATGATTAAAAAATAAAAAAAGACCCAACCACGAATAATGACTGCTAAATGACAGCAGGCAATTACTTTAATTGTATTTTAAAGCAAATATTATTTTTGTTGTTATTATTATTCTTGTTCTGTTATATTAAAAATATTGACAGTTTATGACATGACCAGCAAATGAAGGGGGATATTTAAATTAAATATAGATTTAATAATACAAATTTGCATAAATAAAAACACTTTAAACGTAATTTATAATACGTTTAAAGGAAGTAAATACATATAAATATAACGTCAATTTTCTTTTAATAAAAAATTATATAACAATTTAATAATTTCAATTAAGTATTTATTAAATTTATTGAAATGGAAATAAATATTGTTTGAATCGAGTACAAATTATTAACATTCATAAATGTCTCTATGAAGTGAAATATTGTTAGTTAAGTAAGAATTGATGGCTTAGCAAAATAATTTGCCAAAGTCATGCAAATTATTTGAAATAAAAACTACGTTTATACGCATCGCTTACTTGCAATTTAAAAAAATATTGCAAAATTATTATTATTATTATTATTATTATTATTATTATTATTATTATTATTATTATTATTATTATTATTATTCTAAACTTGTTTTAAAGAATGATTTTGAGATTTAGTGCTTAAGACCTAATTCTGCATAACTTTTCTGAACAAACTACTGGTTCCCCAATGACTTTCTGGAACTGTTTTTGAATTAAAAAATAAAAAATTTCAAAAACTTGGCCTACTAAATAACGTGATTTGTAAGCGAAATCAGTATGAAAAACAGATTCCATTTTTAGTGCTATAACTGATGAATTTTGTTCGTGATGTCCAAAATTTCACAAGTTTTTATTTAAGTTCCAAAAGAGTAGTTTTGGATGCTGATTTTTTTTTATGCACAAGCAAAACATTTGGCTCGGTTGAGATTTAAACCCACGCATCAGCATACTGGTTGCGTTTGTTAGTCTCCCGTCTTACTCGCTAGACCGAAATCGACTTATATTTTTATGTGCTAAAAAGTGGTTTTCATATAGGGAAATAAATAAATACAATTAGTAAGTATTAAAATTTTGATATCACCTTTCCAACTGAATTAAGTGCCATTTTCGTCCCATTTAACCAAAATGTAAAGACGGACGGACATTACCATTCAGCCAGAAAACATCTTTTAATTCTAAAAATGCATTTTTTTACTTACTAATAAATAGAAGAATAAAACGTGATCATTAAAATGTTGACATCACCTTTCTCTGAATTATGCATAATTTTCGACTCATTTAACTCTAATGTATAGACGTACCGACAGACATTACCGTTCTACTAAAAAAAAAATCTTAAAATTCTAAAACTGAATTTTTTTACCTAATAATCAATAAAAAGTAAAATGTGATCATTAAAATATTGATATCACCTTTCCCTGAATTAATTGCCATTTTCGACCCCTTTTACCCCAGTGAGCGACTATTTAAAACTGTCTATAGAGGAGAATCTAATGACTAGAGTCAAGTAAATATCGCAACCAATATTCATCGAAATAAACTAATTTGAACGCATTAAATAATCGTAAAGGTGGGCGCTAAAGTTGGCGGATAATGACCACGTTTTGTTTCCGAGTTTATGTCGATCCTTGAACTATCTGTACAAAATTTCGTTATCATACATGCTTTTGTTTAAGAGATATCTGCAGAAAAATATGAGCCGAAGTTACCACGGATACCCTGTGTTTGTAGTATTTGGCCCATAGATTTTTTGGATTATTAATCGATTTTGCCCATTTTCAGTACCAAACAAACCTTATATAAGTTTAATATTTGATCCAAATTTTAAGTGGTCCACTCCAAGCCCTATCCTGCTTTCAAAAAAAATTTATGTTAAATAAAAAAAATAAATCAAAACTGATTTTAATTCGTTTTTAAAAATAAATTAAATGACAACATGTAGATGTTATACATTACATAGAAGTATTTTATTGACTACTATTTATATACTTTTTATTGATTTTTTTATTCAGTTTACAAAATACTTTTTATAATATTAAATTTTTTGTTAATGTTAAGTTTTTGAAATTAAAATGTTTAAAATCGTACTACATGTAAAACTAAAAAAACTGCTTTTTATATCCTAAAATTTCATAACTTATTAGTAACCCAGCAAAAAAGGAACTGAAAAACTCATGAATTTAACATTGCGTTGTCATTGAAAGGAAGTACTTAGTAGTGAAAAAGAGCTGCATAAGTTATTTTTTTAGCCCATGGTTGTTTAAACAATTTTTTAATAAAAATTCTGTTTTAGTTAAAATTTATAAAATTTTAATTTTCTTAGAAATTATTAACCTTTTTTCTGCTAAAAACTCATTTATTTTCACTTTTTTGGAAGTAATTATTAGGAACTTAAAAAGAAAGTTCAAAATATGCACTTTGGTCTACTTTTTAAGTAGTGAAACTATTTTTGGGAAGCAACAAATTCTTCATGTTTTTATAATGCTTTTAGTAATACTTTCAAAAATATTATAATGCCTTTAGTAATACTTCAAATCAATAATTTATTGAACAGCTTGAAAGTAATTAATTCTTGTAATGACATCTATGTAATGACATGAGATAAGTAGTTACCTCTAATATCATCACCGTATTAAAATAATGGGGTATTCAGCTAATGTCTAGGTAGTGTAAAGCCATTATTTTAGCTTCTTAACTCATTACCTGGTAAACATAGTTTTTGCTGGAATGTTTAAGACTTTAGAAATCGATTTAAATTTTTAAAATGTATATTCGAATACTTTTTGAGAAATTTTTTCTAATCAGTCTTGTTAACAAAGGAAATGATATTTAAATGATTTTATTACAAATTAAATAAATAAAAATAAAAATTATATTATAAATAATACCAAATGATTTATTTAAATATAAATTGAATATAAAAATAATTTATTTTTAGCAAATATTTAGAAAAATATTTACAATGCACAGCTATGTATATTCTTAACTTTTTTATAAATTCTTGCATGGTGTAATCTGTTTAAAAATGCCATATTATATTATTGTTGTTTCCAATAATATCTTCATTAACACCATAAAATACATGAGTCGAAGTTTATGTACAAAATAATAACACCATACTAAAAATTATCTATTCCCAGCAAAAACTTTGGTTGCCATGTAATGAGTTAAGAAGCTAATATAATGGATCTCCACTACTTACACATTAGCTGAATAACTCATTATTTTAACACGGTGATGACATTAGAGGCAACTACTTACCCTATACATTAGATGTCATTACAATAACTACTTACTTCCAAGCTGTTAAACAGCGCATTGATTTTAAAGCAATACTGACGTCATGATTAGTAATAACAATAGGAACTAGTTATATTGTTGATTATAAATAAGTAATGAAATGTTAGGATATAAAATATTTTTTTTGTTGCTGTAAAAAGATTTTTTAAATTTTAATTTAAAAAACTTAACAACAACCAAAAATGTAATTAAAATAAATGTAATAAAAATAAACTATTTTAGATTGCAAATTAATTCATACGCAAATTTTGCCTTTAATTTATGTATCCCTTCTTCAAATATATGAGTTGGTAACTGCATTATAAAAATTAATAAAAATTAATATTTTTACATTCGGGTTATAAATAATTAGTTACTTAACAACTTTTATGTAATGCAGACAGTATGTTGTTGTCATTACAAAGTAACTACATCCGTAACTACATGTCATTACCAAGCTTTGGCTGGGTTTTTTGCACTTTATTCTCTCTAGTTTTTCTAAAATTTAATAATTTAAGAAATTTGTTCAAAATGCTAAAAATTAATATATTTTTATAATGTATTCCGAAGCTAATTTTATTTAAACAGCTTAAAATTTAATATATTAAAAGTTCTTACACAGTTAATTTTTTCTATAGCCCACTGTAGATATGTGTTTTTCTACATTGAAAACTATTTATAAAACAAGAGGTTATTAAACTAATTAAAATTGCAATTATACAAAATAATAATAATAATAATAATAATAATAATAATAATAATAATAATAATAATAATAATAATAATAATGTTCTTTTACCCCTCTTAAAATCTTAAAATATAAACTAACAAAAATTAAAAAATATTATTATTATATTTTTCAACTTAAATCACGTATTTAGCTCATTTGTCTTAAATTTCAACTCATAATTACCTAAAGTTTTTAGCACGTGTTCAGTTCTTATGGTGCAGGATACTTAAAATATTTTTATAAAGAAAATACTAAAAACTCCTTAAGAGTTTTTCTACATAAACTTAATAAAGAAATAAAAATAAAATTTTTATGATTATATTTAATGTTTTATACTATTTTTTTAATGACAAACTATTTAAAATGGTAAATGGCAAACAAATGGTTGAAATTGGATTAATGATTATTTTTATGTTACTATAAACTAAAAAGTTTTGTTTAATCTAATTAATGTTTACTTTAATGAAACAAAAATATTTATTTATTTTTTAAAACAATATGGTTAAATATTTTACTTAAAAGTATTGTTTTGTTTAGTTTAGGAGTTTATCTCTATCATAAATGAAAAATATTGACATTATATTGACATCAATTTTATTTTTTTTTTTTTTTCCAATTTCCTAAAGTTTTTCTTAAATATAAATTTATCTATGTTTACATCCTTTTCGTAAAAAGTTTTTTTCTTTTTTAAATCATCTGATAATAAAGTAGGTACTTTTATAAGGATACATGAAATTTGTCTTTAACATCTTAAACAACTTTATTTTGTTTTATATTGTATATCTAAATATCTGTCATATAATAGTGTGTGTATAGTACAACTACATACAATTTCCTTTATCAGATAATTTACTTATACTAAATACTGGTGGCTTAATTTTAGTGCTGTATTTTCCTGTGCCATTTAAAAGAGATTTTCGGGATTTCTAAGAAATTCTTAGAAACATATATTAAGTTTTAGAAAATTGTATTGCGGTTAAAGAAATTGTCAACAGAAGTTGTTTTTATTTAGAGATAATTTTATATATTTTTTTTCTTTGATAATTTAAAACAAATGTTGAAGATTTTGTAAATAGAAAACATTTATGAGGTAAGAAAAAATAATAATGTTGTCGGACAAAAAAATCGTAAATATTTAATTCAAATTATTTTGTACTACTGATGACAGAACCATTAATCCGATATTTAAAGAATTAACATTCACGATGATAAGATTTAAACTTTGTAAGTAATGATGAAATTTTTAATTTAAAATTAATAGAAAAATAATAGTTTTCATTCTTACCCAGCAAGAACCTAGTAATGACATGTAGTTACGGATGTAGTTACTTTGTAATGATAGTAACATACCGTGTGCATTACATAGTTGTTTAGTAACTAATTATTTTAAACCCGACATGTAATTAATTATTTTTAAAATACTATTTTTATCAATTTTTTTTTTTAATTTAGTTATCAATTATTATATCAAATAATGTTAAGTTTTTTAAATTAAAATTTATAAAATCTGTTTACGTTAAACAAAATCTGGTTTTTGATATTCTGACAAAAGTCTTTTCTGGTTAGTTAAGAAAACAATAAAAATATGTTGATAATCTTGTTTAAATTTTCTCTTAATAATTTTTATTAAATTTATTTTTCTTTTACACCACTATGAAAAATTTATTCCTTTAATCCTTGACCCTCCAAAGAAACAAAACTATAAATTAATAAAACCAAAAAAGGTCAATAAAACTTGGTAGTAGCACTTTGTGTATTGACATTTTTTTTCCATTATTAAATTGAATAAATAAAAGAATAAAAAGAAAAGGAAAAAAATGCATAAATTTATTTTTGTTTCATTGTAATTTTCATGGCAAATTCTTTCACGCCCCCACTTTAAGGGCACTAAGAGGAAGCAAGCTGTGAAGATAAATAAAGATTTCCGGGTCATGTGTGGCGTAAAATAACAGGAAATTAATTTAAGCACTAAATTTTATATGTTTGTAGATAAAGGTAAACGAAATGATTTGATTGGAATTGAATGCGAAAAAGAAAATTATAGAACACTAATTTCTGAACTAAATAAAATCTTTGTAGATCCTCGATAACACAAAGTTACAAAATGAGGAAATATATCAGCGGCAATTTATCGCGAGAACTACACTCAATTAAAAAAAGTGGATTAGAAGCTTATTTATTATTATTAGCCCGTATCCGAATTGACTGAGAATTACTGTTTCCTTGTGTAGGCATTTAAAATCATAGCATCTCATCATTCTCTTGAAAAATGGGATTCAAACAAGTCTCTGGTACTTTTGAAAAACGTAACATTTAATAAATAAAATTTTTCACTTTTTATTTTATTTATTTAATATTATTTTTTTCTACATTAAAACTTCTACTGTGATATAAAATTTGGTTAGTATTTAAGGTTTATAAAAAGGTTTTAAATAAACCAAAAAGAAGAGAAATGTACTTCATTCAATACTTTAATAGTACAATTTAAAACATGAGCTTGAAATGGTCTAAAGGAAAAAACTTTGGTACAGAATTTAGTTATCTTTTAACGTTATACAAATATGTGAATGTCAACGTGAAAAAGAGTTTCGATATAATGGCCATTTAAAAAACTTTTATTACCTTTTAGCTACCTTTTGAGCTAACCAAAAAATCCGGAAATATTTAAATTAGTTAGAAATCAACTAAATGGGACATATGATTTCTATTCCCTCTTTATTGATAGAGGATTTGAAATAATAAGTTTTGTCAATCCGTCTGTTGAGGTTAACTTTCATGACCCAAAACACAAAAAATAAAGATTTGAAGCGCTTTTTTTTAAATTTAAATAAAATTAAAACGTACAAAGATATCTTATTGAAATTTTGGTATAATATTGATGAATTTATCTTAAAATTAAAGAATTAGAAAAACTCCTACTTATTTGTGTCAAAATGCTCAAAATCTCAATCATCTTTCAAAAATTTACTTCTTTCATTAAAATCGTCACTCCGGCATCCGTATTTCTAAAGGCAATATTAAGCCTGCCAAGTTAAAAAGAACTGAAACAAAAATTTAGTTTACCATGAATAAGCGTATTTTTTTAAGAGATTTACAGTGGGGGCTACCCACTACCCCCCTGACCCCCTAGAAAGCTGCATTCCAATAAATCAACTCAGATACTTGGAGAAATTTACAACGGTTCACAAGTTTAAGAATTATTTTCAAAACAAGCGTACGAGTACGATTTTTTAAAAGAGTAGTTTTTAAAAAATCCTTATTTAAAACAACCCAAAAAGTTACATTCTCTATTAAACCATAAAACGAGTCATGTTCTATTAAACTCAATGCAAAAATGTCGGCTTTATTAACAATTAAAAATAGCAACGATTTTTTTTTTTAATCTTCAAGATAACTTAAGAAAAAATTTAGAACACGTTCTAAAATCATTAGTTCCTAGAACTAGAGTAATCAGAACGACTTCAGATTATTTAATACCCAGCAAAAACTTCGCTTACCAAATAACGTGATTTGTAAGCGAAGTCGGTATGAAAAACTGCTTCCATTTTTGGTGCTATAACTGATGAATTTTGTTCGAGATGTCCAAAATTAAATAAGTTTTTTTTTGGGTTCCAAAAGAGCTGTTTTGGATGCTGTTTTTTTTACGCACAAAAAAAAAAACATTTGGCTCGGTTGAGATTTGAACCTACGCATCAACATACTGGTTGTGTTTGTTAGTCTGCAGTCTTACTCGCTACACCACAATCGCCTTATATTTTTGTGCGCTAAAAAGTAGTTTTCATATAGGGAAATAAATAAACACAATTTATAAATAAATGCGTTTACCTTGAGTGGGAGTTAAACTCTCTTTAATTTTAAAAACACATTTTTTTAGTTAGGCGCTCTAGACAACTGATCCACTTAAAAATCAAATTAATTTCATATTTACTAAATACCAGTTATTGAAGTAGTATTAAGTAATGTTGCGAGTGGCGAATAAGGCTACAATGTAATGCATACAGGAAGCTGTTGATTTTAAAAATAGAAGCTAAGTTTTTGCTGGGTAACATCCTTAGAACTAGTGGTTTCACAACCAATTCAGAAACTTATTGAGTAGGACCTTATTATGGTTCTAAATTGTTTTTTATTAATGTTTTTAAGAACTAGTGCTTAAGAACTAATTCAACAAATTACGGGTTTCAAATTATTTAAAACAAACCAAAAAGTAAGAAAAAATCTGTTTCTGAAAAAATTTCCTAACGCTCGTATAACATGTATGTATATCATTGATTGATCTGTAAAAAATTTCGTTGTCGTATATGCTTTTGTTAAAGAGATATTAGCAGATTAAGCTACAACGGGCACCCTGTGTTTCTATTTTTTTAGCCCATAACTTCTTTGTTTATTAACCGATTTTGTCCATTTTCAATCCTAAACAAACCTTATATAATATTTGAGCCAAAGTTCGTCTCCCTAGCTTGTCGTTCGAGACCTATCCTGCTTTCAACAGACGGACATAGCTAGATCGACTCAGAATCTAACAAGGTCCCAGAAACTATTTATGGGATCTTAAATGATTTTTTCGACATGTTATACACGGAATGATAAAATCAATATTCCCCCCACTTTTTTGATGGTGGGTATAAAAAAATATTTTCAAAAACAGTAAAAACTGAAGCTGATTCATTAAAATATATAAGGACTGCGCACAAAAAAATCCGTGCATACTAAAAAAAAAAAAAAAAACTAAACAAATGGGCGATTTTTTAAAGTTATTATATTTTTATTAATGACTGTTATGTTTAAGTTCTAAACATAAATGAATAAATTATTTCTTGTTGGTTTTTAAGGAAATATCTGATATTTTCCAGAATTCTTCAAATTAAAGGAATAAGTCTACATATTTTTAAACTCCGTTTTATTGTAAGCTGAACATTTAATGTCCTTTAAATTATTTTCTACTAGAGCCCAATGTCTTTCAATTGCTCAGAGTTCCGGATAATTTGATGGATTAGCCTCTTTCGGTACAAACACTAAAAATTTATTTATTTTGTGGCTGGAAAGAGAAGAATCAAGAATAGGCCAGAAAAAAGTGCACTGTATTTTTTTCTGAAGTACTTTCACAGTATTTTTTTATCTCTAAATACTTGCTTGCGTTTCTATTATAATTTTTTGTTCTTTCTACGTCTTAAGGCTAGATTTCCTTTCAACTTTTCTCATAAAGATTCAAAGCAATTAATTTTTTGTGACACTTTTCTTCCAGAGATAAAAGAAATAAAAAGTATTTTTCTCTTAAAATACTTTTTATTTTGTCTGAGTCCTACAGCCTGAAGATATTATTTTTCTTCCACTACCGGATTTCCATTCAGTGACTATGATTTCTTTTTATAATATTGTGATCCAAGATTTTTTGACACAACTGCCTTTTTAGCAATTGTTTTATATAACCGATGTAAGATTTCATGAAAAATTTTATTTATGTGTTTAGGTGTTTTTTGTTCAATATCCATTTTAAGAAAAACTAGTTTCGGTATAGCCATGAAACTTAGCACATGGCTAGTGAGAATACTGACAAATGTAAACCAATTAACATAATTATTTATTTTTCAACACATCAAAAATTATAAGACCAAGAGCATACACGGCTTTTTTTTGTGCGCAGTCCTTATTTGAAAAAATATTACCATTTTCATTTTTTATGATAATATTTTTTAACTTTGTAAATATTTTAAAATAAAGTACATACCTATTTATTTTCGAAATTTTAATTTCAAATTATTGATTTTTAAAATAAGGAATAATATTCAGAAAAAATTATAAATTTTCAAAAAAGTATTATTTAGAAAACTTAAATTTTTTTAAATAAAAGAATGGCCAAGTGGAATATGAATATGAAGTCTTTTTATTCATACAGTTACGTTCAAAACAATAGGCATACTTAAATACTTAATAAATTGACTTAGGAACATGTGGAAAAATAAAGGTAACTATAAGATAAAAATTTTGAATTCTTGTAAATTAAACTTATTGATGAGGATATTAATTAGAAGACAACACTTTTCGAGCACCTTCAAAAAAAAAAAAAAAATATGTAGACTAGATGGAATTCCGCATGCTTAACACGAATCTGTTTTGAGTTTTTTTTCCAACAGGTCGGGATTTTTTTTTATGGGTGTGTCTAATATTGTACCCTAAATATGCCGATTACTCGAGTATATTTCACTATTACAGTATGCACGATTTGCATAAACGATACACAACGATATGCGGAATAAAATTAACTTTAACTTGTTCTACCATCAAATTTTTATCCGCTCAACAGTTAAGGAAATATTTCGAAAAAAGTGTAGGATTTTTTTTTTTCATGCAAAATTCTAGATTTTTTTTTTTTTTACTAAAACTTTTTTTTTAAGTGAAAACATCAAAAATATTTAAGTTTATCACCTTTATCTCAAAGCTGGCAAAACTATGAGTAAATAAAGCCACGCTTCATAAAAATTGATCCACAAATCTTGATTGGATTCACAGTTAAGTTTGGATACCCATGCATACCTATAGCTAAGTGGAAATGCACTAGTGGGCAAAAAAAAAAAAATTTTTTTTGTCTTATATGTGAATTAGATGGAATTCAACGTACTAAATAAGAATCAGCTTTTACTTTTTTTCTATCACGCATTGGTTTTTTTTATGGGCATGACTACTATGACCCCGCCGTTAGGCAGTCACACTTATATAACTCGAGAACAGTTTGTCCAATTAAGATAAATTGAACTTTAATATATAGCGACCTAAATTGTCTTTGAGCTGAATTTATATAATTTTTTGTCCAGTTAATATTTCCGTAGTTATTCGGTAATTAGTACCGAAAATTTTAAAATTTATTTCTTTGAAGAGTAGTGAAAATTTTGATCCATAACTCTGAAATTCTTGAGCGAATATAAAATATTGTTAACATACCTTGAAGACAATTTTTGAATGCATCTTTTGATGTATCACTTATAAAAATCGTGTAAAGGGTTCTTGAGTTATAGTCTAAATTTGACAAACCATTCTCGAATTTTATAGTGTGACCGCTGAATAAGGGGATGATATTAGTCATGCAGATAAAAAGAAATCAGTACGCGATAGAAAAAAGTGAATGCAGATTCTTGTTTAAATCGTCAAAATCTACCTAGTTTTTGTTTCAAGAAAAAATAAAAAAAATTTTTTTTGGCCACAACCGTATTTCTACTCAATTGTATGTAATATGGGTATTTTTATTTAACTGTGAATAAAATTTAGATTTCTGCATCAATTTTGAAGATACATGCCTTATTTTATTCGCAGCATTACCAGCTTTAAGATAAAGACGATAAACTGTAACATTTTTGATGCTTTCATTTATTAAAATAAATTTTATTAACAAAAAAAAATCAAAAATTTTGCATGAAAATGATTTTTTTGGACACTTATTTCAAAGTAACTCCGACACTATTGAGCACATAAAAAACTTAAGTTTGGAAGATATTTTTAGTCCGCATCTTTTGGTGTATCACTTTGATCAATCGTACACACCGTTCTTGAGTTATGAGGAAATATACTAGAGTAATGGCCTTACTATGTGCGAAATATTAGACACTCCCATAAAAAAAAAATCAAGACTTGATGGAAAAAAAAAACTGAAAGCAGATTCGTGTTCAGCACATCAAAATATATCAAGTCCAACTATTCGTCTATGGGGGAGGATTTTTTTTTTTTTGTTAACCAGAGTAATTCAAAACTTGGAAAAAACTATAAAAAAAAATTTACCACTGGAATATTAATATAAAGTCTTCTTAATTCTTTATAGCGTTAGGTTCACTTTAATTTTTAATTAATGGACTTAGGAATTTGTGAGAAAATAAATATAAGAATTGTATTTCTTCAATCATTAATTGTACTTTTTGAATATTTTTTCAAGCTATCCCTACTGATGGGTGAATTCGTTATAAGTTATAAAATGGTATTTTTTTGTTGTACATTGTAGTAGATTTTTTTTTCAATACTATCAACTTAAAAAACGGAACAGAAATATTGGCACATTTAAATTACTAAAAGTTTTGCTTTTAAATGATTTCATGTACCAACTTTGCCTCTAATTTGTTTTAAAAAGTAAAAAACAATTATCATTTCCTTAGCTTATTTTTTTTTTCTTGAAAACTATTTCGTATACCCACTATATACATATGTAAGTAATTCACTTGCATAACTATTTATTTAACTTACCGTACTTCCTTCGTAATCGCTGGTTAACAATTGTATATCGATTTCTATATCAAGATTTACTTTTGAGCTGGCTGTTGACGTAATTAATTGCAACGGCAAATGATCCACCATTAAACCATCGACCAGTGAACTGTTATTGCTGCTGCTACCGTTACCTGCAATACCAAAGGTGTTGTTGACATTATGTAGACTATCAACGAGATGATGATGTGTCATATTTAAAGTTGGTGCTAGGAGGGATATGGAAGTATTATAATTGCTGGCATTGAGAGTACTGTTATCACTAGTAGTCATATTGTTGTTGTTGCTGTTAGTATTATGATATAATATTGTATTAATATTGGTGTTGCCGTTAGTCATAACTGTATCATTTCCGGCTGTATAACTACTATGATACGGATGTGCATATGAAGAGGAATATTGTTGGCCATCAGCCATATAAGTGGCTAGGGCACCTGTTGTTCCTGCCACCGCCAAAGCAGCAGCCGTTGTTACCGAACTATTTAAGGCAGCCACAACTTTTAATGTTGAGGCAGCCATGGTGGCTAAAGCGGCTAGTGTTGAACTGCCACTAGAACTGCTGCTGGTATAAAAGTTAGAGGTGGTCATGTTCTTTATAGTTTTTTAATTTATTGAAACTTTTGCTTGCACTTTAATTCTTTTCTCTTTTCTTTTTTTGTTGTTTTATTATAGCCAAGAGAAAGTAGTTTTATTTTTAACTTTATATAAAATATTCGCCAAGTTGTTGGTAAAGAAAAGTTTTCCAAGAAATGCTTTAAGGTCTCAAGAACTACAGGAATTTTAATTGCTAAATAATTGCTAGTTCTTGGTAGAAATTAGAGGAAGATAAAACAAAGATAAGGTAAGAAATGGAGTGAAGAAAAAAAAACTCAAACTCTTAAATTATTGGCACTTTTTTCTAGCAATAGATTAAATAGTATTTCCAATGTTTTTTTTTTTCTATTTTTACTTAAATATTTTTATTAGTTTTACAGTTTAACTCATTTTTTTTTTTTTGTTTTTAATTTTTTTTTTTCAAATAAGTTTTATAATATTTTTTATTTTACTTAATAACTGTGTATTTTTTAAAATTTTCCATTTTTTTATCTTTAATATTTGTTTAGTGTTGCAGTTATTTTTAGTTTTTCATTTCTAATTAAACGGAAATAATTCGCTTGAAATGATTTTTTTGTTGTTAACAAAAATAAACTTTTTCCATATTTTTCTCTATAATCAAAATCGGAAATTGCAAATTTTAACGGGTTTCACAAACATTTTATTTTTCATTCATTTATTTATGATTTTTATACACTTTTGTGCACTTTTTCATGTAGCAACATTTTTTACTGGTTTTATTCACTGGTTTCAACAATTTTTTTTTTTTTTTTGTGTTAAATATTTTGTTATTTTGTTTGCTACTAGAATTAGTTATTTTGCTTTTATTTGTGTCATGCAATGTTGCAAAATATTTATTTGGTTTATTTTTATTTAGTTATTTTTTTAGTTTTAATTCTTTTTCGTGTTTAACTTCCTGTTGACCGTTATGTTCTTGCTGTTGTTGTTTTTTTTTAGCAGTTGGAGTGTGTTTATGTTGATTTTAGGGCTGCAAAAAAAAAAAAATAAATTTTTGTTAGAATTATGTATAACTATATTTTTTTAAGGGATTTATTGAAATAAAAAATTTTGCAAACTAAAAATGTTTTTATTTAGAAACACTTTAGTTTATTAATTAAATAATTTATGGTATTTGAACATTTTCTACGGTGAGTGTTAATATTTATAGTTTTACTGGCTTTACCCGGTGCGCTTTGGTACCAATTGCGATACGATAATTAATATTTAATTTATATGAGGGCTTCTAATCCCGTTGGACCTATCAGCCCTATTCGAAACTTAATATGAAAATTATTCCTATTACTTTTTGAGACATAAAATGAATTCCTTCACCTTGCTTTATCCGTTCTGTTTTCATTTCATCAATGAAATAAGATAATTAAGTATTTTATGCAAAATTTGTGAGCCCTCGTTATGCCATTAAGAATATTTGCATTTTATAGGGGTAGCAGTTTCCCTGGCTCTACCCGTCACATTTTCATATTAGATTATGGAGGTTCCTGAGAAAGTTATTTATGGAAAATTGTAAGACTTTTGAGGTAAAAATGCTTAAGATATACGATATTTAATATTTTCATTTTATTGGAGGCACCACTCTTCACGGTCCTACCCTGCCCCGGTCTTATCCCATTTCTTTTTATATTGTGGATATTAATAAGGAAGTTATTTTTACAAAATATTAAAACTTTTGCTGTTATATTAAATTATTCCATAATAATAGGTATTTTATTTGTTTGGGGGATACTATTCCCCCTGGTCCTATTCTTTTCATTTTTACCTCAGTTATAAAGCATGACAATTCTAAGAATTTTGCGAAAATAGTTCAAAAATTATAAGATAATTAATATTTTAATTGTATGGAGGATACCAATCCCCCTGCTCCTAGTGGTTTTCCAGGTTTTACAGGATGATTCTGTGAAAGTTTCAATAAAATCGGTTTTACGTTTTAGCTGTCTAATAAACGGACAAATACATTTCATTTTTATACATATAGATTTTTTATTATTCAGAATTTTAAAGTTTTTATTGTTGATTGAGAAATTTAATTAAATTGTTAGGAATTAAAAATAAAAAATAAATATTTATTTCACAAGTATTTCAGAATAAAAACTGTTTAGATTTAAAAAGAAATTGTTTGGATGGAAAAATATATATATATTTTTTTTTTTAGCTAGATGTGAATCATAATATTCTATTTAAATAATATTTATTTTATGAAAGCTAAAACGGGGGACCATACGTCAGAACGTACACATTTAACAATGCCAAGCGATCATTTTTGTTCTCTCTTTGGGGGTCATTTGCTACACCACTAGTGGGCCCGACCCAACTAAGAAATGTAATGTACTTATTATAAATTTTTTTACAGTTTCTAAAAATTCTAAACATAAAATTCAAAGAAAGAAATCAAATATTTATTGATTTTCGGAATATCCGATTTCTGAAAAAAATCATATTTTTGAAAAATCGTGGAAAAGCAATAAAAAGCGTATTTTTATTGATTTTTTTATAAAAATGCTAAATTATTGTGTAATAAAACAATTTCTTAAATTTTGTAGAGACTTTCATGGAAAAATATCATTGGAAGACAGTGTTCAAATAAGTGTTTTGCTAATACGATAAAAAGCACAAAAATTAGTTTAGTTGGTCAAGCCAGATCATTATTCATATGTATGAATCGAAGAGATTTTTGGGGTGGATCTTATATGGAAGCTGTGACCAAATGAATATAATAACATTTATGTATATGGGATTTATGCAATTTGATGATCGGAAGTAGATCTTATATGGAAAGCCATATTCGAATTGTGATCTAACTTGAGATTCCTGAAAAACGAACTTGACTTCCAAAAAGAAACTTGACAATCGACTTCCACCAAAAATCTTCAACTTTTTATATGAAACATTTATGGAAGTAGGTATATAAATATGTCGGTACAATAAGGATGTAGCTTAAAAAATTTTGTGAATATTCATACTTAGCATTATCAGTTTAGGTCATGAAAAAAATATTAAGAAATCCGGTATTAGATTTTTACAATTGTTATTTGAAAAATTATATAAAACATATTGCACAGCTCTCACCAAATATTTCAATATCTATTAATATTGCTTTTGAATATTTATTCACGGCATTAAACAAATTACTATATTGTATAAACGAATGTGTTTTGCAAATTTTCAAATAAGTATCGAGAAAACAGTAGTCGATTATATTTAATTAAATTTATTATATTTAATATTATAATCTGTTTGTTACAAAAAATGTTTGTTTAAGACAGCCCACTTTTTAAGAATGATTCGTATATTTCACACATAAGCATTAGAGCAAGGTTTCCAAGGGGTCCGCGGGAGAGACTGAAAATGTGTATAAAATTATTGTACATTCAGGTGATCCACATACAAATATTTGTTGCGAAAACCTTATCTTAATATTATAAAAAGCCTTTAGAAGTATAATTCTAAAAGCACTAGATGTCGATTTAAATGCAGAACATAAGAAATTACTACTTCATACCGATGTCCGTTGGATTTCGAAAGGCAAAATGCAGTGTTAAAGCTTTTGCTATAATTTTTATCTACATATTTATGCGAAAAAATCCAAACTTAGACCACGTTTGGATGGGGAAAATGAAGTAAGATTTGACTGTCGAAAATTTCTCTAAATTTTAAAAATTTAGTAAAAACAGATATTTGTTTTTTGGTAATTTTGGTAACGCAATTTTATTTAAAATAAATACCTTATGAGTTTTTACCAGGAACCGTAGAAACAGTTATCTAGAAAATTTAAACTCAAAAATTTCATGATAAAGTCAACGGAGACCTATACTATCATACACTAATAGATTCGTATTGCAGTGCTTTTTCAGAATCTATAGTGATCTAAAAAAACGATCTCAAAACTAACGTCATAAAATAAAACTCTTGAGGAGTCTATCTGATATAATGTTTGTAGTAATTTATTTGTTTAATTTTAACGAATATAATGTTTTCTGTGGAAAGATTTGAACGCAGGTCACTCAATACCAATTTAAGAGCAGAGAATGCTCTTTCTACGCTTACCTGGGTTTCAGGAACACAATGTACAGTTTTGTCAATTTTTACTTATAAGTAGGGATAATTTATTTTTTTCCTTTCAGAAATCAAAAAGATCTGACCAGCGGAAAGCTTTGGGTGTCAATTAACATAAAATAAGTTTTATTTTTTAACGGTAAAAGTAAAACTACTTAAATGAGTTGTATTTTATGATAAAGAAATAAAACTCTCTTTTCATCCAACATTTTATTTTTACTTTGAAAAATAACCTTTTTAAAAGAACTTTTTTGATCACGGGTGTCAAAAAATTCCTAAGTTTAAGCCAGTTTTGGAGTAAATATCATGCGAAAAAAAGTTTAATTTTTTTATTGCAAACTAGATAAATTTCTTAAAATTTTGTTCCTGACGTGTACCAGATTTTCAAACACTGCACAGTGTCACATTTGGCAGTTTTAGAACGACAAAAATCCTGTTTTGGAAATATTGTTCAGAAATTGTATATTCTGTTAATAGATAAGGCCGTAAACATTCCCACTAAAAATGGGCGGGAAGAATCACTGCCACTACCATACTGAAAAAATTACTTTATTTGTATGAATTTCGGAGATATTTATGAAAATTTTATTAAAATAAAGGATATTTTAAAAGTAGGCGTGGCAAGATCTAATCACACCAATCTTAGTGTAACATTTTCATAACAAATTTTCAGCCATTACCTTCAAATGTTTAAGCAATTCTTCAAAAATTGATAATATGAGGTACCGCACATTTTTTCTAATATTTTAAAAGATCGCAAAAAGTCGCAGCCTATATTCTCAAATATAATTTAAAAGATGTTCTTTTTTAAAACAATCGTATTTTTAGATTGGAACTCGTTGGAACTTTTTAGTTCCAGTCCATTAAAAATAGAATTCCCCAAAAACTATATTTTTTAATATTATGATTTCTTTTAAATGAAAAACAATATATTCAGTATTGATTTTTTAACTTAGCAAATTAAAGCAGAATAATTGGGATACATTTATTATTACATACCAAAAAAATCATATCAATATCTGCTGTATTTACTGAGATATATGAAGTTAAAGTTAACATACTTCTTCACAAAAGTTTTAAATAAAATTAAAATGTTTTTATAAGTTGCAACTTTGGAGATCCATAATTCGCGTCTTTTACTCTTTTCAATATGCTAAGTATTTTTTCCATAATATATGATATGTTTACTAATAAATTCGAAAAGAATTACTTCAATTATTATGCTTTTATTTTCGTATTTTTGTCGTTCTAATTTGGATAAATGTGACACTGTGCAGATGAATTTTATTTTTTTATATTTTTTCCGTGTTCAGCTTATTAATATGCATCGTTTGAGGGGCCTTCCTACATTAAAATAACGTGATATTCTATCATACATGATTTTGATTTTTTTTTTAAATTCAGTCATTATATTGCATAGTTCTGTACAAAATTAAACACAATTTTTTTAAGTTTATATTACTTTTAATATCTCATTTGAAAGCAACGTACATATATTTTGACTAAGAAAATATCATTTGTGACTATTTTTGGTCTACGGACGGAACGTAAAATCGAGAATAGAGGCATGGTTACTACAAGATGATTTTATAAAAGCTTAAGTCCTCCTCTACAGCTCTTCCATAGATTTCAATTCAATACGAGCAGTAGTTTAGGAGATGCAGTTTTATTACCAAAAATTTTGCGTTTGGCCCCACTCTGAAAGACAAAATAATATAAAATATTTTCATCATAACAAAGGCCCATATGAGGCGTATTTAATGCTACACTGCCGCTCATATGAATACGACATGTTATTCAGATTTTCCGGTTTTTCTCTCAAATTTCATAATAGCATTTAAAGTTTATACAGTTTCAGTTTGATTTAAATATAATGGAAAATGTGCGTAAAGTGCATGAATCTGGGAAATAATATGAAACAAAATCAGACCTATTTGAAGCCATTAACAAAGCGTGGAGTACGATTTCTTTGGATTACATAAAAAGCCTTTATGACACAATTCCAAACCGGATTTTTGAGGTCATCTCTAATAAAGGAGGAAGTACACATTACTAAAATAACCAAGAAACAAAAATTGTTAAAGTTTTTATTGAAAAAGTTCGAAAATTAAAGCTTTTATTGAATTTAAGGCTGCATGTCGTAATGTGATGAGCCAACACTTTTAGTTATTATTTTATTTTTATTTTTTTTAACACGTATTCCTGAATTATTATTAATAATAATATATCGTATAAATAAAGTTTAATTTAAATTTAAAAAATATAGCTTTAGTTATTATTCACTAGCGAGATATTAAATGCCAAAAACAATTTTTGTACGTGTCATAATCAAGTGAACGGCAGTGTATAACATGAACTTGGGAACTGTTCAAAATATGTATATCTGAATTTTTTTACACAAAATTTAGTATTATTTTTTAATATAACTATTTAGATAAATTACATTGTAATAGAACCCATACATTTACACCTATTACACAGAGTTACGGGGTTACTCAGTCAATTCACAAACACGGTATTAATGAATACTTAGCCTTTAATCCACTTTTTTTTAAATTACCCTAGTTTTCGCGATTTGTAAAATTAAGGAGGTTGCACCATATATTGAAGTATGTATGCTTCAATTCTCAAAAAGATTTGTCTAATTTTGTTAAAAAAAAATAAAAATATCAAAAAATCTAATTAAAATGTTTTAAGTAATTTTTACATTACTTTTTAACACGGTCAACAGTTATGGAGATATTGAGCCTATTTTCTGAAAACAAAGAATATTTTATACAAGATTAAAAAAAAAAAAAAAAATCATAAAAATTCGAAAATGTCAAAAATTTATATTCTTTAATCATAAAGATAAATTTGTTTCAAATAAAACAAGACATATTCCATTCAAATTAATGCAGAGATTTTGATTTTAATCACAAATTCATGAATATACCCAGTTCCACAGAATTAGTGTTTCCCTGTGTTATTCATAAATTGTTTCCCTTTTTTTTCAATTTTTTTTTTTTTTTCAATTATTAATTTCAATTTTATAAGAATTTCTTATACCTACATATTTTCCACCCCATATCATTCATTCCATATGATTACAACCTTAATTATGTTGCTATCAATATTTCTTATTCTTATGGTTTCCTTTGGAAAAATAATAACAAACCTCAAAACAACAACGAGGCCATCCTAACCCACATACATACATGTGTGATACTTCATTATATAATATTTAACGTTTTTAATTCCAATATAAAACACTGTAAGTACTATGGGGAAATTGCTTAAAAAACACAGGCATATAAAAAACTTTTTTCCCCACATATTATTTTTTTGGTCTTACTGACATTTAAGAAAAATATACATATTTCAAAATAAAACAGGAAAAAAAAAAAACAAACACACTTTAAAGTTTAGTTAGATTTTTATAAAGTTTTATTAAAAACTGGGTTGATGAAAAATGAAATTAAGAGAATCAACTGCAGTAGAAATAAATATTGTGGCATACTTTCAGGGATTAATATTAAAATATAAAAAAAAAAAAAAAAACTAAAAACTTTTAACAAATGTGGACAAAACAATTAAACTTAAAACCAAAATAATTGTTATAATACAAAACTAAAAAACCAACCATTTTATTTAAAAATAATATATAATACGAGATAATGAAAAAAGTTTGTATTAGTTTTATAAAAATAACTAGTACTTATTAATTATTTCAGTCATATATTAAATATAAAAAAATTTCAAATAAAGTACGCTTTTCTTTATGTTTAAATATTTATCTTTAAACTTTACTCATAAAATGTTTCACAAAATTGTGTCTGAAGTGGTCACAAGTTAAATATTTAAGTAAAATTGTTACCTTGAACATTTTCTTTATTAGTCTGAAAATATGAGTGACAGTTTATGTTTGCTGATAAACATAAATATTTACGCAAACATTTATTTCATCAAAATAACATTTTAGATGTCAACAATATTTGCAAAGTAATAAATAGGTTTTTTTTTTATTACTTTTATTTATGTATAACTTAAATGTTCTAAACAAATATTTGAACCGAAATACCTTAAGAAAACTTTATTAATTTACAAGTTTATGAAATGCTAACAACTTGAGAATTAAATTAAGAATTTTTGAAAGAATTCTTTAGTGTTTGAATTTGGACAGGAATGGAAAATTTCTTTAAAATAAAAATTTATTCAATATTTATTTTGATAAGTATTAATTATGCATAAATGGAAAATTTGTTATGGCAGTTTTAATTATTGATTTAAGTTTTTTTCTTCTTGTATAAATATTTAAAGCATTTGGTTTGTTTTAGTTAAATTTAAATTAAGAAAATAAAATAACAAAACATTATAGCATTTTCTGGAAAATTCGTAATATAAATTAGTTATACTCTCTGCTATAAAATTGCGACTTTTATTTTAACTTAAATAAAACTATAAATTTGTTTCGAAAGTTAAAAACGCCCTGTTAAATCTTCCCATTTTCTTCAAAAAATATTTTCCAATTCAAGCAATAATTAGTAAAAATCTTAATATATAAAATATTCAATAACTTGGAAACGGTTGATCTTAGAGTTTTCGTTCTTTTTTTATCTAATTGATAATTTATTACAGATCACAGAAAATTATAACTTTTTTTATAGTTCTAACCACTACTTATTAACTTGTGGACCATTTTTGGTAACCCTTTCGTTAGAGAATTGATAGTTGTTTCAGTCACTTTTTTGGAACAGTGTGCAGATCTTCTTTTTAAATTTTCGGTATTTTGAGACACCTTTTTTGTACTCTTCAATTCATTTTTCACAGGAGCTCAATATCTCTCTACTGGTCTATGCTATGGACAATTTGGAAAATTTACATCTCTTGGTACAAAAGCTATGTTATTGTTTTGGTACCACTCCAGAACTTTCTTACCGTAGTGACATGATATCAAATCGGGCCAAAAATGTATGGACACGTTGTGCTCTCTTATGAAAAGAAGAAGTCTTTTTTGCAAATATTCCTTGATGTATATTTTAGTATTTAAAAATCCGAATGTATCAAATGACTTTCCTGTTTTGCCGCAACTGCAAAAAGCTTATTATACCAGGAATTTCGTAAGAAATATTTTCTGCTTTTGGGTCCTATACTTATCTTTAACATTGCCTCGAGCATTAACAATATAAAAGTTTTGACACACAAGCTGCGAAAATTCTGCCAGCACATACGTTTCTTCTTCAATTATACAACTTGAGTAATTTTGTATGAAATTTGGTTTTAATTTCCGTGTCCTATTCTTGGCTTCTAAATTTTTGGCAACATTCCTGTTTGGAACTTTTTGTACTTTATGTATTATTAATTCAGCATTAGCTTCAAATTTTCGCATCAAATAGTCAAAGCACTGAGCTAACTGGGCTGCTTTTCTACCAGATGTGTTTAGAGTTCCTTTCAATATTCTTTCAATTTTCTGGCCTTCCCAATATCATGTGGACCTTTTTTTCTTTCCGAACCGGGTTTCATATCAATGATCAAATTCTCTTGATATTGTTTAATAATATGAGAAACAGTATGATGGCAGAAATTTGATTCTGTGGCCAATTATCTGTAGGACCTATTTGGATTTTTTTGAAATTTTTAAACAATTTGTAGCACGTGCTCTTTTTCTTCACTCATTTTGATGAACATCATCACAAATCAACAAGGTTGTTATTAAAAAATAAAAAATAAAAGCTGACGTATTTTTCCATGATAACTAGATCAAGAAAATGTTTAATATTGATTCTGAAAAAAGTTATGAGGCAAAACGTGTGTTAAGATTTTTTCGAATGCACTCCTTATGTACGTGATATTTTAGGGATTTAAATTATATATAGAAGACATATATTAGAATTTTTTGTGATTTCAATGTGGGAAGATGTGTATTAATAAGCTGAATAAGGAAAAAATATTAAAAAGATTTTTAAAATTAATCTTCAGTCCTCTACTAGCTATTAGTACATTTGGTCCAAAAAATGGTTCGAGTTTTTTTTTTTTCGCGAAATAGGTCTCAAAGAATTTGTATTATTAAGCTTGTTATGGCAAATATTTTTACATACCCTTCAGGAGAGGAGCTATTATGGCTCAAATAATGTTCATTGCTTGCAAAATTTTTGTTTCTTATGCGAATTTAAATATTTTCAAAGCTCTCCTGTAGTTTTCAAGTTATTTATATTTGAAATTTCAGCCATCTCAATTTTGCCCAAATCTCGGTTCAGTTTTTTATTATGTAGGCCAATAATTTTATTCAAAGAACAAAATTATCTATCGAAAAGAAAAAACTAGAAATCGATATATCTTCAGTTCAAAAATAAACCTTCTTTTTAACAAAAATTTTAAAATTTATATTTTTTTTTTTTTTGCCTGAAAAAATGCTTACAATCTTTTTTCTCTAAAATAAAATTTTACTTAAGGAGATATAATAATTTTATACCTTTCTGAAAGGTACGGAGTTGACTTTAGAATTAAAAACAAACCTAATAGCCCAACAGAACTATGTGTAGACCTAATCGAATTTTACCTATTTTAAATCAAAATTTTGTCTTTAGCCTATATTTTCTAAAATCCCAAAGTCCAGTTCTACAAACTGAATGCAGTTTCGAAACATCTAATATGTTCCCAAGGAATTGTCAACGGCTTTTTCTAAACTTGCAATAAATGTGGACTTTATGGACAAAATTTTGAAAAAAAAAAAAATAATTTTTTGGATTTTCGTCATTTTTTTTTTTTGAGAATTGTAGTATCTTTTTACAAAAATCTTGAATTTTTCTTCACTATACTATTTCCATTGATAATGTCAAAAATCCCTGAAAATTTCGTTAAGATGTCTTAATAAACTAAGATTTTATTAAATATCAAAAGTTATCCTTTAATTCCAAAAATCAGAAAAATTATGAACATAATTTTCTTTTAAAATAAACTTCTCTGTCTAGCTGACATAAAATTTAGTTATCTGTTATTTATGGCATAATTCCTTTTCGACACAGAATAATTGCAAATGCGCAGTATAATAGACATATTTGTTTTCAAAATTGAGCAAAAATATTTAAAATCCTTTAAAATGCATCTGAAAATTGCATTTCTGTTATGAGCGCAACTTTAACAAAAACATTATTTTTGAATTGCAAAATGTAATTTACAATATTTAACGGGTTAAAACTGATAAAGAAACAATGAATTTCACTAGAGGCACCAAAGTTCAAAAGTTCATTAGCTTTGGTCCATTGAACCAGAGTACATTTCATAATAGTTTAAAAATAAAAAATCAATTGCAGAGTTACAGATACATTAATACAGAAACTTAGTAGAAAATAGGTTTTTAGCATCACTTATAACTTGGAACATACACTGGAAATTATGATATGTTGAAGAAGGCATACAAAAAAATTGTCTTTAATGTGCTAAATTTCATCAGAGTAAATAGAAAAATGTTGATAAAAATTCAAGTTGTTAATTGAGTACTTTTTTGTCCGATATAAAAACGCACAAAGATTAGTTAGTCCCTTTGAAAAAATAAATAAATAATTACATCATGGGGAAAAATAATTTTTGCAATATTTATGAAAATTTTTTATGTTCCTTTTAGGAGTAAAATGTTGAAAAGTTGTTTTGCAGTAATTAGGTCCCTCTTAAAGTAGTTTTGAAAAATTTAGTCAGAAAAAACACTCAAAAGTTCTCTCAAAAGCCAAAATCTCATGGAGAAAAATAAGAAAAAAAAATTCTATAACAAGTTCAAAATTTCATCAGACCCATTTCGAGAAAGAAAAAAAAAAATCAAAACTTTAAATTGGCCTAAAGCTAATAGGGAACTGTAGAACAATTTTTATTTTTTACTATTTTTTCTGTATTTTGCTCTTCAATGAACCTAGTTTAAGTGGTTTTCCTATATCAGAATCTCAAAAAAAGCAGTTTCCAGGGATAACCTAAAGAACGTATAACAAATATTTGACCAAATTTTCGTGACCACTATCTTTACAAAAAAATTTTTTGCTCTGGTTTGATCTTGCATATGTTTTGTATGAGAAGATTAGATAATATATCAGTTATGCTTAAGGACAAAAAAATAATATTTTACCACTAAAATGGAAAAGTTAGAAAATATTTTACATAACGTCATTTTGATCAAATATTTGACTAGTCTGAACATACCTTAAATATACTTCTAGATCAGTATGGTGATCAGTAAAATTTAAAAGTTTTTCCTCACTGTTCTAGATAATATAAACTTTAAATTTTTCTTTTTAAGTTATTATTTGAAAACTAATCAATATAGGGGCCAATACACTTTAGCTTTGACTAGAAAAATGGATATATGCATGAAACTAGAGATCATATGTAATAAAACTGTTTACTCATTTTATTTTTTCTTTAAAGGAAAAATAATATTATAAAATATTTAAAAAAATTATATTGAAACAATATTGAAGTCAAATGAAAGCTACGAATCCCAGCAATATAATTATATTTTTTGTTTAAATGTTTCAATACATAAAGTTAAGAAAATTTATTTTTGAAAATTTAAACCTTTAATATTATATTTACTATTTAATTATAGTCCTTATATAAAGGTTTTTTTTCTTAATATTTTATGTTGCAAAATTTAAATAAAAACTTTTGTTATATTGCACTCCCAGCTTTCCTTTGATATTGGATTGATATAATTTTGATTCATATTTTATATTTTATTTCAAAGTTGCACTCAGAAAAAAGATTTGTTGAAAAACGGTTACATTAATATAAATTTTGTAAAACTAATCTAAAGTTATTAACAATAATTAAAATATTATAACTACTACAATTTATTAACTTTTGTAATAATTTAGTAGTTATTAGAATGGAGTTGAGATTACTAAAAAAGTAAATTTAGTCAGATAAACCAATATGAGTTTTATTAAATTAATTTACATAATTTGATTACCACTACCGAATTTAAGTAATACGAATTGGTAACTGCAAACATTTATTTTATAATATAAAATAAATTTTTGGTTAAGAGTTATAAAAAATTAAATTTGGTGTTTCCAATCGCAATTTATATTTATATATCACAAAATCATTTTTTTATTTTTTTAATTTTTCTATGTAACTTGTAAATGAGTATTTTCACTAATTTGTGAATAAAATCAAAATTTAGGCATTGATTTTGATTGAAATATATCTTGTTTTATTTGAAACAAATTTATCTCTATGAATAAAGAATAAAAATTTAAATTTTTTACACTATCAAATTTTTATGATATTTTGAAATAAATTTTTTCTCAAATTTTGTGTAAAATTTAATTTTTTCTCAGAAGATGGGCTTAATATCTCCATAACTGTTGTCTGTATTAAAAAGTAATGTAAGAACGACTTGAAGATAATTTTTTATTTTTTTTTTAATAAAAGCAGACTAGACGTTTCGATAAATGCTTCAATATTTAGTGTGGCCTCCATAATTTTATAAATCGCGATTTATCGCGAGAACTAGAGTTAATTCAAGAAAAGTGGATTAGAGACCCCATGCTGTAGAATCAGTGTTTCCCTGTGTTATTCATTGAAAAATTTCTGAGCAAATAAATATATATCTTTAACATTTTATTTCATGAAAATTTATAAAAAAGTTATTTAAATATAATTAAAAGTACATATGGTTGTGAGTATATATTACCACATTAGTTTTATTGTAGAAAAGCTAAAAACACAAAAACAAATCTAATTAGAAGACATTACATCAAACCTTACCCAAATCATGAATGACAAATTTCGGAATTTCTTTATTAGTGATTTACGAGTCAACTAAAATAACGTGATAAAAGTAATGGTGTAAGTGTAAAAAATCAATTATAATTTTCGTTCACATGATTTTTTTAATTATTGCAGTTACTTAGCAATGATTCTTTTTGGCTACTGCTAATCAATATTTGTCCCTATTATAAAGAAACGTCCTATTTATATCAGGATGGTTCTTTTTGTGGAGCGCTTTAGAAACAAAATTAAGATACCTTTCACTGAATTTATTATCAATATTCCTTTGATATAATTTATTGATTTTTCTATTTAGCTGGTTTCCGGCAGTCAATTTGTTAAAATACTAAAACTATTTATAATCTGACTTTACACCGCACAGTGCTTTGTTCCATAGACAAAAATCAATATAAAAACATTTCTCAAATTGAGTTGACATATACGTTTTTGGAAAGGTAAAAATATAGATCATATAATTTAAAAAGATTTTTTTGGAAAAACTTATTTTTGTGGCTACTAGAGGGCGCTAAAATCAGAGAATTTAAAGCCAATATTAATGAACCAAAAAGCTAGTTTTAAACTATTTTAAGAAAAAGATTGTCAAAAATTCGTTTTCTGATGCCATGCGTCGAAGTTTCGTTTTTTCAATACCTCAGAATATTGGTAAATTAAAACTATTATTATCTTTTAAATATAGTGTTTTGAATATGTATATATTATAGCTCAAATTTACACATATTTTTTACTTAAAACCTAAAAATTCATTAAATTTAATGAAGGATATAAAAAAATTATAAAAAATTATACACTTTTTTTACGGTTTATGTAAGTTTTTACAGTTATTTAATAGATTAAAAAATAGTTAGAGCCTATTTTTTGCCACAACTTTAAAAAAAGTTTAATTGAAAAAGTTTCTTATTGTCCGTTTTTACTACAATTTTAAAGTGTTCTCAATGTTGACGTAATTTATTTTGCTAAATTAAAATAAAATAATTATAAAAATTATTCTGAAATTTAAAAAACAACTAAGAAATAGAAAAACATATTTTTTGGACCTAATATATTACGTTAAACGTCCTCCAGATGGCGCTCATTATGGAGCATTTTTAAATTTGATTACAAAAATTACTTAAGTTCGATGGAGTATTAAAAAAAATTATACAATTTTTTTTGCTTGATTCTAAAATTTAGTATTGTTTTTTAATATATAAAAGAAGAATTGCGTCCTATTTTTTGCCACAACTAAAAAAATAATAATTCAAAAAATTTATAAATTTCCTTTTATTACACAAAAGTCAAAAAATTCTTTATGTTGAAATATTTGGTGTTGTTAAATCGACAATGCTTTAAAATTCAATAAAATATTGAAATCTAAAAAAAAAAATAAAAATTTTGAACCGGAAATCGGGCGAAATTAGGCAAATTAATGATTTACTGAACATAAAATGTGGGTGCAGAATTTAAAATAATATTTAAAAATTATAGGGCTTGGGGGAGGTAGGTATGCCCTTGTTCCTATTAAATAGAATATTGTCTGGCCCATAGAAAACCCATTTCCAATATCTATCGTAAACTTTGATACTGTTTTGACCAGTATTTTGGAAGAAAATGCGTTTACACATTTCAGAATATATGGGAGGTAGGCGTGTTCTTGCTCCGATTTTTTCAAAACTTTGTATATATTTACTTTGGGTCTAAAGTAATATACGTGCCAAGTTTCAATTTTCTGCGGCACCTCCTTCTACTTTTAGAAAATTAAAAACGGTGTGTTAGCCAGAAATGCGTTTTTCTCATTTCAGGATATATGGGAGGTAGGCGTGTTTTTGTTCCGATTTAAATAAAAATTGACAGAATGATAAATAATCTATATTTAACAGCAATCACAAATTTTGGTGGAATTCTGACAAGTATTCACGAAGTAAATCCGTTTTTTAGTTTCAGGATATATGGGAGATGAGCGTGTCCTTGCCCCGATTGAAAAATAAATTAGGAGACGTGTAAGCAATCTATTTTTAATGACTGCCACAAATTTTGGTAAAGTTCAGATCGGTATTTTAGAAAAAAAATATTTTTTTAACTTCAGGATATATGGGAGGTAGGCGTGTCCTTGCCCCAATTTTTTCAAAACTTCGTATTTATTCTAAGCCTAAAGTAATATGTGTACTAAGTTTCAATTTGCTACGATAACTCCTTCTATTATTGTCCCATCGTTGTATGGGATCAAAGCACTGTGCACCGTGTCAACATACAAATTGCTGTGTACAAATTCTATCAGGAAATTTTCAAAAAAAATTCATGAAATTTATTTAATTATGTTTTATTCTTAATAAAATTATGAAAAAATTTATATATATTTATCATTCACAATAGCATTGTAGAAATTTTGATCCCTAGTACAGAAATGTATATGAAAACGGTTATGAATACCAAATACATACGGTAATAACAACCGAATTAAGGGTTAGTTCTTGCAACCGATTAAATTCGATGGGCAAAAAATTCGGTTGCCACAACTAATCTGTTTTTTCTGTGTGTGTTATTTTCGAAACTTTGAAGATATTTTGAGAGAAAATTTAACATCCCGGAAAAAACTGAGTTCGTGTTTTTTATGTGTGACAATTTTTTAAAAAAATTGTTTCATGGTGTAAGAATTAAATAAATCAAGGGAATTTTTATCCAGAAATTTTTATAAGAGTTCTTAGAAAGTAAATTTTCTAGGTGGATACATTCTTGTCTTCAATTTTTAGTTTAATAAGATCTTTACTTACTTAATAATTTCGAGCTGAAAATGTTTAATACTAAAACACACAAATCCTAATGTGTAAATATATAAGTATTTAAATTTTAAAGCAGATTATATTTAATAATAACCATTATCTCCACACTTGTTCACACATTTAATTTAATTAATACCTTTGAAAATTAAAGGGTTCATTTACTTTTTAGCTCACATTAAATCAACAACCAACCTAATTATATTCTACAAATAAAATGTTTATGGTTTTTGCAATAATTTCATTTTTTTATACTCTTTGTTTTATTTTAAATAACAGTTATTAACACTTTATCGTATTGCATAAGTTAAGGAGAGAATATTAAAAATATTTACAACAATACAATACTAAAAGTAATATACTTTTTTATTTACCTTTGCTAAAAGTTGGCAGCAAAAAAATGCTTACTGCATGCCACAGTTTTTTTATGTAAATTTTAGCAAAAAAAAATTATTTTTTTTTTAAATAAATGTAGAAAATACAAGACACGCAATAATAAATACAGAACATAAAAATATCCATGAAAAACTAAATAAAAATCAACTTTTTGTGAAGCGAGAATTACATGGTGTTGACACGCAAAACTTTAATAGCAGAACGAACATAAACAGGAAATACATATGCAGCCCCAAAGGCAGGGTTTTTGAACTGAATATGTTAAATTGTATGTAAGAATTTTTTATGTTTTTTTAACGATTATTATGGTGGGTCATTGTGGTAGAAAATATTAAAGTTAGTTTAACTAGCAGTAATATAATTTTTAATTAAAAGAATTTTTATTAACACTTCAAAAAATATTTATTTTGTTTTTAAAATAAAACACCGACGGCTTTAAGGTAACAAAAAAAAAACTTGGCATACTTTTAGGTTAACGATAATTTTAAAATGTTCAGAATGTTTAAATTTTTATTTTCATTTTTTTAATTTTAGATTTATTTTAGCACTTTTTCAGTTATAATTTTTTTATATTTTTATATTATAATTTTTTTTTTTTTTTAAGTTTTAATATTTTTCTTTGTTTTTCTTATTTTACTTGATTTAATTGTTTTTTAATTTATTTTTTATATATAATTTTCTTTTATTTTAAATTTCATCCGTTATTTAAATTTATCCATTTTGATATAACTTTCTCTTGATGAAATTTGTTTTTTAAAACCGTACGAGATGAAAGCTTAATGTTGACTAAACATGCAGCAGCTTGCTTACTATGCTTACCTTACACAAACATACATTTTACGAAGCACACATACATACTTATACTCACACACATACAATTAACATTTAGACAACATCAAACACGATGTTATTTTAAGTTCGAAGCTAAAGTTAGCGCGCTATTGACAACAACAAGACCAAAAACACACACGTCTATACAAAACGCTACAAGAAGTAATTTTACCGTTAACACACTGCCACCATTAAAGCTGTTGCTTTTATCCTGTTCCAAAAAAATAACACAACATAAATCTTATTTTAACTCAAAAAGTTTCATTTTCTAGTCTATAGACAACTTATTTTATATTGAACGCCCGAAAGTATGCAACAATTTGTTGTTTTTTGGTTATTTAAGTTCTTTGCCAACTAATACCAACACATGTATCTCAGTTAAATAATGATAAAGTTTGTTGTCTAGGCTTAAAATCAACTCCGCGCATGTAGAAAAAGAGAAAGTTAAAGAAAAAGCTTTCATTTTTGTTCTCTATATTTTCTTTCTCTCATTTATTTATTGGATTTGTGCTCAAAAATCACCTGTTGGTCTTCTTCGTGATGCACCGGTTTCGTTCGCTCACAAATTCACATGTGTATAGTCCATATATTTATTTAGTTTAGTGGCTTAGTAGGTCTGTTTACGAAAACCACCCTCTTGTCGTTATCTGGAGTGTAAATGAAAGTAATAACAAATGTAATAGCAAATTACAGTGGGTCAATTTAAAGAAAAATAATTGAATTTAAAAATAATAATAATTTAATAAATTTAATTAATTTTTTTACTTAAAAAGAATCTAATGAGGAAAGAATTGCACATACTGCATAAACCACATTTTTCAAAAGTTCTGAAAACAGGTATATCAAATAATTTAGTAATATAAAATAAATTTGATATATGTATGCACCTATAGCTTCATTTTTGTGTCTATACATACTACATATTAAAAGTCACCGATAATAACGTGTACGAAGCGAAATCTTCGCAGTCAATGGTCACAAAAATTCCTTTTTTTTTTATAATCACTTTAATATTTTTCCCGAGTTCAATATGTTTCAAGTTCGATAATTTAGAAACGATTTATCTTAGAATTTTTATTTTTTTTTTATTTAATTGACAGCAAAAATATAACTTTTATGTTCTAACCACTACTTATGAACTCGTAGACCTTTTTTGGTAACCCTTCCATTAGGGATTTGATAGTTGTTTCACTCACTTTTTTGGAACAGTTTGGCCAACTCCTTTTAAAATCTTCGATATTTTGGAACACCTTTTTTGTGGTATTTGATTCTTTTTCCACAAGAGCCAAATATCTCTCCACTGGTCTTAGCTCTGGACAATTTAGAGGATTGACCTCTCTTGGTACAAAAACAATGTTATTGTTTCGGTACCACTCCAGTGTGTGACATGATGCCCACTATAACAAATGACTTGCTTCTTTTGCCGCAACTGCAAGCTTGCATTACCAGGCATTTTTTAAAAAATTTTGTCTGCTTTTGGGCCATAAACTTATCTTAAACATTTCCTCGAGCATTAGCAACATATAAATTTTGACCCGGAAGCTGCGAATAGACTGATAGTACATACGTTTCGTTTTCCATTATACAACATTAGAATTTTTATATGAAATTTGATTTTAATTTCCGTGTCTGCATTGGCTTTGCCTTTTCGCACCAAAATAGTCAGAGCACTGAGTAAACCGGGCTGCTTTTCTACCAGATGTGTTTAGAGCTCCTACGATCTCACTCCATTTATTCAAAAGATATTGAAAAATTAAAAAATTACCAACTTTAAAAGAAAGTAACAATATAAAAAAGGACTAATTTACACAAAAATCGAAATTATATCTATTTCTAATATTAAAAAATTGTTTTACATAAAAAAAATTAATATTTAATTTTGTATTATTATTATTTATTTTTTTTTTTTTTTGTTAAGATACAACTTCTTGCTTTAAGCCAAATAAATTTTGAGCATCCAAAAATTAGAAAAATAAATTGAAAAAATAAATCTTTGAATTGTTGTAGCAGAATGTCGATTGTGGCGTTACTGCTGAGACGGTCCTAAACCAAAATTAGCCAGTGAATGTCCAATTTCTTATCTTCAGATTTTAATAATCTTTTGAATTTTTAAACTAAGTTAGCTTGATTTTTATGATAAAAACAAGGGCAATACTATACTATGCACAAAAAGATAGATACTGCATTGTCACTACAGCAACATTATGTTCTTATTGTTAATTTTCATTAATTTTAATAATACTGTGTTAATAATAACAATGTTTCTGTTTTAGTTTTATTATTTAATGTTTACATTTAAAAAAAATTTGAATATAGTTTACCAGAAACAAAATTTTATTAATATGAAAAAATATCATTATTTCTATAACTATTATATTCTATTAAAAATCTTCTTCTTTGTTTTTAAACTTTATTTTGTTTTCGAAACATATTATTATTCCCACAATAATAGAATGTTAAAAAATATATATGCTTTTTTACAATTATGGTTGCAAATTCATAACATGTTTATTTTTGAATATATTTAGTTTGTTTTCCTCCTTCATCATAACTTTCATTTAGTTTTTACATGAATATATATAATTAGACAAGGTTTTGTTATATTTGGCGTAATTCAAATAATTTAAGATATTGACTAACTACTATTAAAGGATTTAGTTTATAAAAAATATCTTGTATTATCTTGCACAACATATGATGATACAAATAAATAAAATTAACAAATTTAAGGAGAAATAACATAAAAATAATATTTTATGGCTAATAAACGATTTTTTCTGTTACTTTGCAACAAATGTAATGGAAAAACAATTTCAAAAATAATAATTTCGAATTAATGTATTATATGATAAGATGGAATAGTGATATTGTAAAATGGAATCATAATATGATAAGATTGGACAAAAATGTGGTAAAATCTAATAATGATATTTTGGTGACTGTAAAATAAACACTTTTCAAATATAAAATATTTCAAAATAAATTTGTTTTAAAAAAATAAATTTTCATTAGCAAAATACAGAAACATTCTTAAAAAAACTACGATGTATAAAACATTAAAGGCAAAAATCATCCGCTACTTTTCCGATTCCTAGTAAAAACGTCTCAAGAAGCTTTTGACAGAAATTTAACTAGAGGATAGAAAGCGTCCGATGGCCTTAAGTCAAATGCATTCCTTAGTTCAAGATAAATGATATTTTAAAACAACTCATCACAAATGAAAGTTATTTTATCTGTCAGTGAAAACTTTTTAGAAAAACTAGTTACAATGGCAGATACAGTTTGTGATTGTTCCGATACAAAAATCAACGAAATTTCGATGTCAAATAGGCATTTGACCCAAAAAAAAAAAAAAAAAAAGAAATCAAAACAATTTTTTAAAAAAAAACAAATTTTTATTACTTTTGAAATAAAAACAAAAAATAAAATTTTAATATGTAGTAATTTGAATTTTGTTAAGTAAGGAAAACTTTTTATAAAAAATAAAATATTTTTATTGTTGGTTTTTATTTAATACATTATCACTAACAATAATATAATAGAATGGAATAATCATATGACAAAATTAAATCATAATATGATAAGATGAGACAAGAATATAATAAGACAGAATAATAACATGAAAAAATGGAACACTAATATGGTAAAATAGGATAATAATATAATAAGATGAAATAATAAATTTTGTTATGTTTGAAACAAAAATTTTTAAAAATTATTATAGTTATATAGCAATTTATTAAAATTTTTTTAATAAACTTCAGTTAACATTTCGAAAATTTTTCTTAATTTTATTTTGACTAAAAGAAACAAATATTTATACGGCTGAATAGCCAGATTATTCTACTTTCAAAAAAAGTTGAAAAAGACAAATTAACAAAAGAATAACAGAATAACAGAACTAGTTAAGCATTTAACATGAACCTATCCGAAAAAAAACTGTTTTTTTAGCATAAATCAATATTGATTAACAACACTGATCGACAAAAAATGTTTTTTTTCGAGCTCCTAATATGTAGACTAGATGGAATTCCCCATGCTTAACTCGAATCTGCTTTCAGTTTTTTCCCATCAGGTCGGAATTTTTTTTATGGGCGTGTCTAATATTGTGCCCTAAATATGCCGATTACTCGAGTATATTTCACTATTACTTGAGAACGGTATGCACGATTTATATAAATGATACACCACGATATGCAGAATAAAATTAGCTTTAAATCGTTCTAATATCAAATTTTTATCCGCTCAATAGTTTAGGAGATATTTAGAAAAAAGTGTAGGAATTTTTTTTTTTTTTTTCATGCAAAATTCAAGATATATTTTTTTACTAAAACTTTTTTTTTAAAGTGAAAACATCAAAAATTTTTAAGTTTATTACCTTTATCTCAAAGCTGGCGCAACTACGAGTAAATAAAGCCACGTATTATAAAAATTGATGCACAAATCTTGATTGGATTCACAGTAGTGGAAATACACTAGTGGGCAAAAAAAATTTTTTTTTTTTTTTCGTCTTAAATAAAAAAAAAATAGGTGGATTAGATGGAATTCAACGTGCTAAATAAGAATCAGCTTTTACTTTTTTTCTATCACGCATTGATTTTTCTTATGGGCATGACTACTATGACCACGCTTTTAGGCAGTCACACTTGTATAACTCGAGAACAGTTTGTCCAATTAAGATAAATTGAATTTGAATATATAGCGACCTAAATTTTCTTTGAGCTGAATTTATATAATTTTTTGCCCAGTTAATATTTCCGTAGTTATTTGGTAACTAGTACCGAAAATTTTAAAATTAATTTTTTTGAAAAGTGGTGAAAATTTTGATCCATAACACTGAAATTCTTGAGCGAATGAAAAATATTGTTGACATAACTTGAAGACAATTTTCGTATGCATCTTTTGATGTATCATTTATCAAAATCGTGCAAACGGTTCTTGAGTTATAGCCTAAGTTTGACAAACTATTCTCGAATTTTATAGTGTGACCACTGAATTAGTCATGCCCATAAAAGAAAGAAAAAATAGAAAAAAAGTGAATGCAGATTCCTGTTTAACTCGCCAAAATCTACCTACCATCTATTTTTGTTTTAAGAAAAAATAAAAAAAAAAATTGTTTTGGCCACCACTGTATTTCTACTCAACTGTATGTAACATAGGTATTTTTAGTTAACTGAGAATAAAAGACACTTATTTTTTTAAAATAACTCCGCACATAAAAAAATTAAGTTTGAATGATTTGAAGATATTTTTAGTCCGCATCTTTTGGTGTATCACTTTGATCAATCGTAACACCGTTCTTGAGTTATGAGGAAATATACCAGAGTAATGGCCTTACTATGGGCGAAATATTAGACACGCTCATAAAAAAAAATCCAGACCTGATGGAAAAAAACTGAAAGCAGATTCGTGTTTAGCACATCAAAATACATCAACTCCAACTATCTGTCTATGGGGGAGGATTTTTTTGTTGACCGGTGTATTTAGTTTTTAAAGCTCCACGGTAAAGATATGAAACCTAGAGAAACCTAGGGTTTTACTTTTAAAGAGTAACAATAAACTTAACCTAAATTACTACTATTGGGTTATTCTAATGCGGAAAGAAATTTTGAAAAAGTTTAAAAAAAATATATATATATAATATAGCATTACATCTGAGCAGGCGCGGATCCACGGGGAGGGAAAAAAGGAAATTTCCCTCCCCAAAATGAAAAAGCTTAATGAAAAATCTGTATTAAATCATACAATTTCAGGAAATAGTTAAGAAAATCATTCCATTTTCCTCCCCCAAAAGCTTGAGCTGGATCCGCGCCTGCATCTGAGTAAATTTCGAATAAAGTTCAGCAACTATTGCATCATACTGAAAACATTTTTAACTTTTATCAATAAATGTCAAACGATGCTAAAAAGCAAAATTTTGTTATAATTATCTAAATTCAACCACAATAGCTTAAATGTATCTACTCATAAATTTCAAGTGTTAAATTGTAGCTGAATCTAATAGAACTCTATACAAATCGCGTTTAAAAGAAATTAAAAAAAAAAAAAAAAAAAAAACATAAAATTATCTATTTGAAAAGAAGAAATAAAGCAAAAATATAGTTGGAGCAATAAATTAAATTAAATAATATTGCATTGAAATCATCACAAGTACAATAAATAAATTCAGTATAAATCATTTTAATCTGATGATCATCGCTAGCACATACAGCGAATAAAGTTTAATTTTTATTTAGAATAGAGGAAAAGAATCACTGAAAAAGCAAATAACATAGACAAGAAAATACTTTAAAATAAAACCAAAACAAAAAAAAAAAAGAAGAAGAAAAAACATTTAAATAAGAAAATAAAACATTTTTCTCTAACATAAAAAAAAAGAAACAAAAAATATAAAACACGACTCAAGAGCCAGCAACAGTTGTTGCTACGGATGCTATAACTAAATTCATTCATTCATTTATTTTAACCATTTATTCGTTTTCGTTTGTTTTTCAAACTAAACTGAACTAAACTTAAGCTAAATTGAACTGAATTGAATCAAATAAACAAATTTACACAAAAGTATTACATTACGGTTGCAGCTCTTGTAAAAATATACGCAAATATATTTAATGAATGAAAGGAGAGATTATAAGACACAAAACATTTATATAAAAATATATATAAAGACAAATTGCTCTTGAAAAAAAAAAATAACCGTTAAAGACAAACAAAGGTATATAGAATGAAAGAAGAAAAAAAAAAGTAATTTTATTGTTGATTTTATTATTCAAATGCTAAAAGTTTAATTTAACATGGCAAATTACGGTGTAATAAATTTAAAAATAAATTTCAATTTTACTAAAAAGATTATTCGTATTTTACGAGCTGCAAATTTAATGGTTTTAAAACATAATTATATGGATGTATGTCACATAAGTACAGATTTTGTTTGTTTAGAAAAAAAAATAAATAAAGAAATGAAGCTAGATTTTGACTTTTAAGAATAGATTGGTTTTAAGCGTTAAATATTCCAAATATTATTAAAAATTTAAAATAATTCTTAAAATGTTATCTTTTTGTGAATTTATCTCCACTATAAGAACATTTGGGAATTTTCTTCATAAGAAAGAAAAGAACCGAATTTAAGTAAGTAAATAGTTAAATGGAAATTTAAATAAAATCCCCTAACAAAAACGTAAAGTTCCCCTACCATTATCTTGTCTTCTATTTAAATCGCACAAAAAAAATCAAGGTAAGGAAAAATTCGGATTACAAATGAAATTTTCCCTTCTTCTTCATTTTTAGAAGTTGTTTTCGAAAATTTTTAAAATTTGAGTTAAAAACATAATCATACATAATAAAATATATATATATTTTTTTTTTTTTTGTTTGTTTTTAATTTGTGGTTGTGATGAAGATCGCTATTTTACGTTTACGAATCGTTCGGCCGCACACACGTGGTAGAAATTCAATACCAATGCAACAGCGAAGCATCATATGTACACTGTTGATTTCCAAACTTTACCCCGTTTTGTAAGTGAACTTTTTTGACAACCGCGAAAAGTAATACTATTTTTCAAATAATTTTCAATGGCCTTTTCGACTAAGCTAGGACCAATTTGATATTTGCAAAAAATGTAAAATAGTTATAGCCCTAATGTAAATACATGTACATGTTAATGAAGAAAAATATAGCGGTATGAATGACCGCATCAAATTGATATTTTCTGGAGGACATATAAATAATTCTTTGTTAAATATCGATGATAGAAAGTTAAAAAAGATTTTATAATAATAATAATAAAATTATTGTTACTAAAACTTGTACCAAACAAAGAATATTGAAAAAAGTTCAATTAAGGAGTGAGATCGAAAAAATCTTAACACACATTTTGCCTCATAACTTTCTTTAGAATCAATATTCAAAATTTTTTTTGATCTAGTTATCATGGAAAAATACTTCAGTTATTATTTTTAATAACAACCATGTTAATTTGTCCTTATTTTCATCAAAATAAGTAACGAAAAAGATTTACGTCCTACAAGTTATTAAAAAATCCAAATAGGTCTTACAAATAATTGGCCACAGAATTAAATGTCGTCCGTAAAACCGTTTCTAATGTTATTAAACAATATCAGGAGAATTTGAATATTAATGTGAAACCTAGTTCGGTAAGACAAAAGGACCACATGATATTGGGAAAGCCAAAAAATTTAAGGCATATTGAAAGGAACTCCAAACACATCTGGTAGAAAATCAGCTCAGTTTTCTCAGTGCGAAATTTTAAATCTAATGGGAAAGTTGATAACATATAAAGTTCAAAAAATTCCAAACTGGAATTCTGCAAAAAAAAAAAAAAAAAATACAATAGGACTCGGAATTTAAAACCAAATTTCATACAAAAATACTCAAGCTGTATAATTGACGAAGAAACGTAGGTGCTGGCAGAATCTTCGCAGCTTGTGTCTCAAAAAATTTTATTGCTAATGCTCGAAGCAATGCTGGAGATAAGTTTAAGACCCAAAAACAGCAAAAATTTTTTACAAAATTCATGGTATGACAAGCTCTTTGCAGTTGCGGCAAAACAGGAAAGTCATTTGATACATTCGGATCTATAAATACCAAAATATGCATAAAGGAATATTTGCAAAAATGACTTCTTCTTTTCTTAAGAAAGCACAACGTGTCCACATATTTTTGGACCCATTTGGTATCATGTCACTATGGTAAGAAAGCTCTGGAGTGGTACCAAATCAATAACATAGTTTTAGTACCAAGAGAGGTCAATTTTCAAAATTGTCCATAGCTTAGACCAGAGGAGAGACATTGAGCTCTTGTGAAAAGTGAATTCAAGAGCACACAAAATTTGTCCCAAAATACCGAAGATTTTAACAGAAGATGTGCACACTAATCCAAAAAAGTGACTGAAGCAACTATCAAATCTCCAAAGAAAGGGTTTTCAAAAATGGTCCACAATTTTATAATTAGTGGTTAGAACCATAAAAATTATATATTTCTGTGATCTGTGCTAAATTATCAAATGATTAAAAAAAATAATGAAAACTCTAAGATCAACCGTTTCCAAGTTATTGAATATTATGTATGTTAATTAATGAGTTAAAAATTAAAAACACTGGTCGATAAAAATTTTGTTTCGTCTTCCTCAAAAAAAAAAAAAAAAAAATAATAAAAATAAAAAAAATTAGGACTAGATGGAATTCAATATGCTAAACACGAATCTGCTATAAAGTGCCGATACAAATCCAATTATATATAAACCATATTTAAGGAAATAAATATATGAACAAAAATTTCTTTACATATTTAAAATAAAAACATAACTTAAAAATACGTATGATAACAAATATAAGAACTAACTTAACCACACTACTGTACAATGCTACCTTTTCCTTAACCCTTCTAATATATGTACAATATTGGTGATTTCATTCTGCTTTGTTGCGTTATTCTCTTTTAACCAACTTGCTTGATGGTACACAGAAAAAAATATTTCAAATAATTTTTTAATAAAATTATTAATTAACTTTATATTGGAATTTAATTATATGATTTATTAATATAATTAATTTTTTAATTGGTTTTCAGTCTTGTTTTTTAATAAATTGACAGCTGTTAATAAAATATAAAGAAAAATTAAATATTTGTCTATAAAAGTACAGAAATAATATAAATTTAAGTAAATTTTCAAAAATTTTCAGCTCATTGCATCTATTTAAGGAAAAGAAGTAATAATAATAATCATTTTGATGATTGGAACAAATTTCGTAATTGAAGTCCATTTTTACTTTTTTCTGTGTACGCATTATAATTCTTATTTAGTTTATTTTATTTTTACTTTTATAGTCAGTTTTGTGACAAAAAGGGACTGATATTGTTGTTCGTACAGCACTTCTGCCTGATCCCGAAGCATATAACCCGATATCCGCTCGTTAACATAGATACGTGTCGTAATTGTTACTAGCCGTATTATCTTTACTTTTGTATGTTGCATTCGTAATTTGCCGAACTCAAAGCCTCCGAGTTCGTATTTTGCATTCGTAGTTTTCCGAAGTCAAAGCATCCGAATTCTTTTGAGTCCGAAGTAGTTACTTCTGTATTTTGCATTCGTAGTTTGCCGAACTCAAAGCTCATGCATTCTTTTAAGTCCGTAGTAGTTTATAGTATATTTATAGTAAATTTATCGAACTTGAGAACTACCGAATTCTTCTTTAGAGCGAAGTAGTTTTGCCGATTCAGAAAACCGAACAAACACCAATATTATTAAACCGAAAACCGTTTTCTTTCATATTTTACCAGCTACCAATTTTCTATTTTTTTTTTTTCGCTTCACCAGTAAATCGTTCCCGTAATCTCCATTTTCCATCGCACTGACGTTTCATCGCATCAACGCTTCATCGTACCGTCGTTTGAAAGCTTCATCGTTTTAGCGAGCCCTCATATATCACCGCGGAAATATTCGAACAACCTCGTAGCATTAAGTAATTTAAGGTTTCATAAATAAAAGCTTTGTTTTGAATTTCTATTACCATCTAAAAAAAATACTTATGTTTTTTATTTTCAAAGGAAGCAGACCTTCGAAAGGAACATGGACAGACTGAATCACACCTCAGCTGCAAAACGAAACTGCATTACACTGCTTTCAGTTTTTCCCATTAACCCTCTACTGCATACAACGCCAAATATGGTTTTCATCTTTTAATGCATTTTATTTTCTATAAATGGGACTTAATCAAAAGAGAATAATATTTGTCATCTTCTATGTTTTGATTTCTTCTCAAATATAAAGCAAAATATTTTCAAAATGCGTTTCGGCCACTGTTTCCTTTAGTTTTCTTTAGGGATTCATGTGTGAAAACAAAAGTAAATTTTGAAACGATTTGTGTACAATTTTTAAAAAAAATATAAGAACAAAAATAACACAAAAAAATATATTCATATAGGAAATAAAGTTCATTCTCAAATAAAAATATTATTTATCTGCAAAGTAAGTATTTTATGTATGAAATAAAATTCGTTTTAAAAATTAGGGTTAAATTCGCTAATAAAAATTATGATCCGAATGAATGAAAAACAAAGTGAGCGTTCTTCCTTCTCTGTTAAATATCCCACTTTTCAAAACTGACTGACACTTGAGTTCCAAATAATTTTTTTTTTTTTTTTTTTTTTTGACCCAGCCAGTTGAAGTACTTTTGCTTGTCTATTATTTTTAAGTCTTAAAAAAAATTTATGTTAAAAATAAATATCTGTTAAGAGTAATTTTTTTTTTTTTTTTGTTCTTTTTTTTACTTTTTTAAATATTATTTTTATTTTTTGTGCGCCAACACAGTAACACATGTTGTGTTTTTGCTGCTATATTTTGTTGTAAAACAATTTTTATATCAGTGTTTTTTTTTTATAAAAGTTTTTATGTGGTTCCCTCTTTTGCTACCACAATCAACCCATTAACTCAAACTCTAACAAAAATATTTTTATAGATGCAAAAAGTAAAAATACAAACAAAAACGAGATTCAGGTAAAATAAAAATAAAACCTTTAAAAACAAATAAAAACCGAAAAAAAGACTTCGGGTAAAATGTTTGTTGTGTTTGCTTTTTGTATGATTTAAAGACAGATCTAGAAAAAAAGTTTATGATTGTTGGTAATATTTACTTTTTAAAATAAAATTTAAACGAATATATTATGATAATTTATAGCAATTTGTTCTAATTCAAACCTCTTTCAAATGCTGGTTTTAATAAAAATATTGAAATTATGAAGCAAAGAATTACAAGAAAGGATGTGTGTATCCAAAAATGTATGTGATTATCTCACTGTTTTAAATTTCATATCAAAGACAAAGATATTACCTTTATAACGATATATAAAGTTTTTTACATTAAAAGTTAAAAGGTCAAAGTAAGACATATACAAATCAAATCATAGTATCTCAAAAAAACTGTATCTTTAAAATTCTGAAAAAATACATAGTATTAATGTAACTCTTCTTCTCACGCACGTAAAATTTCAAGTTTAAATCTCATTTAGTTTAGAAGTTATGGACAAAAATAAACTTATAACTTCTGAACTATACACAATAAAATTTTAATTACAAAGTCCAAAAAGTTTCAGACAGAAATGCTGCAAAAAATTGTTGAAGGGCACGGAAATTAAATTCAAATTTCATACAAAAATACTCATGTTGTATAATGAACGACGAAACGTATGTACTGGCAGATTTTTTGCAGCTTCTGGGTCAACATTTTTATGTTGGTAATGATCGAGAAAATGTTGGAGATAAGTTCAGGACCCAAAAGCAAACAAAATATCGTAAAAAATTCCTGGTATGGCAAGTTTTATACAGTTACGGCAAAAGAAGCAAGTCATTTGATACAGTGGGCTCTATAAATACCAAAATATATATTTTGCAAAAAAGGGTTCGTCCTTTCATAAAAGAGCAAAATATGACCATATATTTTTGGTCCGATTTGGTATCATGCCACTACGGTAACAAAGCTCTGGAGTGGTACCAAAACAATAACATAGTTTTTGTACCAAGAAAGTTCAATCCTCCAAATTGTCCGGAGCTAAGACCAGTGAAGAAATATTTGAAGAATACAAAAAAGGTGTCTTCAAATAGCGAAGAATATAAAAGGAGATGAACAAACTGTTCAAAAAAAAAAAATGAAATAAATACCAAATCTCTATTGGAAGGATTATTAAGAAAGGACCACGAGTTTATAAGTAGTATTTAGAACTATAAAAGTTATATTTTTCTGTGATCTGTAATATAATATCTATTAAATAATGAAATCAAAACTCTAAAATCAACTGTTTCCAAATTATTGAATTTTATATATTTTAAGACTTTTTCGATCTCACTCCGTAGTTTAGAAGTTATGAGCAATTAAGTATGTACACTTTTGAAAAGTCATATTTTTTTTTTAACACTTGCATTAGATAATAACTGTAGCGAATTTCATTAACATCGGAGATTTTTTTCCGTTTTGATATGGAATTACTCAATACAATCTAATTATATTAAAACGTGTTTTTTATACCCACCATCCAAAAGATAGGGGGTATATTGATTTTGTCATTCCGTGTGTAACATGTCGAAGGAATCTTCTAAGACCCCACAAAGTATATATTTTCTGGGTCCTGGTTCGATTCTGAGTCGATCTAGCAATGTCCGTCCGTCTGTCCGTCTGTTGAAAGCAGGATAGGGCTCGAACGGGATAACGTAGGGGGACGAAATTTGGCACAAATATTTGTCTAATACAAGGTTTATTTGGGATTGAAAATGGGCAAAATCGGTTGACAAACAAATAAGTTATGGGCTAAAAACTAGAAGCACAGGGTGTCCGTTTTATAGTTTTCTGCTGATATTTCTTCAACAAAAACATGTACGACAACGAAATTTTGTACGTATAGTTCGGGAATCAATATAAACTCGAGAACCAAAAATGGGCGTGGTCCACCCACTTTACCGCCCACCTCCCATATAAGGTGAAAATCAACGAAATTGTGTTCAAATAGTTCAAGGGCAAATGTAAACTCGGAAACAAAAAATGGGCGTGGTCCACCCACTTTCCTGCCTACTTTACCGCCCCCTCCTATATAACGTAAAATTTTAAAAAGTTGATGGTGGGTATATAGATTCGGCCGGGCCGAATATAATTCGCGCTTGTTTTTTTTTTAATTTTTGAAAATTCTAGAGGAAAGTGAATTGGCATAAGGGGTAGTTAAGAAAATGTTACTTTTTTCTCGTATTTTTAATTTTATTGCATAATAAACACATTTCTAGTTAATGTTTGCCATTATTGTACTACATTTCTAAATTATATTACATATATTAAAGCTCTAAAGGTTTACTTTATTCTTAGATACTGAGCCTAAATATTTTCGGCCAGCTATTATCCTTTGATTTTTTTTCTATTTCTACCAAAGTAGTAATGTAAAATTGAATATTATATGAAAGGTGCTTTGAATAAAATAACATAAATTTCCTGGAAAAGGTTTTATTTAAGTTTTTAGAAATTCGTGTTAGTTCAAATTTTATGAGAATTTATTTCAAAGCCTTTAGTAGGGAACATTTTTAACTTATTTATCTCAATACAAAAATTTTTAAAGTTCGTCTTCAGTTCCCTACCAATGATTGAAAATATCAGGTCTGGTACATTTTAGACCAAAAAAAAAAAAAGTTTAGATTTTTTTCGCGAAATTGGTCTCAAAAAATTAGCAATTTCCAGTCTGTTACGGAAAAAATATTTTAAAAACTTTGGTGATTAGCTTTCTTGAAAATGATTTATTATGGCCTATAGTTACTATAATGCACATTTTTAATATTTTAACCAGGGACCGTAAATAACGATTATTGCAATCAGAATGATCTAAAAATTTTGTAGAACACTTTTATTATTATTATTTATTATTTTTTTTTGGACGCGCTTTCGAATTATGCAATAAATCAAAAAATTTTTTGATTTTTTATAAAAATAACAATAAATAACAATTATTTTTGATTTTTATTTTTTGCTCAAAATATAATGATTACACTGTGTGTAATTTTTTAAGTGATGGAAATATAACCATATACGGATACCACTACGTGATAAAAGATCAAAAAAAAAAAAAAAACACCCGTGTCTCCCAGTTTTGCCCAAAGTCATGCACTTTTTTATGGGCCCCCAAAGATTTGAGGCCTCGGTGTCATTTTTGCAAAAAAGTGATCATTTTCTCAGGCTCATATCTTTCAAACTGTTCGGAAACAATCAACTACATTTTTGTAGTTGATTGTTTCCTTGAAGTTTGAATTTGGACCTGAACAGGGGAAAAAAGGTAAAAAAATCAAATTTTTTTAAGTTTTTTGCGATTTTGATCTTAAAGATGAAGTTTTTTTGATTTTATATGTTCACAATTTTTGTTCTTTATGACAAGAGCTACAACTTTGCCTCGGAGAGTAAATCAAAATTCCGAACGGTTTGCAAGATATGAGCCTGAGAAAATTATAACTTTTTGCAAAAATGACACCGAAGCCCCATAAAAGGAACAAAATTATGAAATTTGTATGCACTTTGCAACAAAAAAAAAAAAAAAACCCCAACATTTTTTTCGCATGATGTAGTAGAATGACGGGTTATGGACCAATATTTTTTTTTTATATAATTTTTCATAACTGGAACAAAATTAACGAATTTTTTATACTCATTTCGAGATAAAACTGAGAAATTTTATTTGACAAAATGTTCTAAAACCATGACTTTTAATCGATGGTAGGGAACTGAAGATCAGTTTTAATCATTTTTGAAATATTTTTTACATGTTCAGCACATTATTACGCATCGTTTCATGGGTCTTCCTATGAATTTCTTTTTCTACGAGACACTCTAATGTATATAGGAGATAATTTATTTAATATTTTGTTAACAACCTAATTTCTTGTTAAAAATAGTTATAATCTAAACTTTTCCTTATGCACTCTTTATTTTTAAAAATCATACATACATACGTATGTTTTTTTATTTTTTTTTATTCCACAAACTGGTGTATATTTTTTATTATCATCCACATGCGTAGGTGCACCTATATTGCACTACTTTTTCTAGCAATTTAAGATAAAAAGCACCCACAAAAAATTCATATTTGTAATAACAACGGGGTTAAACTTAATTTTATTTTATTTTCATAAAATAAGGGAAGAAAAATAAACTTATTTTATTTTAAAATTTAATAACTACAAATACAACTAATTGACGAGAGATAAAAAATATTACTTAACTGACAAAAAGTTATGCTATGAAACCCACATGTTAAAAATTATTTTAATGATAGTATCGAGATAAAACATTAAAGCAATATATTTTATTTAGGTGTAAAATATTATATTCAATTTTAAAAGGATCCATAGATAGGTTATTAATTAACCACAGACCCCATAAATATATTTCCATGTGTCAAAAAAATATTACCCCTCGCAACAGAAATAAAAATAAAATAGATTTTCATTTTTTATGTTAACAGATAAGTATTCTTTAAATTTTTTTATCTCTATTTAAAGATGACTTGACAAAATTTGTTAAAATAAGAATAAAAAAACTTCTCAGTTCTTGTATTTTATAAACTGTCAAAATAACTGGTTTTATTATTGTAATTGTCGCCTTAATAAATAAATTATACCTATTATACATTAATAAACAAAATAATCAACATATTAATTAAAAATAAATAAAAATACGTCCATAATTAAATAAAATAAATATAAATGAAAAAAATATTTGACAGTTAAAAAAATGTTTAATTAAAATTTATTTTAAATAAGAAAACTAATAACTAAATTAATTATACGACTTTAATAAAATTTGTAAATAACTAAGACAAAAAAAAAAAAAAAAACACTGTTAGTTAACAGATTTCTATTCTCTTGCCCTGTTAAAGCTTGTTTGGTTACATTTATTTTATTTAAATCAATTAATTAAACACACGCCTTTTTTTCCAGTTAAACTCTACAAACTAAAATTAAATAACATTATAAAATTAGTTAAATGGACATTAACTGATGACACACTGGAAATTTGAAGTGACGTATTAAGGCGACAAAAAAATACTAAACGTGATCGAAAATTTTATTTAAATGCACTACACGTTTCGTTTATAACACAAAAAAAAAAAAAAAAAAAACGTATGCATTGAATACCTTACTCTCGCTAAGAATTGAATTAACTTAAATTGTTTTGAAACAATAACAAATCTTCAGCTAAAACCACATTTTTGAGAGTTCCTAAGCGTACAAAATTATTTTTAACATTTTTGAAATTTTATTTTATTTTTAGAAGATTTATGAAGAAATAAATCATAGTTGAATGGAAGTAACTAGATCTACTTTAAAATTAAAAACAAAATAAACGTTTGTATTGTATTATTTAACTAATAAGTGGAAATGTAAATAATTCTTAAAGTTGTTAAAAAAATTTAATGTAAAATAAAAGTAAAAATAAAAATAATGGGGAAAACAAGTTTCCACTACGTATTTACGGGGAAAGGAATTTCAATTTCCAAAACTCAATCAAAAATTAACAATTTTTTAATTTTTAGTATAGCAATTTATGTATTTTTTAATTTGGTGCGGAACTTATTATTTAACTTATAAAAACCTTACACGCACATCGTGTTTTTATTGTATAAACATTGATAGTTTATTTTGTAATTTTTTAACTAAGACAACGGTTGCTGTTGCCTCTCTAAAAAATTGTTGAAATAACTAATTAAATATTCAAAATATTTACTCAAAAGAGTAAATCAATCATCATTGATTAGTTTAGTTGAACGTTGGCTATGATGCCACCCTATTACCCTATATTTACATTACACGTCATAAATTCTCTCCGAAAAAATTTTACATCTGAAAAGTTTTAAACTGAACTAGAACTGAACTAGAACTGAACTAGAACTGAACTAGAACTGAACTAGAACTGAACTAGAACTGAAGTAGAACTAAACTAGAACTGAACTAGAACTAGAACTGAACTAGAACTGAACTAGAACTGAACTAGAACTAAACTAGAACTGAACTAGAACTAAACAAGAACTGAACTAGAACTGAACTAGAACTGAACTAGAACTGAACTAAAACTGAACTAGAACTGAACTAGAACTAAACAAGAACTGAACTAGAACTGAACTAGAACTGAACTAGAACTGAACTAGAACTGAACTAGAACTGAACTAGAACTGAACTAGAACTGAACTAGAACTGAACTAGAACTCAACTAGAACTGAACTGAACCAGAACTGAACTAGAACTGAACTAGAACTGAACTAGAACTGAACTAGAACTGAACTAGAACTGAACTAGAACTGAACTAGAACTGAACTAGAACTGAACTAGAACTGAACTAGAACTGAACTAGAACTGAACTAGAACTGAACTAGAACTGAACTAGAACTGAACTAGAACTGAACTAGAACTGAACTAGAACTGAACTAGAACTGAACTAGAACTGAACTAGAACTGAACTAGAACTGAACTAGAACTGAACTAGAACTGCACTAGAACTCAACTAGAACTGAACTAGAACTGAACTAGAACTGAACTAGAACTGAACTAGAACTGAACTAGAACTGAACTAGAACTCAACTAGAACTGAACTAGAACTGAACTAGAACTGAACTAGAACTGAACTAGAACTGAACTAGAACTGAACTAGAACTGAACTAGAACTGAACTAGAACTGAACTAGAACTGAACTAGAACTGAACTAGAACTGAACTAGAACTGAACTAGAACAGAACTAGAACTGAACTAGAACTGAACTAGAACTAAACTAGAACTGAACCAGAACTGAACTAGAACTGAACTAGAACTAGAACTGAACTAGAACTGAACTAAAACTGAACTAGAACTGAACTAGATCTGAACTGCACTAAAACTGAACTAGAACTGAACTAGAACTGAACTAGAACTGAACTAGAACTGAACTAGAACTGAACTAGAACTGAACTAGAACTGAACTAGAATTGAACTAGAACTGAACTAGAACTAAACAAGAACTGAACTTTTTTAATTTTTAAGGTATATATGTATATCAAATTCATTTAAAAAATCCCTTCATATTTAACATTAAAAAATCTATTGCATAATGTAAGTAAAAGATCCACCAATTAAGGTGCTTACTAAACAGTTTTTACCTAAACAAGTTTTTTTCATTTTCTTTTTTTAATTCGTAAAAAGTTTTAAATACAGACGACATAATATAAACACCTCATTAGATATTGTTTTGATTTCTTGTTGTTGTACTTCTCAATTTTGTTTTTTATATTAATGACCAGATATTTGAGATTTTTTGCTAAAAAAAATAAACGAAAATACAAACTAAAAACTAAATGTTAATATCAGTTCGTAAATAAAAATTGACGAGAGTGGTAATGGTTGATAGTTGGTTGGCTGGTCAGTTAGTAAATTGGTAGCAAATAAATCAAAACACTTAACAAAATATTTAGCAGAATACTTAAACAAACAACTGACTAAAAATAAATAAGAAATGCAAATCATCAGAATTTGTGTAAACGCAATCTGTAAAAAGTTATAATGTGTGTTTAATTGTAAACTAAAGAGAAAAAATCCCCTTTATGGTTTTGTTCAAAAAAAGCCAATAATTAGTGAACAAAAATTATAAGTCTTAAATTCAAAAGAATTTTTTATGAATTTTTAAAAAAGTTTAAATTAAAATGTTTAAATTGCTGTTAAGTTCTTTGTTATTTTTATTACTCATCTTTTGCAATAATACGCAACGTCTACAAATTCCCCCAGTGGCATGTCCAAATTATTTTCAATATTATATTGAGAATTCACAATATATTGGAAAGATCTCGATACCAACTGTATCGAATACTATTGAATTATTGGTGTATTTTAGCCAAAAGCAGCCATTACAAACGGTAAGAAATATAAAGCATTTTTTATTATTTGATTTATTTAATATTTCATAATAGTGTTTCTTGAGTTTTAAAATAAAATACTCTGGCCAGATAATGGAAGCATTCAGTTACTATTATATCATTCATATTTCATTAGTTTTCTTAGTTCTTTAAACCCTCTTGAATTTGAAGATTGTAACAAAACTTTATTTATTTACTTATTTAAATTAAACGGCATTTTGCATTGAAATAAATAAACACGATTTCCTGTGTACATGTTAACAGAACGGCTTTTATTTTAAATTATCAAATTAAGATGACTTTTAAGACAACATTAAATTTTTTTCTATTGTATAAATTTATAGTATTTTAGCTCTTACTGTTCCTCTACTATCGTTGATTTTTTTAATTTTTCTTATTTTTTGTAATTAACCTAATTCGTCTGCAGTATCTATCAAATTCGCGAATTAGAATATATTTGCATGCATTTACTTATTTATCAATTTGATAGATCCTTAAAGCTTTTTATATGACAGCGATATATTAAAATGTGACTTTGTTTTTTGTGGAGATTTTTCTGTCACCAAATTATTTATTGATAGACTGTATCTAATGACAATATCACTGGTTAAAAATAATGAAGCTACATCAGGGGTGGAAGCGTTGATACTATAGTACTTTTTTGATACTATTTAACATTCAATAGTACCGAATTACTCCCCCGAGTTATTTGATACGTTCGAAAGTTAAGCTTTTACGTTAAATTTTAATGAACACAAACTTTGGTTAAATTTTGGATATTTGAGTTCCCAAAAAATTATACTAAAGGACTGCGCACGAAAAAATCCGTGTATGTTCTTGGGCTTATAACTTTTGATGTGGTGAAAAATTAATAATTCTGTTAATTGGTTTTGCCATTATGCTCAATTGCCATGTGATAAGTTTCATGGTAATAGCAAAATTGGTTTTTCTTAAAATGGAAGTTTAATAAAAAACACCTAAACACATAATTCAAATTTTTCATGAAATCTTTCATTGGTCATATGAAATAATTGCAGGGAAGGATGTTGTGCCGCAAAATACAGTTTCTTGGGTCATAATATAATACAAAGAAGTCATGATCACTGAATGGTAACCTGGTAATGGAAGACAAATAGTATCTTCAGGCTGTAGGACTCAGGCAAAATAGAAAGGATTTTGAGAGAAAATCACCTCATCTCAGAAAGAAAAGTGTCACAAAAAGTTAATTGCTTTGAATCTTTATCAGAAAATTTGAAAGAAAGTCTAGTCTGAAGACGTATAAAGTAAGAAACAAATTCTAATAGAAACTCAAGCAAGAATTTGAAGGTAAAAATAACATGAAAGTACTTCGGACGAATTTTTTCAGAAATTTTATTTGTGTATAGTAGACAATGAAACGTTCGTACAGGGTGACTTTTTTCAACTTCCTAGCCAGGAGGTCTATATCACAGATGGTAGAGGGATTATGGCAGAAAAGTTTCGTGCATCAAAGAAATCAAAATTTCCAAGAAAGTCTTTGATTTGGGAAGTCATATACATACGCAGGAATGAAACACTTCATTCCTAAAAAATGGCTGCATTAACACAGAAATATACGTATAATGAGTGCCCTTTCCTAATAAAATTCAGTGTATCCGCTATTTTCTGGCATGTTTCCGCTCCTTCTCATTACAACAACAAAACAATTGAGTTGCAACAAAGAAATTGTAAGAGTTTATACCGAAAGAGTCTAATCCATCAAATTGTCCAAAACTCCGTGCAATTGAAATATATATGACCCTAGTAAAAAAATGAAACAGAGTTTAAAAATAAGTGGATTCGAGCAAAAAAGTGACCGAAACACAATAAAACCTTAAATTGGAAGAATTCCGGAAAAGATCAGATATTTCCTTAAAAACCAACAGGAACTAATTTATTCTTTTATGTTTAGAACTTGAACACAACAGTCATTAATAAAAATATCACTCCAAAAAAATGCACGGGTTTTTTCGTGCGCAGTTCTTATATTACAGAAAATATTATTACCATATATTTTTCAATTAACACTGTTGTTTAATTAGCATCAAAATTTAATAAATATATTTAAATAAAACCAAAATAAGAGTAATATTTAAGTAAGAATTTATTTCTCATTTAAATTTTTAATTCAGTCAATTATCACCTTAATTGATTTAATTCATTTTTTAATTGGATTTTTTTTTTTTTTTTAATTTTTTTTTTTTTTTTAAATTTGTATAAATTGATATAAACAGTTATTTTGGTGAGAGGTGCAAATTTTAAAAAAAAAAAAAAAATTATTAATTGAATGAATTATTTAATAACATATTTGGTGATTGATTTTTTTTTCTGTGTAAGTAATTTGGAGAATTTAAATAAGTTTTTAGGGCAAACGAACTACATTATGAAAACTTTTGAGCTTTAGGTTTGATTAATAAAATTGTAAACTCTATAATATATGTACAATAAATTCTAAAAAGTTTTAAAAAAAAGTTTCATTGCACTGTAAATCAAATTGAATGAAATATTACGAAAAATTCAAAAAATTTAATTTAATCATTCTGGGGATGAAAAAGTACTATTTGAAATTAATTTTGATACCAAAAATATTTTCATTTTATATCCCTAAGCTATATCATAAGTACATCTGGTGAAGAGAAAAATAGGTCCAATGTCTCTCACGGTAATAAGACAAAAAGTTTCATTGAAAAGTCTCAGGGTATTTGCAATTATGACAACGATCGTTAAAGAACGAAAGTTAATATGTCATTCACTATTGTGAGCAGCGTTACCGTTGGACACTCTTTTGGCATTTTTTTATAAATGGGACTTAATGGCGACTTTTTTAAACTAAGGATATTCTAAAAAAAACTTATGATTCTTTAGCCATTATACATAGATATATTCATTCCAACTAATAAATTTATTATTTTAAGATTGTTTCACAATATATTGATGTAGTAGAAAACACCGGAGAATTTATAAACGGACAGAAACTATTGAAGACCAATGAGTATTTTAGTTTTTATTATATTTAATATAAGGCAAAAGTATACGCAGAGAAAAAACATGGTTTCATCATGATCACTACAACTATTTAATGTTTGTAGCTGTTTTTCATTAATTTGAATAATACCGTGTTCATGATAGCAACGTTTATGTTTCTGTTTGATAAATTAGTGATTACCCACAATCAAAATTTTAATATGGTTAACTGTAATTGTAATATGTATTTAAATATTTTGATATGAAACCATATTTATGAAAAATCCAAACATTTAGTCAATTCTACAACTACTTAGTTATTTTTACAACCATTCAGTTAATTTTACAAATTTTGTAAATATTTTCATTGGCTTTTAATAACTATTTAATACACATTTTTGTGTATTAATCCAGTAGTTTGATAGTATATTAATTCTCATGTAGTTTAGATATGAATAAATACTATGGTGATCGATTATTCGACTTTTTGGAGAAACCGGTTTTGGAATAGTTCGAATAGTTGGTATTTTGAAAAAACAGGTTGCAGTTTTTTAAATTCAGAAAAAACCGGTTAACCGTTTTTTTTTTTTTTTTTTTTTTTTTTGGAAAAATTAATATTTTTACCAAAAGACTACATTTATTAAAGAAAAATCAATGAATTTTATAATGTTCAAATTAAAATTTATTACACATAATTATTTTTGGAAATAACTATTAACCCAATGAGAAGGAGAAAGAAATAGTCGGTCAAGCCCGACAATACCCTACTCAAATGTGTGTACCAAATTCGGGGAGGTGCCTTTTTCTAAACCTGTTGAATTGTGGACAAATACTATGGTCAATTATGGACCGATCTTCATGAAATTCGGCACACAGATTTCAACTTATATGGAACTTACATGTGTAAAAATTCTTGCTACATTTAAGGTTATTTATGATCGTTAAACCCCTTTACCGGGAGGAAATTTTTGCATGGCGCTAAGTTAAATATCGTACCTATAATAACCAATTGCAACATGCTTCGTTCTTAGACTATAAGAAACCTGTGTCCCAAATTTTAAATTTAATATATGTTGAAAATTGTGACCTGTATTTTGATTACAAGGTTAACATGGACAGATATACGGACGGACGAACATCGTCAAATCGACATAAAGCCGATTGGTACAAATTTAGATGGGTCCAATATTTTTAGGTCTTACAAACATCAGCACGAATAATATAAGAATTTTAAGAAAATCTCGTAATCATCAAAAATTATATTTTACTTTTACTTAACATAAACAGTGAGAATCAATTTTAAAGCAAAATCTTTGAAAAATGAAGAAAATATTGAATCAAAAAAATACTAAAACATTAAAACTAGTGTAAACATATTACAGGTGTTGCAATAGAAATAAGTATTACTAAGTTATTTATTTAATATTACAGAATTAATTTTGATTTAACCTTAAACTATATTTTTATAACATTAGAAACAATACTTAAAAAAATACTTATAAATTTCGATTCAAATATCAGTATTTAGTACATGTTTTTTGAAATAAAAAGCTATTTTTAAAGCCGGTTTTTTGCGTTTAAAAATACCGGTCTATTCGACATTTGAAAAATTAACATTTTGAAAAAACTGACAGCACATTAACAGAAAAAACCGGTTTAAAACCCGGTTGGAAACCCGAATCGATCACCCTAATAAATAAAAATTGACAAGGTTTGTTTATATTCAGTATAAATAAATGTATATAATTATGAAAACATGGGATTATACATATGATGAAATGGGATTATTTATATGGTGAAATTAGTTTACATATATGATAAAATGGGATTATAAAATGATAAGAACATGATGAAATTGAAAGCAATATTTAAGAAAATGTTATAATTCATTAAATTTATAAAATGAAATCATAATAATAATTACGAACAAATATACTTATTTTTAACTGTAATTATATACTACAATTATAGTATGTTGCTCTTAGTTTATGGTCACTAGAACCATATTTTTTTTTTAGCGTGTAATTACAAGATAAATAAGGAGATCGAAAAAATCTTAACACTCGTTTTGTCTCTTTACTTTTTTCGGAAGCAATATTAAAATTTGTTTTTGATCTAGATCTTAAAAAAATATGTCACTTGTAATTTTTAATGACAACTTTATATTTATTTGTTGTGAGTTTGATCACATTATTAAAAATTTTCAAAAAAAAAAAAAAAAAAAAAAACATTGCTCCTACAAAAAAATGGTCAAAGAATTAAAGATCTGCTGTCAAACAATTTAACAGTATCAGGAAAATTTGACCATTGAAAGGAAATCTGGTTCGGAGAAAAAAAGGTAATGATAAAAAAAATTTTAAGCATTTTGAAAAGAGAGAGCACACAAAGTCCAAAATTTAGAATGCAAGAATAGGGCACGGAAATTAAAATCAAATTTCATACAAAAATACTCATATTGTATAATGGACGTATGTACTGTTAGATTTTTCGCAGCATCCGGGTCAACATTTTTATGTTGTTAATGCTCGAGGATATGTTGAAGATAAGTTTAGAACCCAAAGCAAACTTTATGAAGTTTCGACATAAGAAGCAAGTCATTTGTTTCAGTGGGTTCTTTAAATATCAAAATATACATCAAAGAATGTTTGCAAAAAAGGTTTCTTCCATTCATAAGGGAGCCCAATGTGTCCACACATTTTTGGACCATGTCACTACGGTAAGGAAGCTTTGGAGTGGACCCAAAACAAGAACATAGTTTTTGTACCAAGAGAAGTCAAGCCTCTAAATTGTCCGGATCCCAGTGCATAGTATCACATTTGGCAGTATTAGAACGACAATGATCCAGTTTTGGAGACATTGGTCCGAAATTATATATTCTGTTAGTAGATAAGCCCATAAACATTTCCACTAAAAATGGGCGCTCTCCCAATTCCCATACTTGAAAAAAAATTACTTTATTTATATGAATTTCGGTTATATTTTTGTAAATTTTATTAAAATAACGGATATTTAAAAGTAGGCGTGGCATAATCTAATCACACCAATCTTTGTGTAATATTTGCATAACAAATTTTCAGTCATTAAAATGTTTAAATAATTCTTAAAAAATTGCTGATCGCAAAAAGTCTCAAATATAATTTAATATGTAGATGTTCTTTTATATAAAAATCGTATTTTTAAATTGGAACTCGTTGGAACTTTTTAGTTCCAGTCCATTAAAAATAGAATTTTCCAAAAATATTTTTTTTAATATTACGATTTCTTTTAAATAAAAAACAATATTTTCAGTACTGATTTTTTAAGATAGAAAATATAATGAAATAATTTGAATACATTTATTATTACATACCAAAAGTTAAAGTTAACACATTTGTTTACAGAAGTTTTGAATAAAATTAAAGTACTTTTAAAAGTTGCAACTTTGAAAATCTATAATTCGCGCTGTAGACACTTTCCAATACTTTACATTTTTTTTCCATGATTTATGATATGTTTACTAATAAATGCGAAAAGAATTACTTCAATTAATAAGCCTTTATTTTTGAATTTCTGTCGCTCTAATGTGACACAATTTTTTTAATTGACTGGAAATATAAAAAATTTAATTTTTGGGAATTGTGAGATTCCTTTCACAAAAATCTTAATGACTTTTCGTTAAAATATCTTAATCAGCATATATTTTATTACAGATAAAATATTTATAGTTTTTTCCAAAACCAATTTTTTACAAACATTTTACTTCAATTGCAAAAATCTATATTTTTCAGCTGATAGGTTCATATATGTATAAAAGTATATAACTTCATAAACAAAATCAGATTGAAAATAAAACACAAAAGTTATTAAGAAATATAACACCTTTTCGAGAAACAAATATTAAACATTGTTAGTTGCTAATATTGTCTGTACAATTAAATAGAATAAAGTACTATTTAAGTATACGATTCCATATTTTAAATGCTAAACAAACTTTTTCTTATTGAAATGTACACACAAAAAACTTAGCCACTCGTAAGCAAGCATAGATTTTTTCATTTTTAATACGGCTGTTAGAATCTAAAGACTAACCCAAAAAAAACTTTGATTACCAGGTAATGAGTTAAGAATCTAATATTATGGCTATTCACTACTGACACATTAGATGAATAACACATTATTTTAACACGGTGATGTCATTAGAGGCAACTACTTACTCTATATTATTACAGGTAGGCATTTCAGAAAGAACTAAATACTTTGGAGCTATTAAATAACTCATTAATTCCAAAGTATTACGGAATTCATTATTAGCAAATGATTAGTAAATATGTACATTATCGGTTACAAATAAGTAATGAAATATGGAAAAATAAAAAAACTGATATAGTACTTTATTTAGCAATATGCCAAAAAAAAAGTACTTTTTCATTTTCAAGCTATGAATGCCGAATGATTTTTAATGCTTCGGGGATAGAGTCAGCTATCTTAATATCTAATTAGGGTGTCCCTCACTTGTCCTAAAACGGAAATATAGGGCGGTCTTTAAAACTTGGATTTTTCAACTTTTTATGTATTTAACGCATTATTTATGTTAACAGCTACAAATTCAATGTTTTTATTAGTTGGATAGTTAGACTGGGTAGTAATCTTCCATTTTCGGATATTGTTGCATTAATACACTGAGAAAAACAAAAGGCAACAAAAAAACATGGAAGTAAGAAAATACTACTGCTAACATTTAACGCGGCACAAATTGGGCTGAATATTATGTCTTGCCATTAAACACAATTGATAATGACTTCAATGTCTAAAATTCTGCGGCGGTGCTTGACGATCGCATTTTTCGTTTACGAGAAAATTTGGAAAATTAAAAAAAAAAAAAAAAATCTAAAAAATTGGAAAAATACGATTTTTTTCACCTTCATTCATATATAACTTTTGAAGTAGGAATGTAATCTTCAAGCACCACCGCAGAATTTTAGATATTGTTGTCATCAACAACTATGTTGAGTTTCAAGGCATAACATTCAGTCCAATTTGTGCCGTATAAAAAACAATAAAGCCAATTATCGGAAAATTTTACTCATTCATTTAAAAAGTAGAGTGCATTTTAAAAAAAACGGGAGTTTATGTTACTGAAATGAATTATATATTAGTAATTAAGACCATACACACTGTTTTTAACTTAAAACCCCATAAAGTATATGTTTACTGGGTCCTGGTTAGATTTTGAGTCGATCTAGCTATGTATAGGATAGGGCTCGAGCGGCACAACGAAGGGGGACGAAATTTAGTCCAAATATTTATCTTATAAAAGGTTTGTTTGACATTGAAAATGAGCACAATCGGTAAATGAACAAAAAAGTTATGAGCAAAATATTAGAAACACAGAGTGTCCGTTGTAGCTTAATTTCATACTTTTCTGCTATATCTCTCTTAAATAAAAGCATGTACTAAGGAGTGAGATCGAAAAAATCTTAACACACATTTTGCCTCATAACTTTTTTCGGAATCAATATTCAAATTTTTTTTGATCTAGTTATTATGGAAAAATACTTCAGTTATTATTTTTAATAACAACCATGTTAATTTGTCCTTATTTTCATCAAAATAAGTGACGAAAAAGATTTACGTCCTACAAGTTATTAAAAAATTTCAAAAAATCCAAATAGGTCTTACAAATAGTTGGCCACAGAATTAAATGTCGTCCGTAAAACCGTTTCTAATGTTATTAAACAGTATCAGGAGAATTTGACTATTGATGTGAAACCTAGTTCGGTAAGAAAAAAGAACCACTTGATATTGGGAAGGCCAGAAAATTGATGGCATATTGAAAGGAACTCCAAACACATCTGGTAGAAAATCAGCTCAGTTTTCTCAGTGCTTCGACTATTTGGTGCGAAAATTTAAAGCTAATGGAAAAGTTGATTACATATAAAGTTCAAAAAATTCCAAACTGGAATTCTGCAAAAAAAAAAAAAAAATAATAAAAAAATAGTACTCGGAATTTAAAACAAAATTTCATACAAAAATACTCAAGCTGTATAATTGACGAAGAAACGTAGGTGCTGGCAAAATCTTCGCAGCTTGTGCCTCAAAAATTTTTATTGCTAATGCTCGAAGCAATGTTGGAGATAAGTTTAAGATCCAAAAGCAGCAAAAATTTCTTACAAAATTCATGTTATGACAAGCTTTTTGCAGTTGCGGAAAAACAGGAAAGTCATTTGATACATTCGGATCTATAAATACCAAAATATGCATAAAGGAATATTTGCAAAAAAGACTTCTTCTTTTCTTAAAAAAGCACAACGTGTCCACATATTTTTGGACCCATTTGGTATCATGTCACTACGGTAAGAAAGCTCTGGAGTGGTACCAAATCAATAACATAGTTTTAGTACCAAGAGAGGTCAATTTTCAAAATTGTTCATAGCTTAGACCAGTGGAGAGATATTGAGCTCTTGTGAAAAGTGAATTCAAGAGCACAAAAAAGGTGTCCCAAAATACCGAAGATTTTAACAGAAGATGTGCACACTGTTCCAAAAAAGTGACTGAAGCAACTATCAAATCTCCAAAGAAATTGTTTTCAAAAATGGTCCACAATTTTATAATTAGTGGTTAGAACCATAAAAATTATATATTTCTGTGATCTATGCTAAATTATCAATTGATTAAAAAAATAATGAAAACACTAAGATCAACCGTTTCCAAGTTATTGAATATTATGTATGTTAAGAATTTTTCGATCTCACTCCTTATAACAAAACTCGATATAAATTTTAAAACAAAAAATTGGCGTGATCCGCCCACCTCCCATATAAGGTGTAAGGTCAAAGAAATTTTGTACAAATACTTCATGGACAAATGTAAACACGGAAACAAAAATAGGCGTGGTTCACGTACTTTACCGCCCACGTTTTATACAACATTCGCTCTTGTTTACATTTGTAATGTTATTGTTTTTTGTTGTTTTTCTTTGTATCAATGTTTTTGTTTAGAACATTTTTTACTGATTTTCGGTTATTTTTCAAACGATTTTCAAAACAAAGCTTTTTTTGGAAAGGTATTCAAATTACCTTTCAAATTGCTGAACATAGTTAGTACAAATTATTGCCGCTAGATGGCGCAAAATTCATTTTTTAATTAAAAATGCGTCAAAACACCCTGTATTTGCAAATATTATGAGTTCATATGTTCACCAAAAATACTCGCCGAAGGATTTTGTACAAAGCTGCCAAACATCATTTGGTCGAATTCTGGAAATTTGAAGGTCAAAATTGTGATTTTCTTCAATAACCTAAAAATAACGGTAATTTTGTAAATAACGGAATTATGAAAAAGTCGCACAACAAAAGTTACTGCTGAAGCCCAAAAGAACCATTTTCAACAATAAAAAAGTTATTTTTCGCAAAAAGTCGATTTTGGCATATTGCTAACTTTATTATGTTAAAATTTGATTTTAATTTGAAACTGAATTGTTGAAATGCAATTTTAGTTCGACATAGAAAACAAGTAATAGATTACATATCAGGTTAAAAGTAAGTAGTTACAAATCTACTTTCATGTAATGCAAACAGTATGTTGCTATCATTGAAAAGTAACTACATCCGGAACTACATAACATTTCCAAGTTTTTGCGGGTTAATATAAACATTCAATTTCTTCTCTGAAGGTTCCAATACAAGAATGTTATATTTCTATTTCGAAAAAAATCTTAGGATATTATTATTAACTTTTCTTTTAGGACTTTTTAGTTTTAGTTAAGTTACTAATATCTTAAAATTTATTCACAAAAATTTCCATGATACATTCGGAAATTTTAATTTTAAAACTTTACACCTAAAAATGTTTTATGTAACATATTAAATTATTCTTATTTTTGTCGAATTATTTATTCATGTTTCTTTTCCTGTTCCCAAAGTTCTAATACAATACGTATATGAAGATATGTGTGGTCTTATTCCCAACCACCTCATTTTATATTTTATGACCATATTAATACCTGTTTGTGTATTGTCTTATCTCATTTCTGACATCTTAACTGGTTTAATAACTAACATTAATGTTTTTTATTAACTATAAAATTCAACATTATTTAGAAATGACAAAATTTTAAAATTCAAATTAATTCTTAAAATATTTATGATAACAAAATTGTTGAATATTTTAATATTTATATGAATATTTAAATTATAATTCTAAAATGAAAAAAAAAAAAAAAAAAACACAACAGATGTTGTTAAACTTCTATTCTAAGAATAATTTTTGGGTAATTATCTTTAAATTAAGATGGACACATGATAAGTTAGAAACAAAAACAAATAATATTTATTACGTTCTTAAAGTATTTTTTATTTTTTTTTGCTTTATTTAAAAAAGTGTAGGGCGCGTGACTCTGGTGTATTAATGTTTGAGTGCATAAGTGATAAAAAGAAATATCACTCACAACCGTAATTAACAGTATAAATTTTAAAATATTCATGCGAGACCATATACGAGGGCGGACCAATAAGTCCGTGACTTTTTGAATGAAACACAATGTTTTTTACAAAACAAAAATTTATTTTTCAACATAATCTCCTTTTAACTCAATACACTTAGTCCAACGTTTCTCCAGTTTTTGTATCCCTTCCAAAAAATACGATTTTTCGAGGTCCTTAAAATAGGCATTTGTTTGGTCAATAATTTCATCGATGGAGCTAAATCTCTTTCCACCGAGCCATTTCTTTAGGTTTGGAAATAGGAAGTAGTCACTAGGGGCTAAATCCAGAGAATATGGCGGATGAGGTACAAATTCGTAGCCCAATTCATAGTTTTGCCATTGAGACTGCACACGTGTGCACCCGTGCATTATCTTGATGAAAAAGAACTTTTTTCTTGGCCATATGAGATCGTTTTATTTTTAAATCCTCCTTAAATCGGTCTAATAAGTTAGCATAATATTCGCCAATTTATTGTTTTTCCCTTTTGAAGGTAATCGATGTGGATCCCAAAAAACTGTTGCCATCACCTTATTGGCCGACAAACTTACCTTGGCCTTCTTCAGAGCAGGTTCACCCGTAGAAACCCATTGTTTAGACAGTAATGGATCCATGTTTCATCCATAGTTACAAAACGCCGCAAAAACTCATTCGGATTGCGGTTAAACAACTCCAAACAATCGTTTGAAGTTGCCACACGTTTACGTTTATGGTCAATTGAGAGCAAACGTGGCACCCATCTTGCAGACAACTTTCTTAAACCCAGCTGATCGTTTAAAATCGAAACCACACTACAATATGAAATGCCTATGGCATCAACAATCTCATGCACTTTTACTCTTCGGTCGGCCAACACCATATCGTGGATTTTTTCGACATTTTCTGGTGTACTGACCTCAATTGGCCGTCCAGAACATTCAGCGTCATTTGTACTTGTGCGACCACAACGAAAGTCAGTAAACCACTTTTTTACCATTGAAATCGATGGTGCAGAGTCCCCATAGTATTTATCGAGCTTTTCCTTGGTTTGATTGACGGTTTTTTTCGCAAAAAATAATGTTTAATGAGCACTCGAAATTCACTTTTTTCCATTTTTAGAAAAATACACGAGGTTGTATGTTTTGAGTAGTCTCCTGCGCAAGATGATTTGAAAAGCAAACACACTTGAATTTCAAGTGTGTGTTTCATAGCCAACATGTGCAAAAACAACAATAAATACTGTTCGTACTGTTCGCTGCCCGAAGCAAAGCAAGTGTGTACTGTGTATGAGCGACTGCAAATCCGTGCGTTCAAATCATTTATCGTAAACAAGTGGTGCAAGTGGTGTGGCAAAAAAAAGCAAATCATACAAGACGTTGAGAAATGATTTAAAGATTTCAAGTGGGCTTAATGATTTGTTTGTTTTTTGTAATACGTAGTTGCTGTGTGTGGCAAAAAATCTTCATAATGTGTAAAAAGTGGTTGTTTATAAATATTCTTGCATACACACACATATATACAGTATGTCTATATTTTATTGTTGGTTCTTCTTTTCTAAATAAATGTAAAAGGGTGAATTCATAAAGTTATTAAAAAATACTCTTTATTAAGAGTTAAAAAAGTAAAAAAATTAAAGTTGACATTTGAAACTGTCAGTTACATATGTAAGTTAGAAAATTTTTATCTTTAGTATTTATTTATATTTTAAATAAAGTTAGTCTTATTATTAATTGTATGTTTATAAAAAATTTTAAAATTGTACTTATTTATATTATGATAGATTTTATTGCATTTAATTTATATTTACTAAGTAATCATTCTATTTTAAAACTAAAAGGAAATAATATAGAACAATGTCTTTTCATTTTTCAAATTCGTTTCCATATACAGTGTCTCACTAAAGTATTTGAATTTTTTAAATTAATAATTAAAACGGTTTAATTAAGTGATTTAAAAAAAAAAATAATTCTAGATTTATTAACTGAATTGTATTTGTCTATTTGTTAACTTTATAATGCAAAAAACTGCAATAAAAAATATTGCATTGTATTCAAGTTATTACAGAAATAGTATGAAAATTCATCGAATTTACCTCACAAAAGTATTTGAATTTTTATCACCTTTGTATTTAAAAATGTCAAACAAAATAAAAATTGGAGAAATTCATGTATTTTTTTTATTAATAATAGGTCATAATAATAGGCATGTTTCTTTAAATTGTTATAACTAGTAACATTAATAATTTATTTGATCGTAAATAACAATAAGTTTATAAACAATACTTTTAAACGACTGTTTTACTTACGAAATTACTTTATACAGTCATGAACGCACACACACATATATAATTTTAATAAAAAAGAAAACACAATTTTTTTCCTTATTGAAGCAAACAAGTGGTCAAAAGGCTTGTATTTTTTTATACAAGCCTTTGAGAGGCTTGTTTGGTCGCTATCATAGCACACTCATGATTTGTTCATAAAGTTGAAGCACACACGCAGTATTTGTATGGTTTTAAGTGCCTGCAGAACAGTATTTATTACTCCGCACACACACTGATAACAACACTTGAAAAATATCAAGTGGCTTGTACAGCCTTATAAGACACAGTTTGCAGGGCTCTAGTTTTGAGCAGCTGTTAAACGCAAAGTAAATGGCGACACTTGCTCAAATTTTGACAGTAGTCTAGTAACATGTGGTACGAAAAGTCTCGGAAATATTGATCCGCCCTCGTATTTACACGTGAGTGCATTTAAAAGAATTTCATTTATAAATTCACGTCACACGTGATTACAATTGAAGAAAAAATAAAATGGAAAATTGTCTGTAAACCAGTTAGAATAGGATGAATAATTGTACTTATTTATATTATGATAGATTTTATTGCATTTAATTTATATTTACTAAGTAATCATTCTATTTTAAAACTAAAAGGAAATAATATAGAACAATGTCTTTTCATTTTTCAAATTCGTTTCCATATACAGTGTCTCACTAAAGTATTTGAATTTTTTAAATTAATAATTAAAACGGTTTAATTAAGTGATTTAAAAAAAAAAAATAATTCTAGATTTATTAACTGAATTGTATTTGTCTATTTGTTAACTTTATAATGCAAAAAACTGCAATAAAAAATATTGCATTGTATTCAAGTTATTACAGAAATAGTATGAAAATTCATCGAATTTACCTCACAAAAGTATTTGAATTTTTATCACCTTTGTATTTAAAAATGTCAAACAAAATAAAAATTGGAGAAATTCATGTATTTTTTTTATTAATAATAGGTCATAATAATAGGCATGTTTCTTTAAATTGTTATAACTAGTAACATTAATAATTTATTTGATCGTAAATAACAATAAGTTTATAAACAATACTTTTAAACGACTGTTTTACTTACGAAATTACTTTATACAGTCATGAACGCACACACACATATATAATTTTAATAAAAAAGAAAACACAATTTTTTTCCTTATTGAAGCAAACAAGTGGTCAAAAGGCTTGTATTTTTTTATACAAGCCTTTGAGAGGCTTGTTTGGTCGCTATCATAGCACACTCATGATTTGTTCATAAAGTTGAAGCACACACGCAGTATTTGTATGGTTTTAAGTGCCTGCAGAACAGTATTTATTACTCCGCACACACACTGATAACAACACTTGAAAAATATCAAGTGGCTTGTACAGCCTTATAAGACACAGTTTGCAGGGCTCTAGTTTTGAGCAGCTGTTAAACGCAAAGTAAATGGCGACACTTGCTCAAATTTTGACAGTAGTCTAGTAACATGTGGTACGAAAAGTCTCGGAAATATTGATCCGCCCTCGTATTTACACGTGAGTGCATTTAAAAGAATTTCATTTATAAATTCACGTCACACGTGATTACAATTGAAGAAAAAATAAAATGGAAAATTGTCTGTAAACCAGTTAGAATAGGATGAATAACTTGATTTTTTGTGTCACTTGGAATCCGATTATGTACTATACGTGACTAATTTTTTCTTTGTTAGCAATTAATTGATACATGATATATTTAATTTTTAATAATAAAATTTTTTAATTTTGTTTATTTGCAGAATTACTATGGTAAAATCTCTTTGGAAAGTCGAGATCCCATTATATATCGCGTTGAGTTTCCCTCTCCTAATGAAATACCCAAATTGACCAAGATTACAGTTAATGGTCAAGATATTTGCATAGGAAATGAATGTAAGAAAACTAAAGAAATAATATAATCTTATATAATTTTATAAGTTCCTCTCCTAATTAAATTACAGATCCTCCACCTAGTACTCGCCTTTTCTTAAATCATAAACTACAAATAACTACTCAAGCTTTATCCAGTGTCTTGCCACAAGTTGTAGCACAACAATATCCCAGTAACTCTCCAACATTCCAACAATTTCCCACAAATACACTACAAGTTCAACCCACACGTGAGGTGGCACAATTTACTCAAACAGTACCACAAAATTTTGAAAATAAATTTGGATCTGAAACACAAACTGTAGCACAACCAATACGACAAAATGCTCAATGCGGTTTGGGAAATACAGTAACGGCTTTTGTATTCGGAGGAGATGAGGTCATGCGTGGAGAATTTCCCTGGTTAACAGCCATTTATGTTAAATCAGCTGGTTTAAGATTTTTATGTGGTGGCTCTTTGGTGTCTTCCAGGACAGTGGTTTCAGCTGGACATTGTTTTAAAATTGGCAGTATAACAGCCAATCGTTTGGTGGTTAATTTGGGTAGACATAATTTAGAAGATTTCAGTGAGCAGGGTTTTGTTACACGGGAAATACAAAATCTAATAGTGCATCCTGAATACAATTCTAACCTGTTTCCAGATGCAGATTTAGCTCTATTGCAGCTTAAGCAGCCAGTGCAGTAAGGTTCTTCATATATTTATCTTTTGTTATTGTTCTAATTATAATATTTCTTCTTTAGATTTTCCAACACCATACGTCCTATATGTTTATGGACTGACAACTCAGATCCCCGTTTTATAGTGGGACAATCTGGTGTAGTGGCCGGTTGGGGTGCTGACGAGCAAGGTCGTACTTTTACTCCTGTACCCAAAAAAGTCGATACCAAAATAGTTAGTGAGAGTGAATGTTTGCGTTCTTCGGCCGCCTATAATATGTTGACATCACCTCGTACCTTTTGTGCGGGCAATCGTGATGATACTGGTCCCTGTATGGGAGACTCTGGCAGTGGTCTTATGCTTAGCCGCAATGGTCGCTGGTATTTAAGGGGCATAGTATCAGCTGGTCAAACAAAAGATCGTAAATGTAATTTACAAGAATTTGTGGTATTCTGTGATGTAGCAAAACATTTGCAATGGATACAAAGTAATTTAATTCCTTAACTATAAACTATAAAATAGATTTAAATTTAAGTAAAATAAATAACTAGATATATTTATTAATTACATAAAAATAAACAATATAAAATAATAATTTTATTTTTATCTCTCTCCTAAAAGTATGCTACAATATATATTTCTATCCCCTTACAAAATACTTTATATTCTTTAGTTTACCTTTAGTAAATTATCAACAAACTAAACAATTTCCTTTTTTTTTATCAACATAAATACATACAATATGATATATGTATTTTCAATTTGCCCTATGGTATGCTTTCAACACAAATAAATGGCTTCGAGTTCTTTAAAATTGATTTATTTCCTTTTATATGTATATTCCTTTCCATAAATTCAAATTCAAATACAATACAATTGTTTGAGATTTATCAAAGATGTTATTCGTTTTTCAACATTTAAATTGCATATATCAACATTTTGGTCAATTATTTTGTAATTGATTCATGCTGAGTTTTTGTGGCTGAATGATTTTTGGGTTAAATCCAATCACTAGGATATATAAAAAAAAAAAAATCAAATGAAAAAAATATTTGTATATTATGCTGGCTAAGTGAAAAAATAAATAAAACTTTTTTAATAAACGGACATTGTTAAAAGGACAAAATTTTTTAAGTTAAGGATATGAAGTTTTTTTTCACACAATGATTTGAATTGAAATGGTTTCCGATTTAGAAATGGAGGATATTAAAAGGTTATAAATAAATATATTTACAGCCTAAAAATATGTTGCATAAATTGTACATATAAACAATTTTGTGCAAACAAATAAACAGACAGTAATCAACAAACTATTTAATAATATAACTGTTAAAGAAGTAGATTAGTTCCTTTCAGGAGAAAATTTATCGATTCAAAAATTATTTATCGACAATAACAATTTTTCAAAAAAAAATTATCGATAACAAAAATTTTCAGGAAAAATTTATCGGTAACTTCAAACAAAAAATGCTTAAAGAAAATTTATCGATTAAAAAATAATTATCTATAAAAAAACTTGTCGATAACAAAACTTATAGATTCCTTATAATTCATTGATTACAAAAGCTTTCTGAAGAAACTTTATTGACAACAAAAATTGTTATTATCGATAGCACAAATCTTCAGGAAAAAATGTATCGTTAACTTCAAACAAAATAGCCTACAGAAAATTTATCGTTAAAAAAAAAAAAAAAAATATCTATAAAAAACTTTCATAGATATTTTACAAAAATTTTACTATAAAAATTAAAGTTCTCCCAAAAAAAATATTTTCCTTGGAAATTTCATGGAACACAACCTGTTTTTAGAGATTTTATCGATAACAAATATTTATTAAAAAAAATTATCGATAACAAAATAATAAAAAATCTATTAATTACAAAAAAATTGTATAGACATTTCATTGATAACAAAAATAGTCTATAGAAAAATAATCGATTATTCACAGAAAATTTATCGATACCTTTAAATACTTGTACAAAATTTATTGATCCTTGACCTCTTCCAGAAAATGTACAATGGCATTAACTTTCTATAGAAAATTTACCGATAATATTAATTTTCCATTGAAGATTATCGATATTTTAAATATCTTATAGAAAATTTATAGAAATTTGATTTTCTATAGAAATTTTATCGATAACTTAACTGCTATTGAAAATTTATCGAACTTAGTTTCTCTATAGAAAATGTATAGATAATTTAGATTTTATATAGAAAATGTATCGATAACTTCAATTTTCTATAGAAAATTTGTCGATAACTAAGATTTTCTATAAAAAATTTATCGATAACTTAGATTTTCTATTAATAATAATTTAGAAAATTTAATTTTCTATAGAAAATTTATCGATAACTTAGATTTTCTATAGAAAATTTTATCGATAACTTAACTGCTATTGAAAATTTATCGAACTTAGTTTTTCTATAGAAAATTTATAGATAATTTAGATTTTGTATAGAAAATGTATCGATAACTTAAATTTTCTATAAAAAATTTATCGATAACTTAGATTTTATATTGAAAATTTATCGATAACTTAGATTTTCTATAAAAAATTTATCGATAACTTAGATTTTCTATTAATAATAACTTAGAAAATTTAATTTTCTATAGAAAATTTATCGATAACTTAGATTTTCTATAGAAAATTTTATCGATAACTTAACTGCTATTAAAAATTTATCGAACTTAGTTTTCCTATAGAAAATGTATAGATAATTTAGATTTTGTATAGAAAATGTATCGATAACTTAAATTTTCTATAGAAAATTTATCGATAACTAAGATTTTCTGTTGAAAATTTAACGATAACTTAAATTTTATATTGAAAATTTATCGATAACTTAGATTTTCTATAAAAAATTTATCGATAACTCAGATCTTCTATAGAAAATTTATCGATAAATTAGACTTTCTATAGAAAATTTATCGATAAATTAGATTTTTTATAGAAAATTTATCGATAATTAAGATTTTTTATAGAAAATTTATCGATAACTTTAATTTTCTATAGAAAATTTATCGATAACTTACATTTTCTACAGAAAATTTATTGATAATTTAGATTTTTTATAGAAAAATTATCGATCTTAGATTTTCAATAGAAAATGTATCGATAACCTAGATTTTGCATAGAAAATGTATCGATAACTTAAATTTTCTATAGAAAATTTATCGATAACTTAAATTTTCTATTGAAAATTTATCGATAACATGGATTTTCTATAAAAAATTTATCGATAACATGGATTTTCTATAGACAATTTATAACTTGGATTTTCTACAGAAAATTTTTCGTTACCTTAAATTTTCTATAGAAAATTTATCGAAAATTTAGATTTTCTATAGAAAATTTATCGATATCTTAGATTTTCTGTAGAAAATATACCTATAACTTAGATTTTCTATTGAAAATTTATCCATAAATAATATGTTTTACTGTAACATAGATAACATGGATTTTCTATAAAAAAATTATCGATAGCATTAATTTAAAAAAAAAATATCGATAACATTGATTTTCAATATCGATAACATGGATTTTACATAAAAAATTTATCAACGGGATTTTGTTAATTTTTGTTTCGATAACTTGGACTTTCTATACAAAATTTATAGATAATTTTAATTTTTTTATAATGAATTGATCGCTAACATTAATTCTCTATATCGATAGCTTTGATTTTCTTTAAAGTATTTATCGATAACATGGATTTTCTATGAAAAAATTTATCGGCAAACAGGATGTTGTTCAAGAAATCTTGCCGATAACTTGTATTTTTAAAGAAAATTTTTCTATAGCTTGAGTTTTTCTGTAGAAAATTTATCGATAATATAGTTTTTCTTTGAAAGAAATTATCCATAACTTGGATTTTCAATGAAAATTTTTTTCGATAATTTCGATTTTCTATAGAAAACTTATCGCTGTTCTATAGTAATTTAAATTTTTTTAAAAAGAAATAATCGATTATAATGGCTTAGGAAGTTTTGTCGAAAATGTTCATTGTTGAAATTTTAACAATAGATTTAATTTCTACTGAAAAGTTATCAGTAAATTAAACTTTAAAAAAGCAATATTATTATTTAGAAAATGTGTAAGCCATTTAAAGTAAATTTCTTAAATTTTAGGAATTAATAATATTATAAAAAATTTATCGAAAATTTTGTCTGTTACTATAAAATATACGAATTATATTAAATATTAATAATGAAATTTAAACAAAATCTTATTTGTTCTTTAAAGTTGTTATGGTACTCACACAATTTAATATTTGCTAAAAAAAAAAAAAAAAAAACTTCAAAGGTAAACAAATTTTTAACAAAATGTCTGTAAATTAATAATATAAATTCTAGTGAATTTAAAATTTTGCACGTCTGTATATAGCAACTGTGCCAAAGTGAATGTTTATTTCACATTGCTTGAGTAAAGAAAAAAATCAAGTCAATGTAAATTGATTTTATTTTGTCAATGAAAAGTATTTTCATTTCAATTTTCCTGTGTTCGTGTGCGTTTATTAGGACTCCAGGGTGTGATTTTCCAACGTCAACAACAGGCAGTAGCAGTAACAAAAACGACAAAGTAAAAACAACTTGACAGCAGTGAAAAAATGTACACAAAATATCTCTAATACACAGTAACATGTAAAATTTGCAAAATAAATGTCTGCCTTATACCTAAAAGGGGTTAAATATTATTGATAAATCTACAATTTGTTGGGATTGCTATTTTGCCTAAATAAATTTAAAAATTTAATGATTGATGGAAATTATATATGAAAAATGTATCTGTAGAAAAATTCAATTAAAACTATTAATAATAAATTATGTAAATTTTTAAGATTTAATTTGAAATCTATTTATCTAGATGTATGTATGATTGATAGATAGATAGATATCAATTCAACTTTGATTTTTATTTTACAAAATATTACTTAAACATTTTTCACTTTGTAATTCCCCTTTCAAAGACAAGTTGAAGTTTTTAAATAAATTCAAAGGAATTTAGGATATTTTTCTAATATAAAAAAAAAAACAAACTTTGTTATTTTTGTGATGCTACCAAGATTTATAGTAAAAGAATATGTACAAATCAAAATAAGGAGAATTGTTTAACTTGTAACAAAAAATTGATTGATGTTTGTATATTTGATAAGTGACATAAATCATAATTCATTTAGTTAGATTAAATCATGTTTCTATTGAAAAATTGTTTTAAGCCCAGAAAACTAAAATGCATGTGTCACTAATAACAAGATATTATTGAGAGATAAGAGAAAACATTTAAGTCATAAAGAGCTATATAATCTATATGTTAAAAAAAAAAAAAAGTTAATTTATCGATATCTTCTATTTTCAATAGAAAATTTATCGACATCTTTAATTTTCAATAGAAAATGTATCGACATCTTTAATATTCTACATAAAATTTATCGACACCTTTAATTTTCCATAGAGAGTTTATCGACATCTTTAATTTTCTATAGAAAATTTATCGATATCTTTAATTTAAAATAAAAAATCGAAACCTTTAATTTTCTATAGAAAATTTATCGATAGCTTAGATTTTCTATAGAAAATTTATCGATAACTTTAATTTTCTATAGAAAATTTATCGATAACTTTAATTTTCTATAGAAAATTTATCGACAACTTAATTTTCTATAGCAAATTTATCGATAACTTAGTTTTTCTATAGCAAATTTATCGATAACTTTCTAAAGAAAATTTATCGATATCTTTAAGTTCTATGGAAATTTTATGGATAACTTTATTTCTCTATTTCTTAACTTAGATTTTCTATAGAAAATTTATCGATAACTTTAATTTTTTATAGAAAATTTATCGACAACTTAAAATTTTACAGAAAATTTAATTTTTATATAAAATTTATCGATATCTTTAAGTTCTACAGAAATTTTATCGATAACTTTAATTCTCTATAGAAAATTTATTGATAACTTAGATTTTCTATAAAAAATTTATCGATAACTTAAATTTTTTATAGAAAAATTATCGATATCTTTAATTTCTAAAGAAATTTTATAGATAACTTAGATTTTCTATAGAAAATTTATCGATAACTTAAATTTTTTATAGAAAATTTATCCACAACTTTAATTTTTTTATAGAAAATTTGTCGATATCTTTAATTTTCTATAGAAAATTTATCGACAACTTTAATTTTCTATAGAAAATTTATCGATATATTTAATTTTCTATAAAAATTTTATCGATAACTTAGATTTTCTATAGAATATTTATCGATAACTTTAATTTTTTATAGAAAATTTATCGATATCTTTAATTTTTAACAGAAAATTTTTCGATAACTTTAATTTTCTATAGAAATTTTATCGATCTTTAATTTTCTATAGAAATTTTATCGATAACTAATTTTCTATAGAAATTTTATCGATAACTAATTTTCTATAGAAAATTCATCAATAACTTTAATTTCCTATAGAAAATTTATCGATAACTTTAATTTTTTATAGAAAATTTAATTTTTCATATAAAATTTATCGATATCTTTAAATTCTACAGACATTTTATCGAAAACTTTAATTCTCTATAGAAAATTTATCGATAACTTAGATTTTCTACAAAAAATGTATCGATAAGTTAGATTTTCTATAGAAAACTTATCGATAACTTAAATTTTCTATAGAAATTTTATCGATAACTAATTTTCTATAGAAAATTCATCGATAACTTTAATTTCCTATAGAAAATTCATCGATAGCTTTAATTTTCTATAGAAAATTTATCGATAACTTTAATTTTTTATAGAAAATTTGTCGATATCTTTAATTTTCTATAAAAAATTTATCGATAACTTTAATTTTCTTTAGAAATTTTATTGATAACTTTAATTTCCTATAGAAAATTTATCGATATTTTTAATTTTTTATAGAAAATTTATCGATACCTATATTTTTCTATAGAAAATTTTTGTATAACTTTAATTTTCTATAGAAACCTTATCGATAAATTTAACGTTCTATAGAAAATTAATCGATATCTCTAATTTTCTATAGACAATTTATCGATATTTTTAATTTTCTCTTAAATGCCAAATTATAAAAAAAAAAAAAAAAAATAAATAATTTAACTTACTTATCAAACCCCTTACTTACTGACGTTTTTTTAACATTTATTTTCTATTCCCTCTATCAAATGCACTTTCAGTTCCAAAAATTCTTTAATAATGATTTTATTTAAAGTTAGCAAGCTGACAAGTTTCCGGTTTCCATGAATTTCTAGCGGAAATAATTTGTTTTTGTTGGTGTTTCATATTCAAATGCACGTTTTCATAAGAGTATGAATTTTAGCTACTTGTTTAAACACTAAATTGTAATTGACTGCTTAAAAAATCGTTAAAGTCAAAGTGATTTTTGTTCTACACTAAAAAAAGACATATTGAAAATAAAGTCATAAAAGTAACAACAAATATTTTTGGGGTTATTTTCATTTTCAATATTAAGCATAAAAATGGAATAATAGACAGTAGAGCAAAAAACACACAAATTATAAGTTTTATAAAGTTAATTTTTTTTCTTTTTTTGTGGTCCATAAACTTTTATGAATACCAATATAACAAGTAGATGAAAGTATGTACATTCAATCGCTAAAAAAAAACTTCTAAAGTGATAATTTTGATAGTAATTGAATCGATTAAAAAACATTCAATTTGACTAAATTACTTGAAAACATTATTTTAGTTTTTACAAATAAAAAGAAAAATGTAGAGCATTTAAAACAGCTCCCATGACTACTATTGTCATTGTTCCTATAAAGTTTTTTGTTATTTCGTCGCTTCTCCGCATACCGCAATTAGAAAAAAATTCTTAGGAAAAAAAAACCCCTTGAATAAAAGTATAATAAAGAAAACCAACAAACAACAACTAGATTTGGTCCAATGGCTATTTTTCGTTTGAAAAACGTCTACATCAACGATCTTTAGCAGCATTAAAAAAAAAAAAGTATAAACAAAAATGTCAACGTTTGCTTTTGGCTTGTGGTCTAAAAGTATTAATCATCTTGTGCTCAGGACAATGGTGGCAATGGTGATAGTAGCTGATGATGCCAGTGTTGGTGGCTCTATTAATGATGATGTTCTAAAGGTTATTGTTGTTGCTGTTATTGGTGGCACAAGTTAAGGGCAGTAAAAGTTATTTGCTACAATGTTGTTATCATGCACATTCGTTTACTACAACATACAAATTGTGGTCACAAGCATTTACTCAATAACTAGAACAGCTGATGAAGGGATTTTTACTTTTGGTTTTATCACCTCAAACCAACATAAATAAAAGAAAAATATGTTCACAAGAATAAAAATATAAAACTAAAATTAAAATGGCAGCAAAAACAAAAAGAAAAGGGATTAACAAATTGAGGTTAAAATTCTAGGTTAAGGATATTTAGAAAGTAATAAATATGCTTGATAATATAATAAAGATTAAAAGAACACAGATTTAAATCATAAATCATCTTATTTAATAATAATGTAAGAAGAATAACAAACATTCATTAAGATAGAAGTTTTTTTTTTTTTTTTGGAATTTATTTTCCAGGACACAATAAATTTCCTTAATAAAAATTTGCGAAAGCAAACATGTTCTAATAGTTTTCTTTATTTAATTTTTGAAAGTAAAAAAAAAAATCGCAAAGAATTTTAAAATTACTAAATGAAAAGAATTTGATAAAAACAACGCACAGTGGTTCCAAAACGAAATTTTTTGGAAATAATTCTGTAACTTTAGAACTGCTGGATGTATTTGAAATCTCACACAGATAATCCTGAAGTGTATGCCAATTGATTTGGTGGAGGATAGATTCTTACCTAGTCTAGGCTACGGGGAATGGACCTCCAGAGTTGGTCACCTCGGATATGAAATTTTTTTAAAAAATCACCAAAATTTCATTTACGATTTGATTGAAAAAAAAAATTTGCATATAGATAGTCCTTCCTCTAAATCTATTGGCATACACCTCAGGATTGTTTGTGTGAAATTTCATTCAAATACATCCAGCAGTTCTAAAGTTACAGAATTATTTCCAAAAAAGGGAACCACTATGCAACAAAGACCATTGCCACTAAAAATATTCGCAGACATTAAACAGATCATGTTTTGATAACAAATATAGCAACAAATTTTATTAATTACATTTTGTCTGTAAACTTTAATCATTAAAAAGATATATATGTATATGTCCCAAATAGCTAAAGGTATATATTTTGAGCATATTGAAATAACTAACTTAATTTTTATACATTCACCAACTTATCATCAGTTTATTAACGTTGTGATTTTAGTTTTAACAAAATTAAAACCTCTTTGGTTTAAAAATTTCATGTTTGAACTTAAGTTCATATAAAAACTTTGAACACAATTCAATTGTTTTCAATCATTATTTAAAGTTTTTCATTTATGTGTTTGGAGAAAGTAAAAAGGGAAAAGTTTAAAATAATTATGATCGTAAGTTTATAAAATTGTTTAATGCCTTATAAAAAAAAAAATGTTAAAAAAAAAAAATTCATCTCTTTGTCATCTTTTAATATAATAAACTCGACACTATGTGTTGTGTTATCCTTGATGCGAATAAAAAAGTGTATGTCTGTGTATGCGTAAAAGTTTGGTTTCATTTTTTCTTTCAATCAAATTATTAAACTACATAAAAATCGCATTAAAAAGTTTTTGTTTCGTTTCGTTCTGTTTCATTTTGTCGAAACAGACGCTTTGTAATTGCATTAAATTCACATAAAACTCGCACAAACGGAGTAAAAAAAGCTGGTGAAAAGAGAATTAAGAAATACATGCAGATTCATTTTAATTATGAGTTTGAGTTTGAAATTTTGTGTGACAGAAAGTCAGACAAATACAAGTAGTAATTAAGAAAAGTGGTATCAAGACGAATATGATACATACTAAAGGCAAATATAATATTGATTCCTTTATTAATTTTTCACAATTTATGGATAAATACAATTTTACAGTCGCAATTTCTAAAAGCAGAGTTTTGTAATAGATACATTTTGTAAAGAAAACTAATCGATAATTTAAATTTTTTATAGAAAATTTATCGACGCTTCTAATTTATCGATAAGCTAAACATACTATAGACAAATTATTGACAACTTAAATTTTGAATAAAAGCTTTATTTGTAACTTAAATTTCCGATAAAAAATTTGTCGATAACAAAATTCTATGAAGAAAAACTTTCTATAAATAATTTATCGATAACTTAAATTTTCTAAAGAAAGTTATCGATAACTTTAATTTCCTAAAATCCTAAAGAAAGTTTATAACAAATTTTACTTTAATTTAAAGTTCATTTTTAGACAACTTTATATTTCTATATAGCATTTTTCGATCATTTTTTCTATAGAAATTTTATCGACAACATTAAAACTCTACACAAAGCGCCCCATAGACACATACTGCATAAGCTCCTGCAATAAGTATGTGTTAATAAAATTGAGAGAGCTTTTGAATGTGTGCGTCACACCAACAATGCAGTATGAAAAATCAAAATTGTTTTGATTTTAAAATGAGCTCATACTGCAGAAGTTTCTATAGAAAATTCTTCTTGAGGTTTATTTTATTTATAAAAAATTCGTCGATAACAAACGTTTTCTATAGAAAATTTTTTCGATAACAAAAGTTCTCCATTTCAAATTTATCGATAGCATAATTTTTCTATAAAAGAATTATCGATAACAAAAATTGTGTATAGAAAATTTCTCCATATGTAAATTTCCTTAATATGTAAATTTTCCGAAAATTTATCGATAATATTAATCATTTATAGGAAATTTATTCACAAGTAAGATTTTATTTTGAAAAATTATCGCTAACTTTTATTTTTTTACAAAACTATTATTGATGATTGACACTAATTTTCTATAGAAAATTCTTCTTGAAGTTTATTTTATTTATAAAAAATTCATCGATAACAAACGTTTTCTATAGAAAATTTTTTCGATAACAAAAGTTCTCCATTTCAAATTTATCGATAGCATAACTTTTCTATAAAAGAATTATCGATAACAAAAATTGTGTATAGAAAATTTCTCCATAAAGAAGTAAAAATTGTATATAGAAAATATCATTATCATTATTCTATAGTAAAACTAATGATAATGATTTCTGTAGAAAATTTATCGATAATAAAACTTCTCTATAGAAAATTTATCCATAAGAGAAGTTTTCTATAGAAAATTTATCGATAACAAAAGTTTTCCATTGAAAATTCATTAATTTGTCTATAAGAAATTATCGATAACAAAAATTTTCTATAGAATATTATTCGATAATAAACATTTTTTACAACAAAATCTCTTAAGAAAATTCATCGATAACAATAGCTTTCCAAAGAAAATGCATCGACAATAAAATTTCTCTATAAACAATTTATCGATTACAAATGTTTTCTATAAAAAAATCCTCTATAATTAAATTTTTTGAAAGTAATTTATCAATTTTAATTTTTCTATAAAAAGAATATCGAAAAGAAAAATTTAAAAAAAAATCATCGATAGCGATAGCTTTTTTATAGAAAATTTATCGATAATAAAATTTCTCTATAGAAAGTTTATCGATAACAAATATTTTCTATATAATATTCTTCAATAAGTTAAATTCTCTATAAATAATAAATAGAAAAAAAAAAATATCGATAACAAACACTTTCCTCCAAAATTCATCGATAACAAAGTTATTTCTAAAAATAATTATTGATAACACAGAGCTACAAAATTAATAAGTACTAAGCCCCTAATCCACTTTTTTTGAATTGACTCCAATCGCGATTTGTAAAATGAAGGAGGTTGCTCTATATATTGAACCATATCTCGAAAACGAATTGTCTGATTTAGTTCAAAAAAATATCAAAAAATTTTAATTAAAATTATCTTCAAGTCGTACTTACATTACTTTTTAATACGGTCTACAGTTATAGAGATAACTCAAATTCTTTATATAAAATTAATCCTAGCACCTTTAAAGAAAATTAACTGATAAAATATGTTTCTGTAGGAAGAATAATTACAACTTTAACTTTTATTTTCTACTTTAAATTTTCTACTGAAGGCAATACATTTGTACACGAAATCTATCTAATAGTACAAAATTAATTGAACATTTTAATGTGGAAATTTTATAAAAACTGTTATTGCCATCATCTTTGTTGCAGGGTGTTTGCTCCAAAAAAAAAGTTAAAATTTAATTAAAATCAACATAGCTGAAATAAAACCCTATTAATACTACGTTTAAGGAAACAAAATGTTTTAAATATTTGACAGTGAAATAATCGTAATCATATTAAAATAAAGTTTAATAATAATAAAAAAAAAAAAAATTATTAATGAATTTTTTAACAAAAAATAAAATACCTTTTTTACATTTCTGCATAAAATAAATTTAACATTATTTTTAACAATTTTTAGCAATTTATCATCAACCATGATCTTGTGTATATATAAATCCAAAACTATTAACAAAAACTATAAACTGCTGGTACTGATATATTTTTATAAATTTTAAATTTTACATTTAATTGATTGACGATAGATGAAGCGTTATGCACATACATATGTTGTATATTTTATATTGATTGTCTGACTAAAATGTTTTTTTTTAATAAACGAAGAATGTATAATTCAATTTAAAATAACATTTTGACCACCAAAAAATATAAATATATAAAAGAATCCTAACATTTTTTTATGCCAATTTAATTTAGCTATGAATTTTTTCCTTTACGAAATATTTAACTTAATAAAACCTAAATTAATACAAAAACTCATTTAAATTATCATTGCAAATATTAAAGTAAAACTAAATTTGTCTGAGTTACATGAATAATTTTCATTGAACTTATTGTAATTTAATGAAAAAGACACACAAATATTTCAATTATTACAAAAAAAAAAAATAACTAGTAAACATTTGCATAATTTTTACAATTTAGCTTTAGAGAAACTAATAGAATTCTGTGTTATAAAACTTCTTTAATTAAAGACCATTTTAAATAAATAAAATAAAAATAAAACTATTATTAAATCTAAATATGAATAATATTTATCACACAAATTACTCTTGTTATATAATTCATTGCTATGATTTAGTAACAAAATTTAGTATCAATTTCATAAATTAATATTTCACAATATATTTATAACAATAATTAATTATTTCATCACATTATTTATTACTACTATCATATACATATACATATATTTTTCCAAATTATAAATATTAAATCCATAGCCCTTAATATTCAATTTTCAAATGTGTAAAATATCACACATTTGAAAAACGAGTTTTAGCTTAACAATAAATGAAAAATATGTAAATATTTTAGATTAAATATCCTAAAAATAATTAAATTGTATAGATTTTTTTCTAACAATACAAAAAAACTACAATATAGATTTGCTAAAACCCAAAAGCTTTATTCACAAATGCAAACATTCCATATTTGAATATAACAATTCCAATATTATAAATAACAATGGAAACGAGGTACCCATAATACACATACATAGATAAATATAAAATACAATACTCGTAAATATTTAGAATGAATGATAGAAAGAAAAAAGTGTTGTCATTCGAAGTATAACTATATAAACATTCATTCATTCATTCAAGCAGGCAGACAATCAGTCAGACATTTATTTTTATTCATGTGCCTGTTTTATTTATTACTACGATTTGTAGATACAATTGATGGTTGTACGAGTGTTTTAGGCAATGAACTAAAATAAGCTGATAGTAAATTTTCGATAAATGTGAAATTTATGGAAAATTTTTCATAGCTTTCTAGCTTAAATACAAGAAATTTTCTACTCACACGAATTTTCATTTCATCATGAAGGAAATTTTCTATAATTTTTTTATTTAAGTGATAAATTGGTGAATTTTCTAGTAAAAAAAAAAAAATTCATATTTAAAGAAAAATTTCCACAAATTTGCTGAAAGTCTCTAATCAATTTACTATTTATAGTAAATTTATTCGAGACTATTAGTGCTTTTCATAGAAAATTTCCGATGGTCTTGCTATTTTTAGTGAAGTTTCGATTTTATAGCAAGTTTTTGACAGGTTTAGTATTTATAGTAAATTATCTATAAATTTTCTTTTCAGAGTAAATTTTTGATAAATTTGTTTTTCGTAGTAAATATTCGCTAAATTTGCTTTTCGTAGTAAATATTCGCTAAATTTGCTTTTCATAGTAAATTTTTGATAAATTTGCAATTTATAGTAAATTTGCGATAAATTTGCTATTTATAGTTAATTTGCGATAAATTTGATTTTCATAATAAACTTTCGATAAATTTGCTTTTTTAGTAAACTTTTAACAGGTGTGCTATTTATAGTAAATTGTCGATAGATTTGCTATTTATAGTAAATTGTCGATAGATTTGCTATTTATAGTAAAGTGTCGATAGATTTGCTATTTATAGTAAATTGTGGATTAATTTGCTATTTAAAGTAAATTTTCAATAAATTTGCTTTTCATAGTAAATTTTCGATAGATGTGCTATTTATAGTAAATTATCGATATATTTGCTATTAATAGTAAATTGTCGATAGATGTGCTATTTATAGTAAATTGTCGATAGATTTGCTATTTATAATAAATTGTCGATTAATTTGATATTTAAAGTAAATTTTCAATAAATTTGCTTTTTATAGTAAATTTTCCATAAATTTGCTATTTATAGTAAATTTGCGATAAATTTGCTATTTATAGTTAATTTGCGATAAATTTGATTTTCATAATAAACTTTCGATAAATTTGCTTTTTTAGTAAATTTTTAACAGATGTGCTATTTATAGTAAAGTGTCGATAGATTTGCTATTTATAGTAAATTGTGGATTAATTTGCTACTTAAAGCAAATTTTCAATAAATTTGCTTTTCATAGTAAATTTTCGATAGATGTGCTATTTATAGTAAATTATCGATATATTTGCTATTAATAGTAAATTGTCGATAGATGTGCTATTTATAGTAAATTGTCGATAGATTTGCTATTTATAATAAATTGTCGATTAATTTGATATTTAAAGTAAATTTTCAATAAATTTGCTTTTCATAGTAAATTTTCGATTGTCGATAGATTTGCTATTTATAGTAAATTGTCGATTAATTAGCTATTTAAAGTAAATTTTCAATATATTTTGTTTTCATAAAAAACAAATAAATTAAATTTTCGATAGATGTGCTATTTATAGTAAATTTTCGATAGATTTGCTTTTCATAGTAAATTTTCGATAGATTTGCTATTTATAGTAAATTGTCGATAGATTTGCTATTTATAGTAAATTGTCGATAGATTTGCTATTTATAGTAAATTTTCGATAAATTTCCTATTTATTCGAAATTTTCAATAAATTATCTTTTCGATAAATTAGCTTTTTATAATCAATTTTCGATAATTTTGCTTTTCACAGTCAATTTTCGATACATTAGCTTTTTATAGTAAATTTTCGATTGTCGATAGATTTGCTATTTATACAAGAAATTTTCTACTCACACGAATTTTTTTGTGAATAATTTGGTACTCAAACGAAATTTTTTATTTTTAACTATCATGAAGAAAATTTTCTATAATTTTTTTATTTAAGTGATAAATTGGTGAATTTTCTAGTAAAAAAAAATTTCATATTTAAAGAAAAATTTTTGCTGAAAGTCTCTAATCAAATTGCTATTTATAGTAAATTTATTCGAGACTATTAGTGTATTTCATAGTAAATTACCAATAGTCTTGCTATTTATAGTGAATTTTCGATTTTATATCAAGTTTTCGACCGGTTTAGTATTTATAATTATCTATAAATTTTCTTTTTAGAGTAAATTTTCAATAAATTTGTTTTTCAAAGTAAATTCTCGATAGATGTGCTATTTATAGTAAATTTTCGATAGATTTGCTTTTCATAGTAAATTTTCGATAGATATGCTATTTATAGTAAATGGTCGATTAATTTACTATTTAAAGTAAAATTTCAATAAATTAGCTTTTTGATAAATTAGCTTTTCATAGATTTTCGATAAATTTTCTTTTTATAGTAAATTTTCGATAAATTTGTTTTTCATAGTAAATTTTCGATAAATTTGCTTTTCATAGTAAATTTCCGATAGATGTACTATTTATAGTAAATTTTCGATAGGTTTGCTATTTATAGTAAATTTTCAATAGATTTGTTATTTATAATAATTCTCTGGTATTTCGATGAATTTCTTCTTTATAGAAATTTTTTTTGTGCATGTGTGTCTCATATAAACCTTCCATAAATTTTAGTATCATACTCATTTTTATGCATTTCAATAAATTGTAATGATGAACATATTAGTTACAATGTAAGTGATGAAATCAATAAGAAAATATAAAACAAGCCCAATGCAAACATAAAAATTATGCTAATATCTCAGCATGCATGTGTATGTAAAAATAAAGTGTCTGTATTGGTAATGATAATAAAAATAAATTCAATAAATTTATTGTAATTTTTTACAAATTGTTATTATTATTTTATTCAGATTTGTTTGTTTTACTTTATACAATTTTATTTAATAATATCTATTGTGTGGCGAATAAAACTTTACAACTAAGCAAATAATATTTGATACAAAAAAATTTAGTAGCTAAAACAAAAGCTTAAATTTAGCAGCTAAAAAAACAGCGTATTAACGTAATTTAAAATTATAAATAATTAATAATTTAAAACAAAGCACACAGATTTTGTTGCACACAAATATGTTCAAAGCCATTGTTTAAAGTTTTAGTGTTTGTATAGGTTAGTATAATTAATTAAAAATTTAAATTTAAATATTTAAAAAGGCAGAAAAAAAACAAATTTATTAAGCCTTAAAGCAGACAATTTTTATTTAAGGCATTTTTAACCTAATTGTGTTTAAATAGTTAATAAAATATTAAGCGAAAAATTAAACTTACCGTAACACCATAATTATAAAAGACCTTTAGCTGAAATGGAAATAAAGATATTAATAGTATTAGATATCGCAGATTTTGATATGTATAAATTTTATCACTTTAAAATTAACATTGTTTAGAAATTTATCTTTATTATGTTCTTAATTTAAGTGAAAACAAATTGCAATTACCAATTCTGATAACTAATCGAAATTGAAATGATAATAAATTACAAAATAATTACCTAAAATGAAAATACATGCATACATTAACATTCATTCACACTCAATTGCACCTACACACAGTCAAACAAATTTTCATGTTTACCACCTATAAAGACAGAAAACCACAAACAAAACCTTACACACACACACACATACGTACAAACAAAATACATATATACATATGTATATAACAAATTTAAGCCACAACATAGAAGAAGGCAAAAGGTAGTTTTAGTTGGTAAGTTTTATTAATGCGCATAATTTTACACACATTTTGAGAAAATTCTTCGTTTGCTGACAAGTATGTTTGTATATACGATTGTTTGCTAATGAATGCAAATGTGTATATGTGTGTGTTAAAGCAAAGTAATTTTCTTCAAATCTCATTGAATAACTGATTCAGCGAATTTAACCAAAACTCCCACATACACTTATAGTCAATTTCTCATCTTACACCTTTTAACATTACACTCATACATACAATAGCTACACACACACATATTCAGATATAATACATTCATAGTATAAACGCTGTCAGCTCAAAGAAAACACCAACAATCATAATGAATGAAGTACAACTATAGCAACAACTAGACACAGCTACAACTTTAACCACAAAAGGGATAAAATGATTTGTTCTATCACTCCTGCTGCTAACAGTCCTTGTATAAGTTGTTGCTATCTTTGATGTTGTTAATGTTGGTACAGTGGGTGGGATTTAAAATATCTTGTATATAAAATTAAATTTCCTAATAAAACAATTTATAATAAAATTACGATTTATAAAAAATTTAACGAATATAAATAAGTATTGAATGAATTTGCTTTTTCTAGCTAATTTCTTATAAATTCCTTATTAATGTAAAATTAGCAGTAAGCTAATTTTCATAGGAAATATTACTATTTATAAAAAATTGAGTTTAAAATTCATAATCGTTTAGGATAAAATTTATGCTAATTACTATCGATAAATTAGCTATTTAGAATATAATTTTGAGAAATTTTCCACCTTTTATAAGCTTTTAAAACATTTTATAATTATAACTATTTTCAATAAATTAACTACTAAAGTTAACTTATATAAATTCTCCATTTAAAATTTCGATTTTTCGAATGACCTTTTATGTAAATTTTCGATAAATCTTATGTTTATAATTGTTTTCGGCAAATTTTATATTTAAGTTAAATTGTTGATATATTTGCTATTTTTAGTAAATTTTTAATAGACTGCTATTTATAGTAAAATTTCGGTTGTTTGCAATTTTTAGTAAATTTTTTATAGATTTTCTATTTTAAGCAAATTTTCGATTTGCTATTTTTAGTAAATTTTTCGACAGATTTTCTATTTTTTAAATTTTCGATAAATTTTCTTTTCATGGTAAATCTTCGATAATTGTGCTTTTAATAGTAAATTTTCGATAAATTTGCTTTTAATAGTAAATTTTCTATAAATTTGCTTTTAATAGTAAATTTTCTATAAATTTGCTTTTAATAGTAAATTTTCGATAAAATTGCTTTTCATAGTAAATATTCGATAAATTTGCTTTTCATAGTAAATTTTCGATAAATTTTCTCTTCATAGTAAATTTTCGATAAATTTGCTTTTTATAGTAAATTTTCGATTAATTTGCTTTTTATAGTAAATTTTCGATATATTTGCTTTTTATAGTAAATTTTCGATAAATTGCTTTTTATAGTAAATTTTCGATAAATTTGCTTTTTATAGTAAATTTTAGATAAATTTGCTTTTTATAGTAAATTTTCGATAAATTTGCTTTTTATAGTAAATTTTCGATAAATTTGCTTTATATAGTAAATTTTCGATAAATTTGCTTTTTATAGTAAATTTTCGATAAATTTGCTTTTTATAGTAAATTTTCGATAAATTTGCTTTTTATAGTATATTTTCGATAAATTTGCTTTTTATAGTAAATTTTCGATAAATTTGCTTTTTATAGTAAATTTTTGATAAATTTGCTTTTTATAGTAAATTTTCGATAAATTTGCTTTTTATAGTAAATTTTCGATAAATTTGCTTTTTATAGTAAATTTTCGATAAATTTGCTTTTTATAGTAAATTTTCGATAAATTTGCTTTTTATAGTAAATTTTCGATAAATTTGCTTTTTATAGTAAATTTTCTATAAATTTGCTTTTAATAGTAAATTTTCTATAAATTTGCTTTTAATAGTAAATTTTCGATAAAATTGCTTTTCATAGTAAATATTCGATAAATTTGCTTTTCATAGTAAATTTTCGATAAATTTTCTCTTCATAGTAAATTTTCGATAAATTTTCTTTTCATGGTAAATCTTCGATAATTGTGCTTTTAATAGTAAATTTTCGATAAATTTGCTTTTAATAGTAAATTTTCTATAAATTTGCTTTTAATAGTAAATTTTCTATAAATTTGCTTTTAATAGTAAATTTTCGATAAAATTGCTTTTCATAGTAAATATTCGATAAATTTGCTTTTCATAGTAAATTTTCGATAAATTTTCTCTTCATAGTAAATTTTCGATAAATTTGCTTTTTATAGTAAATTTTCGATAAATTTGCTTTTTATAGTAAATTTTCGATAAACTTGCTTTTTATAGTAAATTTTCGATAAATTTGCTTTTTATAGTAAATTTTCGATAAATTAGCTTTTTATAGAAAATTTTAGATAAATTTGCCTTTTATAGTAAATTTTAGATAAATTTGATTGTTATAGTAAATTTTCGATAAATTTGCTTTTTATAGTAAATTTTCGATAAACTTGCTTTTTATAGTAAATTTTCGATAAATTTGCTTTTTATACTAAAATTTTTCGATAAATTTGCTTTTCATAGATAATTTTCGATAAATTTGCTTTTCATAGATAATTTTCGATAAATGTGTTTTTCATAAAAATTTTTGATAAATTTGCTTTTTATAGTAAATTTTCGATAAATTTGCTTTTTATAGTAAATTTTCAATAAATTTGCTTTTTATAGTAAATTTTCGATAAATTTGCTTTTTATAGTTAATTTACGATAAATTTGCTTTTCATAGTAAATTTTCGATAAATTTGCATTTCATAGTAAATTTTCGATAAATTTGCATTTCATAGTTAATTTTCGATAAATTTGCATTTCATAGATAATTTTCGATAAATTAGCTTATCATAGTAAATTTTAGATAAATTCGCTTTTTATAGTAAATTTTCGATAAATTTGCATTTCATAGTAAATTTTCGATAAATTTGCATTTCATAGTAAATTTTCGATAAATTTGCATTTCATAGTAAATTTTCGATAAATTTGCATTTCATAGTTAATTTTCGATAAATTTGCATTTCATAGATAATTTTCGATAAATTAGCTTTTCATAGTAAATTTTAGATAAATTCGCTTTTTATAGCAAATTTTCGATAAATTTGCTTTTCATAGTAATCTTTCGATAAATTGGCTTTTCATAGATAATTTTCGATAAATTTGCTTTTCATAGATAATTTTCGATAAATTAGCTTTTCATAGTAACTTTTCGATAAATTTGCCTTTCATAGTAAATTTTCAATAAATTTACTTTTCATAATAAATTTGCTTTTTGTAGTAAATTTTCGATAATTTAGCTTTTCATAGTAAAATTTTACATAAGTTCGATTTTCGTAATAAATTTCCCATAAATTAGATTTTCGTAGTAAATTTTCCATAAATTAGCTTTTCACAGTAAATTGTTGATGTAAAAATTGCTATAAATACATAGTCAGTATACAAAATTTATTCAAATAAAATTTGCGATAAATTTCATATTTTTTTTTTTTTTTTAGTAAATTTTCTATATATTTCTCTATAGTGACTATTTATAACAATTTTTTAAATTTTTTCTGGAAATTTTTCTTAACTTGCTATTAATTTTTGACTTTCTTAAGTTTGATTTTTAAAGCTAAATTTTGATTATTCTATTAGGTATAGAAATTTTTCGTTAACAAATAGTTTACTAGCTTTTGCTTCACTGTTTTGCATTTGTTAGCAAAACAACTTGTATATAAATGTGTGTCTAATACAAAACAACGAAAGTAAATGTAAGACCTAGGTAGAGACACTGAAATTTAAGCGTTAAAAACACAACAATCAAATACTTAGGATCACAATGTCACTTCCAATAGTGTAACAAGCATATCAAAATGCCACCAACAACAACAAAAGCAGCAACAGCAACGTAATACAAAGCGACACCGTGGTGGTGCATTATAGTTGCATTATACGTTTGGTACTGGCATATAAGAAATTTAATTCAAATTAAATGTATAAATGAGAATGTGTGTGTGTGTGTAAATGTGAGTGTTAAGAATCATATATGCATGTATGTGAAATTTTCACAGCAATTGTTATTTACTTAACATTTGAATTGTGCTACGGAAAATTTGCAATTGCAATTTGAATGACATAAAGAAAACGAAAATATTTTGTGGCAAGAATTATGAACTTTGTGCTTTATATGCAGGCAAATAGCCAAATTTTTTATTATAAGAAGTACGTAGTTAAAATTTAGTATATGTCACTTATAATTCTTTATTTAAATTAGATAAATTCTTTAGTTTTTTATTTGTTGACTATTTTTAGTTAATTAAGCTAATTAAAGTTTGATTAAAAATTAGTAAAATACAACGCTTGCTTTTCAAAGTAGATGGAGTAATAATAAATTTAACCCACACAAAGTTATTAATGAATACAGATTTTTTTTCAAACAACTTGTATTGATTTAATATTTTTTTTTTTTTTTTAGTATTAAAAAGTATTTAGTACAAAATAATAGGAATGCGTTTAACAAATGACCCTTAACATTTAATTTAATTTTATTTTATGAAATGGGTAATATAAATATGATGAATAAATAAATTCTAAGGGTCCCATTTATTTTCGTACAATAGTAATTTCATTCCTTTAGATTTAGAGGTCATTTTAGTAGAATAACTAAAAAGCAAAGTATATATTTAATTGATTTTTATATATGAAAGGATTTTGTTAGATTTGGTACCCTACTTTATGTATTAACTTAAAATTAATTAAATAATATAATAATAATTTTCAAAAATAAAAAAGATTTTTATTTCTCTAAATAGTACAGATTTAAGAGTTGTTTGTTCTTTTGAAGTGTTTTTATTTGCTTATAATTCCTTATGGTAGCACAGTCCTTTGTCGTTTTAAAATGCATTTAACTTCTTTCGATTTCTGTACTTTTCATGTTTATGGAAGCATTAAAATATTTATGCTCAATTGAATTATAGAGAACGCACTACAAATAAAATGCATATATGGTTTTTCTCTTTCTAATTATTATTTAAAGCTAGTGATTTTGAATTGATTGGCTCCCTTTATTTATAATTTTAATTTAATTCTAGTAAAAATATGCTTTAAATTTTATGTAAAAATTGCAAATAAATAATTTGTTAAGGAAAAAATTTCAATAAATATAAAATACCAAAAATACAGCAATACTCACACGAAGTAATAACAAATAAATACTTGTTGTTGAAATAACAGTTTTCATTGTCATTTACTTGATATGATTTATGAGCACTGAACACATTCACACATACATATGTATGTACTTACTTATATAGCCTAGAACTATGCAACAAAAATGTATAAAGACCTGCAGTGCTTTTTAAACGGAAATACATATACATAATATATTTAACCAATAATTTATTTATTTATCTGTCTGTCTGTCTGTCTGTCTGTCTGTCTGTCTGTCTATCTGTCTATCTATCTATCTATCTATCTATCTATCTATCTATCTATCTATCTATCTATCTATCTATCTATCTATCTATCTATCTATCTATCTATCTATCTATCTATCTATCTATCTATCTATCTATCTATCTATCTATCTATCTATCTATCTATCTATCTATCTATCTATCTATCTATCTATCTATCTATCTATCTATCTATCCTATCCTATCCTATCCTATCTATCTATCTATCTATCTATCTATCTATCTATCTATCTATCTATCTATCTATCTATCTTCATTTTTTTTTTATATGGACGTAGTGATAACGTGCTAGCAACTCCATTTACATCATCCCGGGACTATTTCCGCATTTCATGAGGGTGAGTAGTTCATATCAGTATCATTCCTACATCCTCCACTCAGTTTCTAGGTAGGGAGGTTCGGAACCACTGCCCACCTTTCCTTCATTATTTTAATAATGAATTCTTCACACAATTTCCATGCGTTTGCAGAAAGTAGCATTACGTCCGCCATGTTTTCGGCGGTTAAAGTTGTGTCTAATTTATTTTTCAGAACTGCCTTGTGATTTGCATCTTGCTCTAGCGCTCAACATGACTCACAGCTGCTAATCTCTTTTAATTTAAATCTATGTAGATATTTATTAAAACTACCGTGGTTGCTCATGGCCTGAGTTAGATAATAACCCTTATTCCCATGTTGTCTTTCAATCCAAACTCTTATATTTTGGATCAGAATATGCGTGCATCCTCCATTCTCTTCGTGATTCCAACGTTCTTGCCATTTGCTTATATTTTCCTTGGCATTTTTCCTTATTTCTGAGATTTTTCGGGTTCGCTCTTCTGGATAGGTATTGTCCCTATTTACACGTCTAGTTTGAGTGTATATTTCCTCTCTTTCCAGTATTAATAGGTCTATGGGAGTAGACTTGCAAGCACTAAAGCCGCACTTGTAGTTACTGTGCGATACGCTGATGTGATGCGGAGTGCGCTAACTATCTGTGGTTTTTGTAATTCCCGTATGTTGTATCTCAATTTTAATGCTCTGGCAAATTTTGGTGCAGCATAGAGAAGTTGGGAGTGTACTACGTTATTTTAATTTTCTTATCTGCGGTTTTGTTCCGCCACAGTTTGGCATTATTCTGGCCAGTGAGGGATAGCTTTATCACGAATGTTCAATACGTGCTGTCCGAAACTGAGTTTATTATCTAATTGTAAACCCAAATAGCATAAGTTGCGTTTAAAAAATATATCACTATCTTGGAGTCTAATTTTCGGTATTTCAAAGGCTCTTCTATCTGTCACTATTATTGCCTCTGTTTTGTGAACTGCCAGTTCCAGTCCATTTCTCCACAACCATCTGTTACAACGACATAATTTATCATTTGCAACTATTTCGATTAATTCAGCATAACTATTAATTCTGCTCCTTCTGGTAGGTCCATGTTTAGTAGGCCGTCATACATTACATTTCATAGTAATGGTTCCAGCACGGAGCCCTGAGGTGCCCCAGCTGTTATTCGGTATTCTTTCGTGCCATTTTCCGTTTCGTATAATAGAATTCTATTATCCAGGTAGTGTGCTATTACTCGTATGTTGTAGAAATAGCTGTCCACTCCTTTCTTCTTGAAAGCATCTAGCACCACATTCCATTTCACTGTGTTGAAAGCGTTTTTCACTTCTAGTGTTATTATTGCGCAGTATTCTCCTGCTGTTTTTGCTTGTACTGCTTTTTTACAAACCTCGCTTATGGAATCAACTGTACTCTTCCCTTAACGAAAACCATGCTACATATGGGATAAACCCACAAGGTCATCTATGTGTTCCTCTAGCCGTCTTAATATTGCACACTCTAAGAGTTTTTCCAATGAATACAACATGTAGAGTGGCCTATACGTACTAGGTTCATTCAATGGTTTATTTCCCTTTCGTAGTAAAACTAATTTCTGCATCTTCCATCTAGCGGGAAAGATACCGGTCTCTAGGCATGAACTGAAGATTCTGACTAATGATTCAGGCCATATCTCACTTACCAATTTTATAACCTTATTGAATATACCATCTGGTCCAGGGCTCTTGCCCATGCTTAGTTTTTTGACCGCGTGTTTAATGTCATTCACATTTAAAGAGACATAATCGTCGACACGTAGTTTTGTTGCACTTGATCATCGAAAGAAAATAATGTTTCTACAATCGTTTTTGCCCACACTAGCTTCCTAATACCGGGAATAGATTTAATTCCTCCAAGTTTCTTCATTGCAATTTTGTACGGTTTACCACATGGGTCAGAATCTATTTCATTGCATAGTTCTGTCCAGCATATTTTCTTACTCTCTTTTATTGCTCTTCTTTAAGTTTTGCGTGATTTCCTGAATTCATACGCTAGGATTTCATTGTTAGGATCACGTGTCGTTGCTCGACGAGCTGCAAGACACTTCTTCCTTAGCTCACATATTTCATTATTCCACCAGTACACAGGACGTTTGCCATTGTATTTTTATACCTTCGGCATGGCAAGTTTTAGTGAGTGTCCTTGTCAGTGTCTCAGTTAAATTCTCCACGTTTATGTATTAGGGTTGGTTACTTATATCTCTCTCTTTAGCTCGTGTGATATATTCATACAGCTTTCCAACATTACATTTTCTGACATTCATTCTCGGAAGGTTTACCTCAACCTGACCCATATTCGGATGATTATCGATATTAAACGAAATATACTGATGGTCACTTAATCTAATAACTGTCCTTATGTTATCTCAGTAGGAGTCAATTGGCGCTTTTTATAGCTTCAACATATAAAAGCATATAATCATCAAATGCTTATCCAGTTTTCCGAACTACAGGGTTATATTATTCCGCACACATACACTTACTCATAGATTGATAAATATTGCCAATAACCATCATCATATACTATATGATGTTATATATATGTTGTACTTTACACAGATCACGTTAATAATTCAATTTATCATCTAGCGATTATTACATACATATGAATAAAAGAGCAAAATAAATATGAAAACAAATAAAAAAAAATATGTTTAAAATAGCAGAGACAAAATACAAAACAAAAAGTATATTTATGTATATACAAGTGACATACTCTGGAGGGCATTTAACAAAATTATGTGGAAGCACAACCAGCGCACACCATAAAAAGGGAGAAAAAAATATATACATTTTATTAAATACTTATAGCACAGTAAAATATGCAATTTAATATAAAATATGTATATTTATACAGCTTCGAGGCGTAATTTTTAAATATAAATTTAAAACATACTTTAAGGCGGTTTAAAAAACTTAAACTAAAAAAAATAGCAATAATCATTTCTGAAGCCAGATAAATTTTATTATTTTCGTAAAAATCAATTAAATTTAATAAGCACTTTAAAAACAGCTTTAAACTGAAATACCTCTCCTATGTTTTCTGCACACTTTATAATCGTAAACTCCTTACACATAAAACTTATTTCAATTTTAAGAAATCCTATTAAAGAAAATCATCATCGTAATCATTAGAACTCTTTATTTGGAAAAACATCGTGAAAATAATATTTATGCACTAAATTATTGCTTCAAGCTTATATTGAGTAAAACAATAATATGAACGTCAATCACACCATTATTGTACAATTAATGGGCAGAAAATTGAGAAAATAATGCCAAAAGCCTTAAACTTTTCCTCTCACTACCTCTACCCTGATACACGAGCCCCATTCAACTGGAAAAGCGTTGAAGAGGAAATTACTTTAGCTCTAAGGATTACAGCATAAAACGAAAAACAATAATCCAAATTAGAAAATCAAACAACAGCAAATGAATAATCATATTAAAGGAACAAAAAAGGATTTAGAAAAAAGCAAAACGAATAACAATAAACAATTTAAAGAAAAAAAAAAAAAAAAAAACAATACCATAGTAGAACAAAGGTTATAGAAAAATAATTTAAAAGAATCCCAGCAAAAAAAAGGAACTAAAAAATAGCTGAAAAAGTCATGGTTTTTACATTGTTAGGAATTGGAGGCATTGGAAGGAAGTATTTTCTGCTGAAAAAGAGCTGTAGAAGTTCTTTTTTATACCCTACACCACCAAAGGTGGTAATCTTGACCGACTATACACCTATAGAAATATCAACCACATACGTGTTGTGTAACCGCTAAATAAGATTGTGATATTAGTCATTCCTATAAAAAAAATCAGTATATGATATAAAAAATTTGAAATATGATTTTTATTCAGCTAGTGAAATTCCATCTAGTCTATTTATTTTTGATTAAGGGAGAAAGAAAAAATTATTATAATTTTTTTACTGCTATATTGCTTTTTTACGCTTAATATAAACAGAAACATTTTTGCATTTTCAGTTTTAAAAGATCTTTTAAGAAAAAAAAAAAAAAAAATTAAATTTTGCAAGATTTTTTTTATGTTTTTTGCGGATACTAATTTCTAAATAACTGGAAATATAAATCATATAAAAAATGTATTAGGGTGGGTTGAAGACATATTTAGTCCGCATCATTTACATCAATCGTACAAACCGTTCTCGAGTTATGGTGAAATATAAACTCCCATAAAAATAGCCAGAACTGATAGAAAAAAACTAAAAGTAGACTTGTGTTTAGCACATCAAAATCCATCAAGTTCAAATATTCGTCTATAGGGGAAAAGTTTTTTTTACCGACCAGTATAATTTTTATGTTTTTTATTTTTAATAAAATTTAATATTAAAAAAAGGGTTCAATAAAAACGAATTTCGAACTAACTTATTAGACTTGTACTCTTTCATTTTGCTTTAGAATTATCGGGGCAATATTTTCTTGTTGCATTATTTTACTTACAAATTTAACATTTACTACACAGAGCAACAAAAAAGTATAATTTTCTACAAAATTAAATTCAACAAGCGCGAATGTTATATTTGCTCGGCCGAATGTATATATCGACCATCAACCGTTTTTAGTTTCCGTACATGCTTTTGTTTAAGAGATATCAGCAGAAAAGTATGAAATGAAGCTACAACGGACTGTGTTTCTAATATTTTGCCCATAACCGTTTGAGCCCTTTCCTGCTTTCAACAGAAAGACAGACGGACAGACGGACGGACATAGCTAGATCGACTCAGAATCTAACCAGGACCCAGAAAATATATACTTTATGGGATCTTAATTGATTCTTTTAACATGTTACAAACAAAATGACAAAATCAATATACCCCCATCTTTTTGATGGTGTGTATAAAAACAAATCCATAATCACATGTATAATAATTGACCGAAAAATCCTGTCCCCCAGTATCAGTGTTTACATTGCTTTTTATAATAAAAGAGCATAGAGTCTCATATAAGACTAAAAATAATCAACATCGAAAGCATGACATTTTAAAGAATAATTTGTCTAACAAATGTTTAACAAGTATTGAGTAAATATTATTCGTACATATGGGCAATTCTCTTTTTACGTTTGCCTTTATAAGACCGACCTTCAACCTCAAATATTTTATTAAATTCTGACTTTTTTAAATAACTTTTGATGCAATTATGTTAACAACACTTGATGCTGTAACAGAAAAAAAATTCAAGACCTGAAACGGTTCCATGTGGTGCCGACAAGCACCCAAAGTCAAAAATTCCAAAAAAAAAAAGTGTTCGTAACTAACAAGTTTTTTTTATTTCTTTTTATTGCTGTAATCGTGGATTTTAGCATAAATGTCCAATTCTTCTAATGTAGACTACAAACACTTGTAGAAAAGGACCAGCATGGATTTAATTAGCGTGCCATTAATCAGTGTCAAATTATGTTGTGCAAAAGTCGTGAAACCAAATTTTAAAAATTTTTAAAATTTTGCAGTTTTTTCACTGAGGATTTTACGCCGTTTCGGATATTTCAAAATTCAAAACAGAGCCTAATAGCTCTTGAAATAAGTTCCTGTGTAAAGTTTTACTTACGCAGAAAATATAATTTCAATAAAAATATTCATCAACGGTCTTCATGGGCTAAGAACGCAATGTTTTTAGTTTAACATTAATCGTCGAGGCACACCCAAAGGCGCTAATAAAAATTGGCGATGATATATGTCAATCTGTAGCTGCTTTAATACCCTATATCAAAATCAATATGGCGTTCGAAAAAAAGTACGATTTTGCATTTAACGCAACTTTAGAGATTTGACTAAGTGCAATTAAAAAATGTATATAAATGATATTGTCTTATGACTTATTTAAAAAAAAAAAATGAATTTTGCAATAAATGGATGAATATGAACAACACTACATCACTAAAAACTGAATTTAGCAAATTTTATAAGAAGGTTTAATAATTATTAAATCGCTAATATATACACGCATACTTAACTTATCGCGATATTTTTAATATGTATTTTAGATACAGCATTATGGAATACATAAATGCAATAATTTTTGATTTAGGACTATAAATAGAATTTTGGCAATTTTTTTTATAAATTTGTATCTTAAACCGCCATAACATTGATACCGTTCGGTAAATTCACGCGAACAGATCTGTGTTCCACTAGAGCCAAGGAATATTGGTACTAAATATCGTTGATGTGCCATTTAAAAATTTTCGACATTTTTTTGAACATCAAAAGTAAACGAGTTTAAAGAATTTCCCATATAAATAGACTAAAAACATATTTCATACATCAATAAACCTATAAAATAACAAATAATTTTAATTTATCTTATCAACAAAATAGAATAGAATAAAACAATATGAAATGAATATTTTAAAAACAACAATACATGTCATAAATACAAACATATTTGGCAATACTCATAACACACAGGGGTTCCAAAAACACTTTTTTTAAGCAATACTGTAACTTGTGAACCATTAGAGATATGTATCTCAATAAAATTTCACATGGCCAAAAATGAGGTATTTTTGAGTTGATTTGAGGAAGTACAAATAGCCGATAGACCCCCAAAGTTGGCCATTTCGGGTATATAATTAAAAAAAATCGCCAAAAATTTATGAGAGAAAAGAAAATTTATATACAAATACCTTGTAAATCTCTATAAAAAAAAATACCTTACATGTGTATGTATGTTATCTCTTTTAGTTTAAATGATTCAGATTGAAATAAATTTGTCACACATTTTTAAAATAATATTAATCTAAAGTTGGAATTTTAAAAAGATTTCATTTTTTATTTATCTATTTTTTTTTTTTTTTTTATTTTTTTTCAATAGGTGGATCAACATAAAATTATTTTAATTAAATACCTCCATCTGTAAGTAAACATCTAAAAATTATTTTCTGACGGACACCTCTTATAACGACAAAATTAAAATTTGGATGAAAGAAGTAAATTTTTGAAAGATGTTGTTCCCGGATTAAAATTTTGGGCATTTCGGTACAAAAAAGTTGGAGTTTTACTAATTCTTTAATTTTAATACAAGTTTATCTATATTATCATATTTTTCGAAAGGATACCTTTGTTCGTTTAATTTTTTTTTTCTTTTTTTTTTTCAATTTAAATATCAACATTATTTATAAAAATTTTTTCGTTTTTCGGGTCATGGTCTGAAGAAATTTTAACAATTAAATTTATTTTAACTTATTATAACTCTTCATACAACTCATCTCTGGCCAATTTTATTGAGATATTTCCAATGATTCACAAGTTACAAAACGAAAAAAGCGTTTTGAAACCACTGTGCAACAATATAATATTGAGCATATTGTTAAATATGAATACAGAACATAAATTATATTTGTCATATGTAAATTTTATTGTAATTTACAAACTGAAGTTCAATAATATAGAGAAGGTATATTAAAGTAACTGGATCTGTGAGTAATATGATTGTGAAAACATTAAGATATTTACTTTTATATTTATTGACAGCCGAAAATATAGGCAGCTTAAATTCTTACAATGCGATGTAAAAAGTAACAAAAAAATTATAATAATTTATGGTTTTTATATATAAAAAAAATAAAGTCATTTTGTATAAGAAACAAGTAAGATTGATATAATAAATACCTAACAAATGAATCCCTATACCACTTTTTTATGAACTTCAAAATTCGGAAAGGTTACTTGTATTAGACTTGTGGCCAATTTGGGGACCAGTACTTTTACTAAGTATAAAATAAAATATACAAATACAGAATAATACGCTGATACTAATATATATGTAAATTTAATGCCGTTTAAGGCGATTCCCTGAAGTGGGTTTATATGGGAGTTATGGTAAATTATGGACCGACTCTCATAAAATTTGTGAATTTTTTTTCTACTACTACTTATATAAAACTTATTTTTGTCGAATATTAAATTGCTACTAACATTTGTATGGGACTTATGCACGTTAAAGTGATTATCGGAAGAAAGGTTTATAATTATGGACAACATTTAAAATTTTGTACACAGATTTCTAATATTCGTGCTAAATTTCATTAATATATATTCTGTTTTACATGGACTATTACCCAGCCAGGCGAACGGACAACGTCAAATTGAGTCAGGAAGTGATTCTTAGTCGAACGGCACACAGTATCCCATTAAAAAAAAAAAAATAAATGGAAATAAATCTTGAATTTCCGAACGGCTATTCCGATTTCAATGAAAAACACCGAGAAAGTACCTACTGATTTTTGATTTTGTACATATTATTAATTTTTTAATTTTGGAATAAAATTTTTGTTTGTGGATATTTTTAGCAGATTTTTTAGTGCTTAATATTATGTTTTATTTGCTTTTTTTCATTTATTAACAAAAGGTCCTCAATTCTCCAAAAAAATTTCCAAAAAAGGGACTTTTGACTTTTTTTACTATATTTCTTGAACCGATATCGGGGAACAAACAATTTCCATTACCAGAAATTTAAAAACACATTAATCTAAGTTAGAAATGTAGCCTTTTTTAATTCCAGTTTTGCGATATGAAAAATTTAGGCGAAAATTGGTAAATCATGAAAAAATAGGTCAAATTTAAGAGGCCCTGGTTATATCAGGAATTAAATTTTTACAACTTTTTTTCCTTCACATAATTTTCTATAAAGTTATCTTTCAGAAAAATATAAATACTATATATGTTACTTAAGAAGATTTGTTTACAACTAAAAAAGAATGTAACTACTTTTTTGACAAAAAGACTTTTTTTTTCAAAATTCAAATGCGTATAACTTTTGAATCTGTAAAGATTTTTCTAATTGTTTGCATAATTTTGTTATTAGTTTTTAATAAAATAAAGAATATTTTCAGAAAATCGGGTGAAATTTGGACCTGTTATAACCCGAAAACTTCAAGGTGGGTCAAAATTTAAACATTTTTATACCCACCATCAAAAAGATGGGGGGTATATTGATTTTGTCATTCCGTGTGTAACATATCGAAGGAATCATCTAAGACCCCACAAAGTATATATTTTCTGGGTCCTGGTTAGATTCTGAGTCGATCTAGCTATGTCCGTCCGTCTGTCCGTCTGTTGAAAGCAGGATAGGGCTCGAACGGTACAAGGTAGGGGGACGAAATTTGGCACAAATATTTATCTTATATAAGGCTTGTTTGGGATTGAAAATGGGCAAAATCCGTTAATAAACAAAAAGTTGTGGGTTCAAAACTAGAAACACAGGGTGTCCGTTTTATAGAGCTGATATTTCTTCAACAAAAGCATGTACGATAACGAATTTTTGCACGTATAGTTCGGGGATTGATATAAACTCGGAAACCGGAAATGGGCGTGGTCCGCCCACTTAACCGCCCACCTCCCATATAAGGTGAATAGTAACGAAATTGTGTTGAAATAGTTCAAGGACCAATGTAAACTCGGAAACAAAAAATGGGCGTGGTCCGCCCACTTTACCGCCCCCTCCCATATAACGTAAAATTTGAAAAAGTTGATGGTGGGTATATAGATTCGGCCGGGCCGAATATAACATTCGCGCTTGTTATCTTTAAAGCCCAATATTTCGTAAACTGAAAGAGATAAGATATGCACACATGGATGTTTTTTTTTTGTAGATCTCTTCTAGTAGAATCTTTGTAAATACTGGTAATCATATAAAAGTCTTTGAAATAGAATCAGATATAACGAATAAGGATTGTTTTTTAAAATATTCATACCCGAGGTGTCCAATTTTGTGACCCGATGGACCCGCCCCCAGTAGGTCTATATCACCCAAACTCAAAAATTAAACTCACCTACACTTCTACTATCACTGTGTGAAGTATCTTCGGAAATCGGATTAGCCGTTCGGAAATTCTAGATATATTTTCATTTATTTTTTTATTTATTTATTTTTTTTTTTTTTTTTTTTCTTTTTTGGTTTATTTATATTTTCGTCCCTAACAGAGCCAGATTGATTTTGAAATTTTTATCAGGAAGCGGAGATAATTGGATTTATGTGTCTTTTTCTAATCATTTTTTTTTTTTTTTTCTTTCCAGTGCTTTCTGAAGCTCACAGATGTGGTAAGAAACTAAAAATTTTTATTTCCCATACTCATTGTTTGTTCTCCAAATCATATCGAAAACTTTTACATTTCGGTCAGGGAGGGCATTTACCTCTATTTTTTTAAATTAATACTTTAAACACTATTATTCCATTAGAATCCAACAGCTTCTAATATTTAACTTAAATAAAAGAAAGGAAAAGTGTCAAATGTTGCAATATGTTACATTTTGCATTCAATTATTTTTGCATTTTCTGCGCTTTTATATTAATTTCTAAAAATAATAATAATAATGATAATAATAAAAAATAAAATTCCCACAACAAATTTTAGCGAAGTTGAGAGAAACTATAGCATTTTTTACTATTGTCCTTATAACAATTGATTCGTAACTTTATTTGCAATAAAAAAAAGAAAAAAGTTTTTAGTTATTATATGTTATAAAAACAAAAAAGGATTTAATTATAAAATATCTATTCAAATTTATAATGAGATTCATTTTAAACACACTTGTCATTTTTCTTAAAAATCTTAACTATTTTAAGATGTCATGACTATTTTAAATCGCATTATTCTTTTTTTTTTTCAAAATAGACATATATTTAGTTAATCTCACCCTAAAGCTTTTAAAATCCCACAAATAATTATTATTATCCTTATTTTTATATTAATAGAAGTATAAGTATTTGCAGTTAATATTAAATATTATATAAAATTTGTCATTTGTAACAGACGAGGAATAAATATAAAACATATATTTTCGTCATCTCTACAAAAGTCTCATTAAATATAGCTTTAATTCAAAATGCAAATAACATCATGTACGGTACATTAATAAAAATATAAACTAAATAAATACAATAAATATTTACATAAAGAAAAATTTGCATAAATAAATCTTAGATAAGACACCTGCTACACTTAAGCACAAACACATGTGTCATATCAAAAAAAAAAAATGAAAAAAACATTATTTGATTTTTAAAGAAATACTTATATTTATTATTTAGCTGAAATTTTGTCTATTTCAACCTTAAAAATAACAAAAAAAAAATCATAGCAAATATTAACAATTCAAGTTCAAGGTTTTTTAAAAAAATATGAATAAAATTTAATACTGGATGAAAGGAAATGGGGAGAAAAAGGATTTCTAGTAATTTAAGGAAAAATTAAGAAATTTTCAAATGTAGCTTTAGCAAGCTAACAAGAAACTTTTTTCATTACATTAGCTCTTCTGAAAGTAGAAATATTTAATCAGTAACTTTTATTATGTATTACTGTGTTTTAATACACATTATTTTTTTACTTATAATTAGTAAAACTGAATTTTCTTTAATTTTTAAATTATTTTGATTATAATTTTCTAACAACAAGCTGTTGCCTTCGAAAATTTAGCAGCCTATTTAAATTGAAAATCATAGACTCTTTATGAATATCATCTCCAAAAACCATTGCAAAAAACTGTTAAAATTTTTTCTCATTTCTTTTTCACTCAAAATTAATTTTATTTATATTTACCCTCTCATGTATATAAAATTTTAAAAGTCTTTTTTTTTTCCATAATTGCAAATAAAACACACTTGTGGTAAAGGAAATTTCATTGAAATTTTTTTTCATCAAATGGCTAATGAAAACTGAAGTTCATTGTAGATATGGTAATTATAACAATAATGTTAAGCAAAAATAAGATAATAAACTTATAATATATTAAGTACTTATTTAATAAGTTTAACAAATACTTATACTTCCCTTTCTCAGAATAGGGGAAGAAAAATTAAATATAAAATTTTAAGGGGTTAACTGTTGATTAAGTGCTAGAGTTTTTCTTTCTTTGTCTGGGCAACTTTAAGAACAAATTGTTTGAGCGAAATAAAACTTAAGATAGAGGGAAAAAAACGTTTGGTTAATGAAATTATAAAAATATGTTGCTTTGAAATTAAATCTTAGTAATTAAGGTATTTTGATATTTTTACTTTAATAATAATTGCTTTGTTAAATAAAATGCAAATGTCGCACAGTGTGTGATTCAAAAAATGAAATGGAAATAATTATGGAATTTCGGAGCGGCTGCTCCGATTTCCAGGAAATTTCACATGGTGATAGTAGAGGTGTAGTGAGTTTAAGTTTAGAGATTGAACTATAGAGACCTACAGCGGGCGGGTCCACAGCGTGCAAAATTTAGACACCTCGGGTATACAGTATTTTAAAAACGATCTTGATTCTTTATATTTGCACCGATTTCAAAGATTTTTATATAGGAGGATTCTGCTAGTCGAGATCTACAAAAAATATTGAATATCTTATCTCTTGTAGTTCAAGAGATATTAAGCTTCAAAGATTAAAATGTTTACTTTTTAGCAGGGACCATAATGATTATGAGTTTTAAAATAAAAATCAACAAATAAACCTTTTTTTTTTGATTTTTATTTTTTTGGTCACAATATAAAACTTAACATGAGAAATGAAACTATTATCTAGTAAAAATTTTTCTTTTATTAAAATCTTTGATTTATTTCAAAAAAAATTATTTTTAATAAAAAAAAAAATTAATTTTAATAAAAAAATAAATTTTTAGTAAAAAATTATTTTTTGTAAAAAATCAATTTTTAGTACAAAATTAATTTTTAGTAAAAAATTCGATTACCCCAATAGCAAAAAAACTTTCAGTTAAAAGTGATATCAATATTTTAATGAACACGTTTTATTTTTATTGATTATTAGTTAAAAAAATTCAGTTTTAGAATTTTAAGATTTTTTTTAGCAGAACAGTAATGTCTGTCCGTCCGTCTATACATTAGATTTAAATAGGTCGAAATTATGCATAATTCGGGGAAGGGTTGTATAAACACTTTAATGATCACGTTTAATTTTTATATTTATTAGTAAGTAAACAAATTATAAGATATTTTTTGGCTGAATAGTAATTTCCGTCCGTCCATCTATACATTTGGGTTAAATGGGACGAAAATGACGCTTAATTCAGGAAAAGGTAATATCAAAATTTTGATAATCACGTTCTATTTTTCCTTTTTATTAGTTAGTAAAAAATACATTTTTAGAATTCTAAAAAAATTTTTGACAGCATTGTAATGTCTGTCCATCCGTCTATACATTTGGGTTAAATGCCACTTAATTGAGGGAAAGAAGATACCAACATTTTCATATTATTCGAGAAGCAGAAAAAAAATATTTTTCAAACTTTAAAACTTGTTTGAAAGAATTTTAATGATCGTCCATCTGACCGTCTGTTTGTTAATTTTTGCAAACTTTCCAATTCAAAATCGTTTAACTTTTGACTCAAAAAAGAAAGCGACTCAAAAATTTCTAAAATATAATAAAATCGGTTGAAAATATTTGGCTATATATGGATAAATCTTAACCAAGATATTGTAAAATTGAGATTTTTGAAATTTCAAATGTATATAACTCGAAAAATATATAAGATATAAGATGTGCTACACATGTGCGCATGCATGCATGTTTTCTAAAGGATTTTTGAAGGACTTTAGGGTGATATACAATGATTTAACTAATAATATAAGTCGGCATGCACAATCTTTTAATTTTAAGCACTTCACTCATGAAGATGTGGTAAAATCGTTCCTTGATGTTAAATAGAACTCTGTTGGTCAAGATGGAGTCCATCCAAAGTTTATTAAACTTATATTTACCACATATTTTGCCATATATAACGCATCTATTTAATACGTTTGTAACAATGTCTACGTTTCCAACAAATTGGAAACACGCCAAAAATATACCTATCCCGAAGGCTGATAAGAACTATAGGCCAATTGCTATATTGAAAGTTTTTGAAAAACTAATCCATGAACAAATTAGTGAATTCTTGTATTCAAACTCCTTACTTACTGATAGGCAATCTGGTTTTATACCAAAACATAGTTGCATTACTACACTGCTTGATGTTTCAGAAGAAATTCGAAACAAAATTGATAAACCAAACACAATAGCATTTTTAGTACTTCTTGATCATTCGAAAGCTTTCGACACCGTTCACCACTCTATTCTCTGCCTCAAACTGAAAAAAATGTTTAATTTCTCATCAACAACCGTAAAACTAATTTGTTCTTATCTACGTGATAGAAGTCAGTCTGTTTATTCCGGGTCAGATATATCCAACCTCAGTTTGATGCCTAGAGGAGTGCCACAGGGCTCGATCCTTGGACCATTGTTGTATTCCATCTATGCTAATGACCTCCCTTTATATCTCAAGCATTGCAGTGTACAGATGTATGCCGATGATGTGCAGCTTTATATAAATTGCAATATACAAAACATCTTCAATTGTATTAAATTGATTAACGAGGATCTTCGCTAAATTCTACGAAATCTGTAGCTTTACTTATTGGCCAATCAAAGCATATTTTAACTTGTCTACCATCTATAATGATAAATAATTTTAAAATTGACATTGTTAATACAGCAAAGAACTTAGGCGTCATATATAAAAAAAAAAGCTTGATTGGGCAGATCATGTTAAATCAAATTGTTGCAAAATATTTGAAATGTTAAGGAATTTATGGATGTCACAGTATTATACCCCAATACATATCCGAATGCTACTTGCCAAAACTTATCTACTGCCTACCCTGTTATATGGATGTGAGCTTTTTTCCAGCTGCGATGGTCTTAGCAAAAGGCGACTAAAAGTAGCATACAATAACATTGCCAGATATATTTATGGTATTAAATGAAACTGCAGTATCTCTAAGTATTCGAAGCAAATTTATAACATGAGATTGGAGTATTTACTATCATATCGAACACTGATATTTTTACGTAAAGTTATATATAATGGACAACCTAACTACCTATTCCGAAAAATTACTTTCTCTAGATCAAACAGAGGTAACAAAATTAATAATATTAAATATAAAAAGTCATTTTCTGAGCAGCATTTCTATATAAACGATATTCGTCTTTGGAACCCAATACCCCCTCAAATCCAAACTATAAGCAATGCAAAGCAATTTAAATCTGCCATCGCCAAATACTTTGGTTAATTTTTTTAACTATATTACATATGTCCATTTTTCGAATGTCGAATAGACCGGTTTTTTCAAACACAAAAAAACGGTTTTAAAAGTAGCATTTTATTTCAGAAAACATGTACTAAATAGTGATATTTGAGTCGAAATTTAGGAATAATTTTTTAAATATTCATAAAGACTGATTTCTTATGTTTTAAAAATATATTTTAAGTCTAAATTTATTCTGTAATATTAAACAAATAAATTATACAAAATGTAATTTTTTTTATCCAATATTTCCATTATTTTTTAAAGGTGTTGTGTTAAAAAAGTTTCACCTGCAGAATCGTTTCAATTGAGACAGGCTTCCATATTAAGCCATGGCTTCTGTTTAACTAAAATTTAGTCTAATTTTTGATGATTTTTTAGATATATAATTTTCTTAGCATTTTTTCTTTTTCCAGAGCTTTCTGAAGCTCCCAAACGACGTAGAAAATTAAAATTTGGCTTAATTATAAAACTTTTCGTCCAACAAATCCTAATGGAGCCATATTTTGAAATTTTTATCAGGGAGCGAATATAAGTGGATTTGTGTGTTTTTTTCTAAGAATTTTTTCTCTTTCCAGAGCTTTCTAAAGCTCCCAGAAGACGTAAAAAAATTAAATTAGGTTACTTATAACCTAATTCGTCCTACAAACGGAGCCAGATTTTGAAATCTCTATCAGGGAGTGAAAATACGTGGATCTATATATATGGATTTATATATATCTTTCTAAAGCATTGTTTCCTCTGAAGCTCCCAGACGACTTAAGACACCAAAAATCGGTTTACTTATAAAACTATTCGTTCTACAAATTCTAACAGAGCCAGAAGTTTCTGGCAGGGATCGAAAAGTCTGTTTTGGTATTAAGAACTTTTGAGTTGCTATACTTATTGTCTGCTCTCCAAATCCTATCAAAAACTGATTCCGTATTTCGGACAGGGAGCGCATTTACGACGATTTTTTTATTTCGAAAGGTTTACGAATTTAAAACTTTAAACAATATTATCCCAATAAATTCTAACGGCTTCAAATAATTGACTTTGATTAGGTAGAGGAAGGTGTCTAAATGTTGTTCATATTTTTTTCCTTTAATTTTCGGATTTGTTTGTGCATATTTTCATTATTATATTATTTTTCCTGACATTGTCAGGCTTTTACGCTTGTATTTAATAAATTTTAACTTGATTATAAGAATTATTGATTTTTTTAAAATAATGTAGTCTTTTGATATAAATATTAACTTCTGCAAAAAAACCGGTTAACCTGTTTTATCTGAATTTCAAAAAGTGCAACCGGTTTTTTTTAAATACCAACTATTCGAACTATTCGAAAACCGGTTTCTCAAAAAAGTCGAATAATCGATCACCCTACTCTATATATATTAACTTTTGAAAATCATATGTTAAATTTAAATTTATTACACACTAAGGGAAAAAATTCGATTCAAAATCAACAACTGTTGTGGTCACATTGGTAATTTACGGTAACAGCTTTTTAATACCTTTCGTTAACAAATTTAATACAAAACATATGTAATTTAAAAATTTGATACCGAAATGGTTTCAACTTGGTGCCAATTAGGTATCGATTTTTAATAAGAATTGAACACGCAGTGTTTAATTTAAACACATACGGTGTAGATTCATTATTGACACAGAATGGTATCGTTTTCAACACGTATGTGATTGATATTTCTCTGGGTGCACTTTTGTTAAATTTAATGTTACTTTTAACACACAATTTATGTCAATTTCTAGCCAATACTTTAATATAAGAATTGTTCTTGTTGTATTGTAATTACCTAATATAATTAAATAAGAAACAAAAAATTCGCTAGTAGTTAAACATTTACCATGACACTAGTACCCTATTTTGAACCCCCATAGTTCGTATTCTGAAGCGTATATGGGATTCTGCTTTTAAACTCAAAATGATAATGTCCAAATCCAAGAAGCGATTAGACAGATTTATTTCGATTCTTCACCACTATTTAATGCTTGATAAAGCAAAGAAAATGTCTGCTTAAGTTGTTTTTTGTATGAAATCTACTGGAGTTTTTTTAATTATTTCCTCAAATCGGGCTATACATGCACACGATTTTTTTCATAATATGAAAGTGGACAATATATACTATTTTTCAGAAAATCAGAACAAACATCCTCTAACATTTTAAGTTGCTTTCCATGAAAATTGAAAATTAGTGTATTTTAGGACCATTTTCAAAAATATAACAAAAATATAAGGACAAAATATAATTTACAAATACTTGAAGAAAAGTACACTTAAATTTCTAAAGTTGATGGTTTCACTTTAAATTTTTACCTTAAAAGACTTTTTATTTAAAATAAATACAGTGAAAGCTGATGAAAATTTAATTTTTTACTTTTATCAAAAATTCAAAAAAATTCTTAATTTTGACAGCAACACAACACGATTTCAATTAAAATTGATAGATAATTTTGTCTATTTTTATTCGGTACCCAACTTTATTACAAAACTTTAAATTTTAAAATTCAATTAAGCGCCACTTTTGACACATTTTCAATTCAAAATAGAATTTTTTTTTTGAATCAATAAAGGTATCGAATTCAAATTTTCTTTATTCGATAGACAATTTTGCTTTTAAACTAATTGTAAAAAAACTTCACCAAGATCTAGCAAAATTGAGATTCCTAAAATTTCAAGTCGATCTTGACCGACTTCTTTTCTCGTAAACTTATATATACATATGTTTACAAAGATAATAAATAAATTTAAATTAAATACCTATTTACTAAATTTTAAATTAAAACATAATCTATTTAAAAGAAGTAGGTCAGTATTATTATACGTTTGTCAAAACCACTAAAACTAATTGTATTTTCATAAACCACAAAAACAAATCTTGACCACATTGTTAGTTATTTATTACTTAATACTTTGTTTGCTACCTTACCTTTTAGTTTTCTTACATCTTTTTTTTTTATTTTGAAAAAAAAAAAAATACTTTATAAATTTAATTTATATACAAACTTAAACCAAAACTATTTAATTTTTGATGGCATTAGAAATATAATCTCTATATTGGTTTTCTGTAAAACTTTCTTTTATTATTTCATTTTAATTTAGTGACTTGGCATCTTTTTAACTTTTTCTAAACATCAGTATAAGAAAAAGAAAAATAAGAAAAACTTTATTTAATTTGTTTCTTTTGTTCATAAATCTATACAAATATTAAATTTGCATAAATCTCTTCATCATCAACTCCTTTTTTTTCTCCATTCTGGTTTTAGATTTCTTTCATTTGGTGCTTGTTGATGGTTTTTTCTATAGATGCTGTTAACATTATAATAAACAGATAAGAGACACAGAAGAAAAAGTATAAGATACAGAAAGAAACTTTAAGAAACTATAAAAACACTCCTGCCCCAAAAGACTTATAAGTAAAATAACTTTATTGTATTAAAAGCAGAGATGGAAAGGTGAGTGTGAATTTTTATTATAAAACTGCAAGGGTTTTAAATTCGTTTGATTTTATAAAATTTTCTTTGAAATAATTAAAAATCTTTATCAAAAAAATTAAACCTTTAATTAAATAAATCCTCTTAAAATATTGAATTAAATATCACTCACTTGCTCATCTCTGTTTATAAAACGCACACTATTTTCATTATCACAAATGTTCACACCAATTTCTTACTTTATAAAATCAAATAGAAATTTTTACTTATGTGAATATGAGTGTGTACATTTTGACAACTTCTTTTATTCCCTTAGAAGGTAGTTAGTGGGTTTAGTATCTGTTGTAATAATGCGAAAGTAAGTTTAAGCTTCTAAGGAAGAAAGTTGATATTTATATGGAAATATTTAACTTTTTTTATCCCAGTGGTTTTAAATTATAGTCCAAACAAACACCAAATACATATTTGAATTATATTTACTTATAAAATACTATAAAGGATTTTGATTAAGTTGCACAAAAGTGCGAGGGAGGTTTAAGAAAAATAATATTATAATAAATTATTATAATTTTAATTTAATTAAAAAGTTCTGAAGTTTTAAAATGTATCAAAAGTGGCGATTAAGCGAATTTTAAAATTTAAATTTTTAGTAATAAAATTGATTACCGAATAAAAATAGTCAAAATTATGTTTTGAATTAGAATGTGTTTTGTGTGAAATTTTTATTAAAATCAACAATTTGTGAAAATATTTTGGCAAACAAAAAACAGGCCAAAAGGAAAAAAAACAATAAAATGTTATGTGAACAGTGGTGTTTAAACTCGTTGTGTTTTTCAAAAAACGAATGTGTGTGAACAATTTTGCTGAAAATAATTTTCAGAAAAATTGTCTACTTCAATCGACTTTAATATTGTGAAAAAATTGTGCGCGATTTTATTTATTATATATATATATATATATATATATATATATATATATATATTTTTTTTAACTCCAGTAGCTCTCATATACAGAGAAAACAGATTCGTTGTGGCAACCGAATTTCTTGCCAAGCGAATTCTGTAGGTTGCAGGAACTATTAGAATATTTGGTTGCAACTACCGAATATTTTCAATAGACACAGCCTTTTTATATAGAATATTCGGTTATTGCAAATGATTCTATTAATTAAAGAAATTAATTCAAAATGTCATTTCATTTTTTAATTTTTTTTTCTTTTTTTTTTTCAAGAAATACAATTTTTCAACATTTGAATTGAAGAACTTTCGTGTTTATGGATTGTTCTTTTTATAGTCTGATTTTTTCGACTTAAAATTTTGCGTCAACGAACAATGTTTATTCTGACCTATGTCTTCTGTTTGTTTGTTGTATATTTGCAATAACTCCAGACTTAGTGGGTAACAATAGTAAACTTAATGCATTTTGAATTTAAAAAACATCTTAATATACATTTTCTACAATTACGTTTAGGGCAATCAAAAATAAAATAAAAAAATATTGCATTGAATTGAATTCAGTTGTCGTCAATAAAATTTTAAATCAATCGGTACTTACAACTAATTTAATCATTGTAGAAACACTAAGTCAAGCAAAACGACTATTTTTCCTTAATGAATATACAAAATCTGTTTCATTTTTAAACTTTAATTTGTTTTATTAAATTTCAATGATTACAATCGAATTCCAACTAATTTGTTTTCTGTGTGTACGAAAAAAACAGCTTAAGACTTTTTTCTTTGCTTTAATAAACATTAGACGGTGAGGTAGAATCAAGTAAATCTGTAGCTTCTAATCGGCTGCACAGTAGGGCCAAACGCAAAATTTTTTTTTGGTAATTAATCTTTATCTCCTAAACTACTGCTCTTGTAGTCTCCCTGTGATAACACGAGATAAGCTACAGGGTAAAAATTTACTATCTCGGGTATGTAAGTTTCAAAAAATCTTAACTTCTACAAATTAAGTCGGATTTCAAAGATTTTTTTGTTTCTGTAAAAAGCTTGATAAGATAAAGAAAAAAAGCTTACTCACCTAAATTATCTCTTATAGTTAAAAATATATTTACGCTTGAATTTTTTGTTTTTTTGCCTTGACTTTATCTCGTTTTTCGGGAATAAGTCCTAAGGTATATAAGGAAATTGTTTTTAAATATTGTGTGATTTGGAACATATTCCGAAATAATACGCTGAAAGTACTGACTGAAATTAGTATGAAAAATGGCAATTTTTTCAAAAAAAAAAAAAAAAAAAAAAAACGAGGCAGGCTTATGCCTTTGCCAGGAAATATAATATTATAGTAATAAAAAGAGAATAAAGATTGAAAAAAAATATATATGAACAAAATTTTGACGCTTTTCCTTTCCCTAATCTAAGTTAAAGATTTGAAGCTGTTAGATTCTAACTAAAATATTAAATTAGTAAACTTAAAAAACGACGTTAATACCCTTCATGCCCGAAATATTAAATCAGTTTTTAATATGATTTGGAAAGCAGACAATGAGTATAGTAAATCAAAATTTATTAAAACCAAGCAGATCTCAAAAATCAAAATTAATCGCGAATCTACGCTCTCAGATAGAAAAATTTGGCTCCGTTAGGATTTGCATATAAGTAAGCCGATTTTTAGTTTTTAGCACGCTCTGGAAAGAGAAAAAAATTCTTAGAAAATGGAACATAAATTCGATTATCTCCGCTCCCTGATAAAGATTTTAAAATTTGGCTCCGTTAGGATTTGTAAGACAAAAAGTTTTATAAGCAAGCGAAATTTTAATTTTCTACGTCGTCTGGGAGCTTCAAAAAACTCCAAAAAGAGAAATATGATAAAAATTTAAAAATCTGCCTCCGTTAGGATATGTAGGTCAACAAGCTTTATAAGTAAGCCGAATTTTAATTTTCTACCACATCTGGGAGCTTTAGAAAGCTCTGGAAAGAAAAAAAATGCTTAGAAAATGACACTTGAATCCGCTTATTTCCGCTCCTGGATAGAAATTTCAAAATCCGGCTCCGTTAGGATTTGTAGGTCAAAAGTTAAGTAAGCCACATTTTATTTTTCTACGTCGTCCGAGAGTTTTAAAAAGCTCTGGAAAGTAAAAAACTGCCTAGCAAATTATATATTTTTAAAATTTTCAAATTTAGGTTTTTGGTGAATTTTTTTTTTTTTATTTTCCAAACCAAAACCAAAAATCTTGTTTGTATTTCAATTAGTTTTGATTTTAGAAATTCTTTTGTGTCTTCTGTAATGTATGAAAAGTGATGTTACGTTGTTTTCATTACATACTTCAAAAAAAAAAAAAAAAAATGCTTCATAAATGGTTAATAAAGAAATTTCTTATTGATTTAGGTTTGCGCCCTATTAATAAATTAATTAAATCAATCAAGTAGATGATTGAATGAATTAAAAATATGTATAGGAAAAAAATCATATCAAAATTTATTTTTTATTTTATTTTTTCTTGAACATATTTATTAAATTTACATCAAGCATTGGTCGAAATTAGTAAATCTTAAAAAAAGTTTAATTTTTACGATTAATAAAAAAAAAATGTCGCGCTAGTTTTTTTTAAATTTATTCACAATATTTAGTCAATGTGAAAAAATTACTTTTTTTTTTTTCATACAAGCTTTCCGTACCTTAAGATTACAAATTGTTTTAAGACTAAAAAAGAATATGGAAACTTGTTTTTCAGCAAAATGTTTATTTTAATTTCCAAACGATAAAGGACAAGAAAATCGATTAGAGCCACTCAAAATAATTAATTGATAATGGTAGATGTGCCCCTATGATTGTCTTCGTTCTACCCTACTTTTTTAAATCAAGTATTTAAGGTAAATTAAAAACTAAAATTTATAAATAACAAAATTCAATAATATTATTTATTTAGCAAATTTTATAAATTGATTTGCTTAAGCATTGAATAGCATCGCCTACATAAAATCTAAACTTTTAACAAGAAAGTTCAAAGACAAGACAAGTGTCTAATGGAAAATTCATCAAAGTTCGCAAACCTTTAAGAAAAACTTACGAAGTCAGATTAACATTTAAAATACACAAAGACAAATAATATTTTATTTGTAAACCTTTAAATATGTTTTAAGGTAATAAAGAAAAATAAAAGAACCTTAAAAAATTAATTTAGAACTTTAACAGACAGATGACACTTATTAAACAAAAGAAAAACAAAATTAATTGTTAACCTTAAAGTTAAACTTTTCTTTCATTAACAAGGTACTTTAACTTTATGCAAAACAAAAAACACGCGATTTCAAACCATTAAAATAATCTTTTCTATAGATTGTTTTTTTTTTTCTTTTATTTTTAATGTTTTCCTGTCAAAATTTTTCTGCTTTTCTGGAAAGGAAAAAATAACTTTACTACACAAAATTAATGAGCGCAATAATTATGCGTTAAAATTGTGTTCAACTTATTTAAAAACTCAATGGATTTCAGCCGTTTGTTAAACGTGTGTGTGCGAGTTTCACAGCTATTACCCAGTTAAAGACAAGTAATGCCAAAGGAAAAAAAGGATAAATGAAAATTAAAAATATTCATGAAGATACTACTGGGTAATTAGCATTAATTGCACTTTTAAAAATGTTCTATAAAAACTTTTATACGCTTCACATTCACTCAAACTTTTTTTTTTATTTTTTCAAACTTGAAGTTTTTTAAGGCTTGTCGAAAGTTGTAAGAGAAATTTTATTTAATTAAAAACAGCTGTGTATGTTTGCTTTTAGAAGTAGTGATTTGATTTAATAAGTTAAGAAAAGAAGTTATAAATTGAGTTTGTTTATTGAAAGCAATTAATTGTGAAGAGTTGAATTAAGACTATTAAATACGAACAATTGCAATATTGGTGTGCTGTCAGCATTCAGAACAAAAAACTTATACATATTTTAGTTACCAGTTTCTTACATTTTTATTGTTCGTAGATTCAAAAACTACCAAATTATTTCTATTACTATATTTTAGTAGAGGGCTTGTGGAGTACCACAAAGTACCCTCTTATGGATTTTCATTCACTTAGAACCATATATCTTTAATTTCATGCTCTCAGTTTCAATATTTTAGAAAATTTAAAAAGCACCATAAGAAGAATGGAAAAGTACCACAAATCCTCTTTTCTGGATTGTTATTCACATAGGACCATATAGCATTAATTTCATATTTGTAGGTTCAATATTATAGAAAGTTAAAAAAGTACCATTAGAAGAATGAAAAAGTTTCACAAAGTTAACCTTTTGAATTCTTATCGACATAGGACCATATATCTTTAATTTAATGTTTCAAAGTTCAATGTAGTAGAAAATCCTAGAAATACCATTAGAAGAATGAAAAAGTACCACAAAGTTCCCTGTTATGGATTCTCATTCACTTAAGAAAGTTCAAAAAGTACCATTAGAAGAAAAAAAAGTACCACAAATCCTCTTTTTTAAATTCTTATTCACTTAGACCATATATTCATAATTGTAGGTTCAATATTATATAAAATTCAAAAAGTACCATTCGAATAATTAAAAAGTACCACAAACTCCCTTGTTATGGATTCTCATTCACTTAGGATCATATATCTTTAATTTCATGTTTCTAGGTTCAAAGTTATAGAAAATTAAAAGAGTACCATCGAAAGAACAAAAAAGTACCACAAAGTCCACTCTTGTAAATTCTTACTCACTTAGGACTACATGCGCTTAAGTTCATATTTAATTTTCCAATTTTATCCCCTTTTTTGTACTTTTTATACCCTTCACGACAGGTGTAAAGGATATATATTTGTGATTCCGTGATTCCGTTTGTAATTTCCACAATTTTCGTCGGAGAGAAAACATTTTTACATTTTCTTGATCCTTATAAGAAATGATGTCGATGTCTGTTCGTCCGTCCGTGTGTCCGTCGGTTGAAATGGCGTTTATGAAGCCCATCGACAGCTGTCATATACAATATATATATCAAACGATTGGAAATTCTTTCGAAAAATTTTCTATTGAAATTCAGCAAGATCGGTTCATAAATGGTGCTGAAAAACAACAGCAACAACTATGGCATATAAGGAGTGCGATCGAAAAAATCTTAACACACGTTTTGTCTCATAACTGTTTTCGGAATCAATATTGAACATTTTTTTGATCTAGTTATCATGGAAAAATACTTCAGTTATTATTTTTAATAACAACCATGTTAATTTGTCCTTGTTTTCATCAAAATAAGTGACGAAAAAGATTTACGTCCTACAAGTTATTAAAAAAAATTCAAAAAAATGCAAATAGGTCCTACAAATAATTGGCCGCAGAATTAAATTTCGGCCGTGAAACTGTTTCTAATGTTATTAAACAGTATCAGGAGAATTTGACCAATGATATGAAAACCGGTTCGGAAAGAAAAAAGGACCACATAACATTGGGAAGGCCAGAAAATTTAAGGCATATTGAAAGGAACTCCAAACACATCTGGTAGAAAAGCAGCCCAGTTATCTCAGTGCTTCGACTATTTGGTGCAAAAATTTAATGCTAATACAAAGTTAATAACATATAAAGTCCACAAAATTCCAAACAGGAATTCTGCAAAAAATTTACAAGTCAGAAATAGGACACGGAATGTAAAACCAAATTTCATACAAAAATACTCAAGCTGTATAATTGACGAAAAAACGTAGGTGTTGGCAGAATTTTCGAAGCTTATGTGTCGAAACTTTTTATTGTTATTGCTAGAGGCAATGTTAGATTAAGTTTAGGACCCAAAAGCAGAAACAATTTCTTACAAAATTCATGGTATAACAAGCTTTTTGCAGTTGCGGCAAAACAGGAAAGTCATTTGATACATTCGGATCTATAAATACCAAAATATGCATAAAGGAATATTTGCAAAAAAGACTTCTTCTTTTCTTAAGAGAGCACAACGTGTCCACATATTTTTGGACCCATTTGGTATCATGTCACTATGGTAAGAAAGCTCTGGAGTGGTACCAAATCAATAATAAGAGAGGTCAATTTTCAAAATTGTCTACAGCTTAGACCAGTGGAGAGATATTGAGCTCCAGTGAAAAGTGAATTGAAGATCACAGAAAAGGTGTCCCAAAATACCGAAGACTTTAAAATAGGATGTGCACACTGTTCCAGAAAAGTGACTGAAGCAACTATTAAATCTCTAACGAAAGGGTTTTAAAAAATGGGCCACAATTTCATAAGTAGTGGTTAGAACTACAAAAATTATATTTTTCTGTGATCTGTGCTAAATTATCAATTAAATAAAAAAATAATGAAAACTCAAAGGTCAACCATCTCCAAGTTATTTAATATTATATATGTTAAGATTTTATCGAACGCACTCCTTATTATCGTTTTTTCAACTTTTTGAAGGAACTACATAAACTTCGTTCTTTCACTGAAAATTCGGAATTTTTTTTTTTTATTTTTATACCCACCATCTAAAATATGGGGGGTATATTGATTTTGTCATTCCGTGTGTAACATGCTGAAGGAATCATCTAAGACCTCACAAAGTATATATATTCTGGGTTCTGGTTAGATTCTGAGTCGATCTAGCTATGTCCGTCCGTCTGTCCGTCTGTTGAAAGCAGGATAGCGCTCGAACGGAGCAACGTAGGGAGACGAAATTTGGCACAAATATTATATAAGGTTTTCTTGGGATTGAAAATGGGCAAAATCGGTTCACAAACAAAAAAGTTATGGGCTAAAGACTAGAAACACAGGGTGTCCGTTTTATACTTTTCTGCTGATATTTCTGCAACAAAAGCATGTACGATAGCGAAATTTTGTACATATAGTTTGGGGATCGGTATCAACTTGCAAGCCAAAAATTGGCGTGGTCCGCCCACTTTACCGCCCACCTGCCATATAAGGTGAAAATCAATGAAATTGTGTTCAAATAGTTCAAGGACTAATGCAAACTCGGAAACAAAAAATGGGCGTGACCCGCCCACTTTACTGCCTACTTTACCGCCCACTTTTCCTCCTTCTCTCAAATAACTTAAAATGTGAAAAAGTTGATGGTGGGTATATAGATTCGGCCGGGCCGAATATTTGCGCTTGTTTGTTTTAAAAAAGTGAACTAAGTCGGTCAAGTATTTACAGAGTTATAGTTCCGCAATAACGTAATCGTAATAACGCGTTTTGTATTACGATTACTTTATTACGGAACTATTTAAGACCAAACCTTTGTATTCTAACAGAAATCTTAAACAGAAATCTTTTTGAATTTAATGTAGATTTTTTTCCACTTTGATAGTAATTTACAATAATTTACAATAAAATGTCTCTTAATTTTTTCCGCGTTCAAATTCTGAAATGTATTTTAAGAAGTTTTTACAGTATCTTAAAAATGTTGTATACGCATTGATGGACAAATGTTGTATACGCACATGACAAAGCGAAACTGTTTGCGGACCTAATTCATTAAAAATTGTAACGGAAATAGCCTTTAAATTATCCATTTTTACTTTTTGATCAATGTAAAAATCAAATGTAAATATTAAAATATTAATATCATGTTTCCCTAAATTAAACGCCGTATTCTACCCATTTGACCGCAAAAGGGTATACGAGCGGACGGACATTATTACCATATGACCAAAAAACTCTTAAAATTTTAAAAATAATTAATTTACCTAAAAATAAATTAAATGTAATCATTAAAATATTCCTTGAATAAAATGTTCTTTTCGACCCCTTTTACCCCAATGTGGAAAGCCTCTACTCTATTAAAAAGATTTTCTTTGCTCAAGTTTTAAATGTTTATAAAAGAAAAATAATATTAATAATAGTAATTTAAAATCTTCACTTAAATACCATTCAAATCGATATCAATAAAAATTGTAAACCTCTTAACAAAAAGTCATTTACTGAACACATATTGCTGACATTTAAAGCCAACAGCAGAAAACTCTACAGCAACAAACTTAAAAACAACTCTTAATGCATTTTACAATTTTTTTTATTTATTTAAACTCAATACAAATACTTGAAGACAAAAAATACTAAAAATACAATATTAAAAAACAGTAACACAATACTTTCACCCTCTAACAGTTTATTGCATTTTTTAAAATGAATGAAAATTCCTTTTTTTACGAAATTTATTTTCTTAAAACGTGTAAACCTGCAGGAGCAGAAGTACGATATGAAGAAACCCAAAGTGATATTAAACTCTTAAGGATGAAATGATGAAGCAAACAGAAATGCACAACAGCAGCTAAAATACAAATAAAATGTAAAATGAAAAACGAAAAATGAAAAACTGAAATAAACACTTTGATATACATACACAGAAAAAATTATGGAAAAAATTTTTCTAAACAAATTGTTATTTGGATTTAAATAAAATTCAATAAAAAATAATATTTGGTTTTAATATTTGATTTTATTGGTTATAATATTTTCAAACTCAATATAAAAAAAAAAAAAAAACAAATTTATGTATTTTGACAAGTTCGTTAAAAATAATAACAAAATTTATAAAATATTAAAAAAGTAAAATTAATTTATATGTATATAAAATCAGTATTTGCAGATGTCCAGAGGTAAATTATACAACTTAGTAAAGATTATCTAAATGTAATAATAAATTTTTATGTATTTTATTCTAGAGAACTCGGAAACCTATTTATTAACTGTGGATTTATCACATAATGAAAGTAAGTAATGTTGCTTTTTTATACTCTATATCAACATACTTATCTCGGAATCAATTTAAGTATGTTCGTCCGTATACAAAATCCTAGACGAACTGCTTTAATTTAAATTGTACGCCTAACTAAACTCAATGGTTTTCCCATAAATAGTGCTTATAATTGTTCTTGCCATACACTAACGGTTCTCAAATAATTGTCCGCGTACTCATTGGTTTCCGTAACAACATTTTAGAGTGTCAGTAAAGAATTTTATTTCATTCTAGATGTCCAAAATGCTAAATTAAAGTTAGAAACTGTTTAATTGTCTTTAAGTTATAGTATAGAAGTTAAAATACTGTTTCCCACTTTCTAAGGTATTTGTAGCTTCTTATTGAGTTAAAACGTTTTAAACATATTTCAATGAAATCCGGTGCAAATAACTTCTATATATATATATAAAACTGTTTATAATAAATTACATAAAAACCGGAAGGTATATAATTGACCATACCTTCTATATAAAGCTCACTTCCCAGAGTCACATTACACTGCATTAATCCCACAAAATTTTAATATAAACATTTTATAGATTTATCCAGATTTGTTTAATTATACTTACAGATATACGCTTGGTAGAGCCGGTATTCATAGCTAAAAGATTCAGGGATCAGTCATATTTTCATTTACAGTAAGTTATACTCAATAAGAACTATTTAAATTTTAATAACGTTCTTTCTTTTAGATCAATTAGGATATTGGTGAATCCTGAAAGATGGCTTCAAGGTTTATCGTTTTGTTTTTCCAACATTTAATTAGTTTTTAAAATAGAATATTATGCATCTATATTTCATTTGCAATATTATTCAAAATGTATTATTTGCAAAAAATCTTATTAAACATTTAATTGTTTCAAAAATAAATATTGTTTGAAAATCTGTTAAAAACCAAACATTATTTTTATTGTTTTAAATAAAAAGGTTTTAAAAATTTGTGAGAATTATAAACATTTAAATTTATAAATAGTAAAAATATTTTAATAAGAAAAAAATGATTTTTTTTTCAATAAAATATTTACGAATTTGAATGTTTGATTTTACTAATTCAGTGATAGGTCCGATTTCAGTAAAAAATATAATTGGTTTTATAAATTTAGTAATGGAATATGAAATTTAATTTTTTCTGTGTACATTCATACAGAAAAAGTCGTAAATCTTTAATATTTGTCAAATGTATGGAAATGGAAATGTAGCCACAAATACAATTCCCACTAAATGTATCTTGTATATAATTTTTTTTTTTAACAGCAGTTGGGATGAAGGATTAAGGAAACACTGTGCATTACTATATAAATTTATATTTAAAGTTTATTTCTTTTTTTATGCATTTTTACTGTTAATCATTGATGTTGCTATTTTTTAGTTTGCCATTTTCTTTAGTTATTTACTCAATCTACTTTATACAACTGTTTAAATTCAAGTGCAATTTGTTGTCATTTTAGTTATTTATTTATTTATTTATTTTTTTTTTAATCTTTTTCATTTAAACAAAATATAAAAGTTTTCATGTTCCAATTGCCGAATTCAATGTACTTTTTTTTGTAATAATAATTGTTATCAAAAAAAAAAAAAAAAAAAAAAAAAAAAAAAACTTTTGCTTTTTTAGAAATGTTGCACACTTTTTCAATCACAATTGTTAAAAATTTGGTTTTAGAAATGTAGTTCAATAATAAACTAATAACGTTTGAACAAAGTTTTTAAAATAAAAACTATAGCAAGTACTATATGAAATATAAATGACGGCTATAATAGTTTTTTACAAAAACATACTTTCAAGGACAAATTGCTTTAAATCTTTAGATGGCTTAACATTAATTCAAAGCACAACTTGCTTTGATTAAGTTTAATGTCTAAAAAGGGACTTTACATGGTTACAATTTTAAAATAGTATGCTTCAAATTGATCTTATTATTATTATTTTTTTGTATAAATTTTTATTAATTATTTATTCGTTTCAAAATAATAAAAAATAAGTTTTACTAGCTAAATTATATAACAGCTATTAACTATAGTTTAATTTACTTACATCTAATAATATTTTATTATATTTATTCATATATTAATTCAATGAAAATTACTATGAAGTTAGTTCTTTATTAAAGTAAAGCATAATTAGTTTGAGGTAAACATAACTTAGTTGTAAAACAAATATTCAATGTTTGTGGATAACAAAATATGTTAAAAAATCAATCAAATTATGGTTTCTTCAACCATAATATATCTTATTGTAAAAATTTTATATTCAGTAGAGTATTCATTTACTCGACTTTTTCATTGTTCGAATAATCAAATAACTCGAAAATGCAATTTTTAAATTACTCGAATAATCGAGTTAAACTTTTAAGTTACTCGAGTTATTCGAATAAATTATACTTTCAAATTTTACTCGTTTTTTCAAAGCTTATTAAAAAATATAATATTAAAATGTGATTTGAAACGCTATAAAAAAACTAGATTTACACTGTGAAAAAAAAATTAATGATACCAAATTAAAGGAGATTATCTATACTTTTGACGAAAAATAAAAATTAATGTTAAGTTATTATTCACTTTGGAATAATTAGCGATTTTTTCTCATAACCCCACTTTTCAATTTGGATTAATTGGTTTAGTTATAGCAAACAAAAAAAAAAATAAATAAATAAAAAATCTCAACATCTTAAGTATCAAAACTACACTAATTGAAATTTGGGAACGCATTACCCATATACTACAATGACTGACCACCAACCAATTAAATTAGCGGAAAAATATATAAAACTCTATAAAAATTCTATAAACTTCTAAAATAAATTAGTCAAACATACAATTAGTTAAAACTAACTTCTTTTCTCCATTTAATATAGAAATTTATTGTAAATTTAAAATATATTATTCTTTCTCCCAAATGTACGCGTAAGAATTATAACTGCTTCTATTTTGAATTAAACCATAATTTTTACATAAAAAATGTTCAATATTTTATTTCTCCTTTCTTCCTTTTCTTTATATAATTTAGTAAATACGACTCATTATAAAATTTTATGTAAATATTACTTGGACTTGTGTCAGTTAGGTTCTGAAAGAATTGTGAAAATATATTTATTAGTTTCTGAGTTATTACTTTTTGAAAAGGACATAAAGCTTTTTAAGTCCAAATTCCTTCTACATTACAAATTTTATCCATGACATCTCCATTAAATCCTCTACACCAGACTGAGAATTTATTGGTAATATCAATTATGTACTTTTATTCTTAGACCCAATATGTTTTTCCAAATTTATTTCTTATAAAACATATTGTATAAAAAGGATTTTCTTTATTATTATTTGAATTTTCATCATTTTGTTTAATTTTTGTGATTGAAAAACGACCTATAACTACGTGTTGTAATTTAGGCATATATTCGGTTATTTTTACAAAATATGTACAATATTTTTTTAATAAACTTCTGAATTGTGGTGCTACTTTTAGATTCTAAACATTGTATAAAAATTTTGAAACATTGTTTTTGAGCAAAATTTTTTTAAAAACTAAAATTAAAACATACTAAAAATAAGTTATGAAAGAAAATATTTAAAATATTTTTTACTCGAGTTATTCGATTAATCGGCATAATAAGCTCGAATAAATTTTTATTCGAAATTCTTGATTTTAATTTAATCGAACCATTATTTGATTTTAATTCGTCGATTAATCGAGCAAACAATATTCGAGTGAATACCCTAATATTCAGTAATTAAAATATTTTGGAAATTACGATTATCCGAGGAACAAAGTGCTTCTAATTTCAGAAATTCTACTGTACAAGTTTACTTGATACTTTAGTCATATATAGTTCATTATAGTTTATAAAATAGTACAAAATCTTTATATTCTAAAAAGGATAGAAATTATAATGAACAAACTTAATTACTATTTTTTTTTTATACCCTTCATTTATAAATAATTGTAATTCTAAAATTTTATTGTGAGACTCGAAAAGTTGTATGTATATGTATACTATGAGTTCTTATTAGAGGTGATCGAGAAGACGAAGTGCGTTTTATTTCACAAATAGCTAAAATCGGTCGGTTAACGGCAGAGACATAGCCAAAATATTTTTTTAGATTATTTAGACTTTTTGGAGCTCCTGTATTTTGAAAAAATTCATAATCGGCCCACTAATAACTAAGATATGGGTCAAATAATATCTACAATTTTTTAACACCCTATATAAAATAAGAAAGATATAATCGGTCAAACCCGACCATATGACATCCAAAATTTGGGAGGGAGTCCTAATGGGACTTGTGACCTATTATGGACGAATACTTGTATTAAGTATAATGAATATATATTTCTATAAAACATGCGCATTCATTATATTATGTTAACACTAACATTTATATGGCATTTATTCACTATAGGGTAATCCCCGTAAGTGGACCCTATATAGAAGCTATGGTCAGTTATGAACCGATCCTCGTGAACCGATTTTTATTTGTAATAAAGGTTTATCTAAGAAAATAGTAATGTCTGAGAGATTGACTGACTGACTTAGTAATTCATCATCGCACAGCACAAACGGTTAAAGTTAGAAAAATTAAATATAGACCGTAGATGACTATGACGGGATTTTTGGAAATTCGAATGTTTAGGTGGTAAAAAAAGGTTAAACTCGGAATTCTTATATCTCCTGAACTAATAGAGACAGAAAAAAAGTTAAATAGATATCATTATTCATTTAAACAATAATAAATTCGGCTCTTTTAGAGAGAAAAGGGGGTAAAAACTTTAATTCGACACCATTTTGGAACCCTATCTACCTTTTAAATCAGTAAGTATATTTTAACATTAGATACCAGTACAATTTGGAAATTCATTGAAATACAATCTTTTTTACATTCAGGGAGAACAAAAAGTACCAAAAAGGAATAAAATCTTAAATTTAATTTAATTCAAATTAATTAATGCATTTATTAAACTTAAAAATATGAACATAAGTCCATGTAGTCCTAAGTGAGTGAGAATTTACAAGAGGGGACTTTGTGGTACTTTTTTTTTTTCTAATGGTACTTTTTAAATTTTCTATAATGTTAAGAGTTGAAACATGAAATTACAGATATATGGTCCTATGTCGGTAAAAATTCAAGAGGAGAACTTTGTGGAACTTTTTCGTTACACTTTTTAAATTTTCTATAATATTGAACCTACAAATATGAAATTAAAAATGTATTGTCCTAAGTGAATAAGAATCCAGAAAAGAGGATTAGTGGTACTTTCGCATTCTTCTAATGGTGCTTTTTATTTTTTTCTAAAATATTAAACCTGGAAACATGAAATTAAAGATATATGGTCCTAATTGAATGAGAATCCATAAGAGGGTACTTTATTAAATTTCTCTTTGAAATATATCTACTACCAATAATTTTAAATTTTTTTTAAGAAAAAATTCAAAATTTTTGTGAATATTGCGCATATCATGGTGAGTATGGTGTTTGTAACTATTGCTGCTATTACAAACTATGCATTTCAGCTAAAGGGAATAAGGCTACAACTCCTGGGGAATTCCCATAAAATTTTGTTTTTCTTAAAAAACATGAACTTTCCAATTAAATCTCTTTTATAGTCTAACAGATCATTGAAACTATCAGAAATAATTTTTTTATTTTAAGAAAAAAATAAACTCTTAAAAATAAGTTAAGCATTTTCTAATGAAGAAGAATTTTCAAAATTGTTACCTGGTACTACTTATCTGACATGACGATTTTAAGTTAATCTCAAACAAAATTCATTTCAAAATATCGCCTTTCAATAAAATTAATAACCTTGAATACCAGCCATAGTTTTTAACCACTTATTGCCACATCTGTGTGCAAAAACGCTAAAAACATATTTTTTTTTTTCTGTCGGAAAATGGTGAAAACCATTGGTAGTAGATATACTTAGATCTGTTTTGAGGACCCTAGACCGTCTGTAATGCAGGAATCTTATCATTTTCAACATTAATTCAATTTTATTTAGATCATTTTATAATTAGTTGAGCACTTTTATCTTGCAAAACGATCGTACAATTCAGAGGGATAGGTAAAGTTGGGCGGAATGAATTCCTAGGAACACTTCTATAATTTAAATAATTCACTACCTAATCACTTCTATAAATCAATAAATAAAGATAGTCAAAGAATAAATTGCAAAAATATGATTTTAGTGGAAAAGTAACGAACTGACCTTATCATTTTGACTCACTGGAAAATTCACAACACTTCTGCCTATAAAAAGATCAAATGTTAAATAAATGATACCAAAAGGTGTATAAAAGAACAACTCTTAGTATTAAATATTTTAGCTAGTAGTACCATTAAATAACCCTTGTACTTTTTTTTCACGGTGCAATGAAAAGTGACCTTATAGTTTTGCCGAGCACCTTATAAATGATAGTGCCAATCTCTACGAAGATTGGTCCATAATTTCACCTGGCCCTCATATAGCCACAGGTTCAGAAAGAATACCCCTCCCCGAATTTTAATGCATACAATGAAGTAGAGTATCATATGGTCCATATGATTTATTAAATAATTTTAAGCCCGATATTATTTTGAAATAACTCCTCGAATATTTCTTGTATGCAATTTCGATCCAAGAACTTTGACTTCTATCACATGACATTGATATACATATTTTTATTTTAACAAAAAGTTACTGACACAAGAAGCTATTTTAATACTTAGTGCAATTATTTGTCAGTATTTATACCCTACACCACCATAGGTGGGGAGGGTATTATGCGTTTGTGCTGATGTTTGTAACACCCAAAAATATTGGTCTAAGACCCTTAAGACCTTATTATACCAATCGGCTTAGAATCACTTTCTGAGTCGATTTAACGATGTCCGTCTGTCCGTCCATATAAACCTTGTAATGAAATTGTCGCAATTTTGAATCAAAATTAATGAAATTTGGTACACAGGCTTCTTATAGTTCAGGGACGAAGCCTATTGAAATTGGACATGGTCGGTCCATTATTTCACATAGCTCCCATACAAATGTCCTACCGGAAAAAAGTTCAATGATTATAAATTCCTTAAATATAGCAATATTTTAATGAAATTTAGCACATATAAATTTCATATAAGCCTAAATAAGTGTGCCGATTTTTAAAAAGATCGGTCCATAATTAACCATAGCTACCATATAAACCCATTTCCGAAAATCGCTTTAAAGGCCATAAATCCCATTAAAATGTTAGTATCAAGCTAATATTCGACACAAATAAGTTTTATATGAACATAAATGATAGTACTAAATTTTACAAAGATCGGTCTATAATTTACCATAGCTCCCATATAAGGCCCTCTTTCGGGAATCACTCAAAAGTTAATAAATTCATATAAATGTCAGCCTCAACGTAATATTCTGTATTTTTATGTTTTATTTTATACTTTGACTCCAAGTCTAATAAAAGACCCCTCCCCGAATTATACTGTACACAATGGTGTAGGGTAACATATGGTCGGGCTTGACCGACTATAGCTTTTTCTCTCGTTTTTGTATTATTATAAATATGTATTCTCCAATGTTGCTAACTTTAGGACAAACCTAACATACAAGATCAAAATAACTAACCTACATACATACATACATCAATTTTATAACACAAGAAATAAAAAAATAAAAATTACATTAATACTCGTTGTACTCGTACTATAACGATATTCTTCTATTTGTTTATGTATTTTTCCCCTCTGCTTTTACGTCCCATTTTTATAGCGTCTTTTGCTCCTTCGTTCATCTATGTTTCTACAGAGTTTTATTTTTATGATGTTTTTAATATTTGAATTTTAGTATTATTGGTTTATTTTTTGTGGTTAGTTTTTCTTTTTTTTTTTTATATTTTGTTTCATTTTTATTACAACTCTGAAGCTTGTTTGAGTAACTAAATCTGTTGTAAAGTTTTGTATAGAATACTATTTGTTTGCATGTGTAAGCGTGTTTGTTGGTATAGAAAGTGTTGGTGTATATAAGCTTTTCAAAGTGTTAGGAGGAAAAGTTCTGCACTATACAGGGCCTAATCAAAATGTAATAATAACATAATAATATCCATTCTTCATAAGCGCCTCCGAAAGGGTTAAGTTTTCCCAACTATATTTTATTTGTAGCTCTGGCAGGTTAAATTTTTAAAGAAAAAATAACGAATTTCGGAAATAAAATGCTAACTAAGGCCCTGTGAAAAGCTCCTTCTTATTGCATCCTTTTTCTCGCTGGGTTTAGTTTGCATGTCTGTATTTGAAAATGTTTATGTGTCCTACAAAAATAAAGTAGAGAGTTTGTTTTTTAAAGCAACATTTTATATTTATAGTCGAAATATTGCATACAATAATATAATATTATGGAATGGGTTGGGACTATAGTTGCTGTTATTTAAGTAATAATACACAAATACAACTGTATTGGTATTTTGTATGTATAAGTATGATGTTCTAGCAGCATCAACTTTAACATTTATTTATTTTTGGAAAAAACACAACTTTAAACTAAATACAAATTACAACTATTATATACAAATTTGGCTTTTATGGGAGAAAATTCTTTATTGATTTATTCTTTTATTTTGATATAACACAGAGATATTTATAAATAACTTTAGGTGCAGTTAAAATTATATAAAATAATGAAAAATTAAACGTTTTGCAATATTTACTGTTAAAATAATTAAATCAAAATAATAATAACAATAGGAGTATGAGATACAAATCTTAAATAACTAAAGCTCATGCCTTAAACAACAAATAATTAGAATTGGGATTTATGCCAAAATCTAATCGAATTGTCTTTAATTACAAACAAAAATATATCCATCCAAAAGCTAAATTAAAATCAAACAAATCCCTGCAACAAATGAATAAAATAAATCTTTTCTAATTAATCTTTGTCCAGCCAAATAAATGCTACGTGCAAACGCTTATGTACCTTCTTGAATTTGTAGAAGATATTCGATGCCATAAGAAATACAAAGCCAGCACAGAAACCGCTTCACGGCATATTTGTACAATAAAATCAATATGGACAAAAGAGTAGAAGAAGTCTGGTAAAGGTAAGTTAATGGTGTGAGTGTAGCGAGCGCAAAGAAAGCAAAAAACGAAAAATGTTTTCTTGTGAATTATTAAAATGTCAGTAATTTTTACTCTCTAAAGAATAGATTTCTATTTTGGAAATAAGTTGAATTAGAGACAAATTGAGCCAACAAGAGCAATATGCAAAGCAAACAATTCACAGTGGAGAATTTACTTACAAAAATTATATTTAGTCGCAAAACATAGTTTTATCTTCACACTTAAATAAGAAAAAAATGGAGTGGAACTGAACTAGAACTGAACTAGAACTGAACTAGAACTGAACTAGAACTGAACTAGAACTGAACTAGAACTGAACTAGAACTGAACTAGAACTGAACTAGAACTGAACTAGAACTGAACTAGAACTGAACTAGAACTGAACTAGAACTGAACTAGAACTGAACTAGAACTGAACTAGAACTGAACTAGAACTGAACTAGAACTGAACTAGAACTGAACTAGAACTGAACTAGAACTGAACTAGAACTGAACTAGAACTGAACTGAACTAGAACTGAACTAGAACTGAACTGAACTAGAACTGAACTAGAACTGAACTAGAACTGAACTAGAACTGAACTAGAACTGAACTAGAACTGAACTAGAACTGAACTAGAACTGAACTAGAACTGAACTAGAACTGAACTAGAACTGAACTAGAACTGAACTAGAACTGAACTAGAACTGAACTAGAACTGAACTAGAACTGAACTAGAACTGAACTAGAACTGAACTAGAACTGAACTAGAACTGAACTAGAACTGAACTAGAACTGAACTAGAACTGAACTAGAACTAAACTAGAACTGAACTAGAACTGAACTAGAACTGAACTAGAACTGAACTAGAACTGAACTAGAACTGAACTAGAACTGAACTAGAACTGAACTAGAACTGAACTAGAACTGAACTAGAACTGAACTAGAACTGAACTAGAACTGAACTAGAACTGAACTAGAACTGAACTAGAACTGAACTAGAACTGAACTAGAACTGAACTAGAACTGAACTAGAACTGAACTAGAACTGAACTAGAACTGAACTAGAACTGAACTAGAACTGAACTAGAACTGAACTAGAACTGAACTAGAACTGAACTAGAACTGAACTAGAACTGAACTAGAACTGAACTAGAACTGAACTAGAACTGAACTAGAACTGAACTAGAACTGAATTAGAACTGAACTAGAACTGAACTAGAACTGAACTAGAACTGAACTAGAACTGAACTAGAACTGAACTAGAACTGAGGTAGAACTGAATTAGAACTGTACTAGAACTGAACTAGAACTGAGCTAGAACTGAACTAGAACTGAACTAGAACTGAACTAGAACTGAACTAGAACTGAACTAGAACTGAGCTAGAACTGAACTAGAACTGTACTAGAACTGTACTAGAACTGTACTAGAACTGAATTAGAACTGAATTAGAACTGAATTAGAACTGAACTAGAACTGAACTAGAACTGAACTAGAACTGAACTAGAACTGAACTAGAACTGAACTAGAACTGAACTAGAACTGAACTAGAACTGAACTAGAACTGAACTAGAACTGAACTAGAACTGAACTAGAACTGAACTAGAACTGAACTAGAACTGAACTAGAACTGAACTAGAACTGAACTAGAACTGAACTAGAACTGAACTAGAACTGAACTAGAACTGAACTAGAACTGAACTAGAACTGAACTAGAACTGAACTAGAACTGAACTAGAACTGAACTAGAACTGAACTAGAACTGAGCTAGAACTGAACTAGAACTGAACTATAACTGTACTAGAACTGAATTAGAACTGAACTAGAACTGAACTATAACTAGAACTGAACAAGAACTAAACTAGAGCTGAAAAACTGAACTAGAACACTGTTATTGAAAGGTTTTATAGAAAATACTTCCAAAATTGTGGAGCAATATTGTATTAAAAAAATTATAAAAATTTTACACGGTGCAACGCAGCAGTTAAGAAATATATGATGGTGTAAAAGAGAAGAAGCTTGTTTAAGAGAGTGGTCAGCCATTAAAGGAACTGAAAAAAAAAAAAAAAAAAAAAAAAACAGAAAACAGGATTTCGTGAATTATTAAGAAATTTAATTAAGTGGAAATAATAGAAGCAGCAATAACTTTCTGTACGGAGATGAATAATTCTTTAACTCAGTGAAGACAAATAAATTTTTTAGAAATTAAATAGGAATATATATAACATAGAAAACAACTAGAATTCCAACTCTTTTCATTCGCTCAGAAACAAAAAATTACTCTCTTCACACGTATAAATTTGTTCTGTAGAAAATTTTACTATCACATACAAAGAGTTAGGTTTTTTTTGACAATTGAGTTAGGTTTTTTGTGAGCAAGTTGGAGTTCTAGTTGTTTTCTATGGTATATAATATCAAGTCCATTTTTTTTTTTTTTTTTTTTTGTTTTTTAAAATGCTAGAATGTGCTCTAGACAGCAAAGGGTTAAAACTCAACCAATCTCAGTACAAAAATATTCATTCGAAGCATCCTAATAAGCTTACAAAAGGGAAATACCCCCATATAATTTTCATAAAATAAGAACAAGGTGTTTATTTAAACATGAAAAGCAATCTAATTAGTTGGAAACAAAAACACAATTTATATTAAAATATGTTAAAGAAGATTTCCTCATTTTCTCCCTTAAAAAAAAGGTTTAAACTTTTCATAAAATTTCCTTCACGATTTTAGGAATACGAACAAGGAGAAAACATTTAATAAATTGTGTGACGTGATTATATTGACAACAGAGATTATTTTTTATTTATGTTTGCTCCATTTACAGCAGCTTAGAAAAAACTACACATACACAACTCTTTTCCGGTAGAGATTTTTTTTACTCTCCTGTTTTAAAGGCTTAGCGGAAGGAAATCTATACTTTTGTAATGATTTTTTTCTTGTTAAAAAAAAAAAAAAAAAACATTTTTGTTATTTTTGGCTGATTGTTTTTTTATTGTTTGTTATTAACAACAACAGTATAAAATACAAGCAACAATAAGCTATATTGATTTGTTGTAGAGTGGAATCTTATTTAAGCAGCATTTACTTTTATCTACTAGAGCCCTGCAAACTGTGTCTTATAAGGCTGTACAAGCCACTTGATATTTTTCAAGTGTTGTTATCAGTGTGTGTGCGGAGTAATAAATACTGTTCTGCAGGCACTTAAAACCATACAAATACTGCGTGTGTGCTTCAACTTTATGAACAAATCATGAGTGTGCTATGATAGCGACCAAACAAGCCTCTCAAAGGCTTGTATAAAAAAATACAAGCCTTTTGACCACTTGTTTGCTTCAATAAGGAAAAAAATTGTGTTTTCTTTTTTATTAAAATTATATGTGTGTGTGTGCGTTCATGACTGTATAAAGTAATTTCGTAAGTAAAACAGTCGTTTAAAAGTATTGTTTCAAATGTCAACTTTAATTTTTTTACTTTTTTAACTCTTAATAAAGAGTATTTTTTAATAACTTTATGAATTCACCCTTTTACATTTATTTAGAAAAGAAGAACCAACAATAAAATATAGACATACTGTATATATGTGTGTGTATGCAAGAATATTTATAAACAACCACTTTTTACACATTATGAAGATTTTTTGCCACACACAGCAACTACGTATTACAAAAAACAAACAAATCATTAAGCCCACTTGAAATCTTTAAATCATTTCTCAACGTCTTGTATGATTTGCTTTTTTTTGCCACACCACTTGCACCACTTGTTTACGATAAATGATTTGAACGCACGGATTTGCAGTCGCTCATACACAGTACACACTTGCTTTGCTTCGGGCAGCGAACAGTACGAACAGTATTTATTGTTGTTTTTGCACATGTTGGCTATGAAACACACACTTGAAATTCAAGTGTGTTTGCTTTTCAAATCATCTTGCGCAGGAGACTATTATTTACTATGTACATGTATGTATTTGTTTTAGGTTATCTTTCACTTTGTCTCTCTTTAGTAACACCCTTTAGTTCCACCTCGTTTTTTTCTTTTTGTTTTGTAATTGATTGAAACGGATTTATCACAATAAATCGGATTTTAAATCAGATTTCGTATTTGGCAGCAAAAGAAATAAAAAAAACTGCCACAAATAATAAATACACGAGTGAACAAAACGCTGAGAAAATGTCAAAGGAATAAGTAAAAGGAAACAGAGATTTAAAATTAATAAAAAATGTCGATGAAAAGTAGATAGAATTTTGATAAATTCTTGAAAAATTAACAACATTTGTAAATGAATTTAGTAAATACCTTTTATCTTAGAGCAAGAGTTAACGAGAATAAATATAAATAAATTTATTTGATTTCTTTTTCTTTTCAAATTTAAAGCAAATAAATTTGAGAACAAAACACAATTATTATACAATCACTTCAATAGTGTACGTATAAAGTAAATAATGAGTTAAAAAAACGTATGCTATACAAATGAAACTCGTTACTTTTCTATTTTACTTCTTTTAATAAAAATAACACAAACTCCACCACAAATCTTATTAATGCCACAATTGCACAAAAGTATACACAACGAAGCACTTTAAACTGTTCTAACCCAATAGAAATGTCATCTAAAATGCACACAAACACCACCACATACACATATAAATATCATGATAAAAAAACACACACTTGCATAAACAAATGTACAATTTGTTTAGATTTCTACCAGTATAATATTTTATATATTTTTACTTTTTTTTTCTCTACCCAGACAGCAACAGCTTTTTAACCTCTTCAAAATAGGAAATGACAGTTAAGACGGACAGTTAAAACTAAAACATCTCTTTTTATGGCTGTTGGATGTTCTTAGAGTAGTAAAGTGAAATAGAGTGAAACTACATTTAGTAACAAGATTTTTTAGATGCGAAACAAACAAATAAAAAGCAAAACAATTTTGTTGATATTGTTGGTTTTTTCTTTTTGGTACGAATTGAACTAATATATGCGTCGTCTATATTTCACGTTTATTGGCGTGACTTATAGCGAGTCATTTCATGGTTTTAAAGGAATGGTATCAACTTGTTTGTCATAGAATCGGTAAAGTACTTGTTAAATTCTTGTTTTAGTTTTAGTTCAGTTATAGTTCAGTTCTAGTTCAGATCTAGTTCAGTTCTAGTTCAGTTCTAGTTCAGTTTTAGTTCAGTTCTAGTTCAGTTCTAGTTCAGTTCTAGTTCAGTTCTAGTTCAGTTCTAGTTCAGTTCTAGTTCAGTTCTAGTTCAGTTCTAGTTCAGTTCTAGTTCAGTTCTAGTTCAGTTCTAGTTCAGTTCTAGTTCAGTTCTAGTTCAGTTCTAGTTCAGTTCTAGTTCAGTTCTAGTTCAGTTCTAGTTCAGTTCTAGTTCAGTTCTAGTTCAGTTCTAGTTCAGTTCTAGTTCAGTTCTAGTTCAGTTCTAGTTCAGTTCTAGTTCAGTTCTAGTTCAGTTCTAGTTCAGTTCTAGTTCAGTTCTAGTTCAGTTCTAGTTCAGTTCTAGTTCAGTTCTAGTTCAGTTCTAGTTCAGTTCTAGTTCAGTTCTAGTTCAGTTCTAGTTCAGTTCTAGTTCAGTTCTAGTTCAGTTCTAGTTCAGTTCTAGTTCAGTTCTAGTTCAGTTCTAGTTCAGTTCTAGTTCAGTTCTAGTTCAGTTCTAGTTCTAGTTCAGTTCTAGTTCAGTTCTAGTTCAGTTCTAGTTCAGTTCTAGTTCAGTTCTAGTTCAGTTCTAGTTCTAGTTCAGTTGTAGTTCAGTTCTAGTTCAGTTCTAGTTCAGTTCTAGTTCAGTTCTAGTTCAGTTCTAGTTCAGTTCTAGTTCAGTTCTAGTTCAGTTCTAGTTCAGTTCTAGTTCAGTTCTACTTCAGTTCTAGTTCAGTTCTAGTTCAGTTCTAATTCAGTTCTAGTTCAGTTCTATTTCAGTTCTAATTCAGTTCTAGTTCAGTTCTTGTTCAGTTCTAGTTCAGTTCTAGTTCAGTTCTAGTTCAGTTCTAGTTCAGTTCTAGTTCAGTTCTAGTTTAGTTCTAGTTCAGTTCTAGTTCAGTTCTAGTTTAGTTCTAGTTCAGTTCTAGTTCAGTTCTAGTTCAGTTCTAGTTCAGTTCTAGTTCAGTTCTAGTTCAGTTCTAGTTCAGTTCTAGTTCAGTTCTAGTTCAGTTCTAGTTCAGTTCTAGTTCAGTTCTAGTTCAGTTCTAGTTCAGTTCTAGTTCAGTTCTAGTTCAGTTCTAGTTCAGTTCTAGTTCAGTTCTAGTTCAGTTCTAGTTCAGTTCTAGTTCAGTTCTAGTTCAGTTCTAGTTCAGTTCTAGTTCAGTTCTAGTTCAGTTCTAGTTCAGTTCTAGTTCAGTTCTAGTTCAGTTCTAGTTCAGTTCTAGTTCAGTTCTAGTTCAGTTCTAGTTCAGTTCTAGTTCAGTTCTAGTTCAGTTCTAGTTCAGTTCTAGTTCAGTTCTAGTTCAGTTCTAGTTCAATTCTAGTTCAGTTCTAGTTCAGTTCTAGTTCAGTTCTAGTTCAGTTCTAGTTCAGTTCTAGTTCAGTTCTAGTTCAGTTCTAGTTCAGTTCTAGTTCAGTTCTAGTTCAGTTCTAGTTCAGTTCTAGTTCAGTTCTAGTTCAGTTCTAGTTCAGTTCTAGTTCAGTTCTAGTTCAGTTCTAGTTCAGTTCTAGTTCAGTTCTAGTTCAGTTCTAGTTCAGTTCTAGTTCAGTTCTAGTTCAGTTCTAGTTCAGTTCTAGTTCAGTTCTAGTTCAGTTCTAGTTCAGTTCTAGTTCAGTTCTAGTTCAGTTCTAGTTCAGTTCTAGTTCAGTTCTAGTTCAGTTCTAGTTCAGTTCTAGATCAGTTCTAGTTCAGTTCTAGTTCAGTTCTAGTTCAGTTCTAGTTCATTTCTAGTTCAGTTCTAGTTTAGTTCTTGTTCAGTTTCTAGTCCAGTTTAAGTAAAGTATTTGCTATATCGTAACTTTTTACAAATGCAGCTTTGCACTCCTTTAAGGTCCTTCTTAGCATCAACTATTTGACGGTTTTTCTGGGTGTATTTATTTGTAGTGTTGTTAGTTTGTTCGTAGATCCTTAAATGTGTTTTCCATTGACTTCTTGTATATTCTACTCCTACCTTCTGTTAACAACACAACATGACATTTACAAATTGTTGTTAACGCTTAGAAAAACGTTACAACTAGAAGTCACTAGTATTTGGCTTTCATTTCAGTTCGACTGCAAAAATTTCTTCTTTTCCATTAGTAAAATAGAAAGCGAATATATAAGAATTGTAACAGTGAATGTTGTGGCATGACTTTTTAAATAAAAATACTCATAGCACTGAAAATTTTAAGAAACATATTTGCAAATTGTGAATGTAACAGTAACTGGGATTTACAAATGCTGCTTTACAGCTAAAACTAAGGCAGCTACTATGACTGAAGTATATATATTTTTCCATTTTAACATCTAAAGCCTTCGAAAGACTGTCTTTGCAGTTTTAACGGATGCATGATGGAGCAGAAAAATGAGGGAAAACAGAAACCAAATAAAAGCAAATGGAGCAAGAAAACCCACAGAAATTAAATGTATTACAAACGGAACATTCTGGTCTTTTATTTACTTTTTTTAACTCTGCACAATATTTTTAGCTTTTTTCTTTAAAAACCAAAATTAAATTGTTTTAATATTGTGCTACTTTCAAAATCTCTGTTACAAACTATTAAACATTTTGGCGCAAAACAAAAAACTAAAAGCAAAAGTTTTAAATTAAACTTTCTTGTTTGCAAAACATTGATACAATTTTTAGGTCATACTGGTTTCTCGCTCTTTTTTTACCATTTTACTTTGGGGATGATTTAAGGAAAAAAGAAATAAAATTATCTTTTAATAAATCTATTTTAAAAGTTTTTTCCAAGTTGCTTAGTTTGTGTTCAATACTATTTGTGTTGTTTGACAATTGTGATGATTTTTTATTATTGTAAATAAGGATACACTTTGGGTACAAAGCTTACAAAATATAAAGTTTATTATGATATTCGAAGTAAATGTTAATTCTTAATGTCTCATATAACCATACTTTCATTCATCTTAAAACAAATTAAATATTAATCATTTGTACCATAAATTAAATAAAATTTAAACACATTTTTATGTAAATAACATAAAATAATATATATGTATATTCTTTCAAAATTTTTTTATTTTAAAAATTACATTAACTCAATTAATTATATTTCCTTACGAAAATTCTCCCACACCATCACAATTCTTAATTTTTTAAACTGCATTATTTAGCAGTTCCAAACGCAAACAAACAATAAGAACTCATTTCATAATTTAATATGTGTGTATGTATGTATAAAACATAATTTTAATTAAGTAAAAAACACACACGTAAACGCTTTAAGTAAGACAGAATAAATATATTCTTACCTCTTATGGCCCAACAACAATTACTTTAACAATTATTGCGTATACGTTCTATGTAGCACACGAAGCCTTAAAGTATGCTCTACATATTTGTATATCTTGTTATTTTGTTGGTATTTGGTATTTCATTTTTTCTCTGTATATGTGTGTAAAAAGTCCTTAAGTGTATTTTTATTTTTTTGTACAAATTAAATATGAAGTATTTATTATGACACATTGTGAAGAAGAGAATATTTTGAAAATAATCTTGCTTGTGAACAACAAAAGGAAAAAAGTTAATACGTTCATACATATATTTGAAGATATGTACAATATACATATGTATATGTATGTGAATGTGTTTATGGCTTTACTCTAGCATTATATGCATGAACATGAATTTACCAGTGCAAGTAAATATTGGCAGAGACAGTGACTTCAATTATAAAATATGTAACTAGAACTGAACTAAAACTGACCTAAAACTAGAACTAGAACCGAATCAGAACGAAACTGAACTAAAATTGAACTAGAGCTAGAACTGAACTAGAACTGAACTAGAACTGAACTAGAACTGAACTAGAACTGAACTAGAACTGAACTAGAACTGAACTAGAACTGAACTAGAACTGAACTAGAACTGAACTAGAACTGAACTAGAACTGAACTAGAACTGAACTAGAACTGAACTAGAACTGAACTAGAACTGAACTAGAACTGAACTAGAACTGAACTAGAACTGAACTAGAACTGAACTAGAACTGAACTAGAACTGAACTAGAACTGAACTAGAACTGAACTAGAACTGAACTAGAACTGAACTAGAACTGAACTAGAACTGAACTAGAACTGAAATAGAACTGAACTAGAACTGAACTAGAACTGAACTAGAACTGAACTAGAATTGAACTAGAACTGAACTACAACTGAACTAGAACTGAACTAGAACTGAAGTAGAATTGAACTAGAACTGAACTAGAACTGAAATATAAGTAAACTAGCTAAAACAGCACTAGAGTTTCATACTATACCGATAAGTTTTGCACACCAGTGTCTTAATACGTATAGAAAATTTCAAGTAACATATATGTATGACCATATTTATTTTTGTTATGTCCTTGAATAAAAGAAGGTATGTCGGATAGTATTCTTTACATATTTTCTTAAAGTGTATTGTTAAGTGTCGTAATCCTCCTACAGCAGGATTGTAAAAAATCTACATTATTAAGAATATGAAATTATTAATTTTTTACAGTTTGTTTTTCTGCAAAAGAATTATTTTTAGTTTCATGTTAATCTTACGATTTGTTTAGAGTATAAAAATGCATAATTTTCAAAGAAATATTAGAACTGTTCACCTACGTTATACTAATATACTTTTCAGTACTTGAGTTTCCTAGAATCGTTCGTATAAAAGATTTTTAAGCAAAAATATTTCACAACTTGTTATACACAAAAAAAAAAAAAAAGCTTGAACTTAAACTCTTCCATTAACTTCATCATGTTATCATATAATACAAAAGTTGAAAAAAAAAATTAGCACTTTAACTAAAAAAAAAATAAAACGTAAACTACGAAGTACAATATTTACAAGATTAATCTTGAGAGTAAAAAAGTAATACTATACATGCATGAATGAATAAATGCCTGCTTGCATGATTTAAATCAAATCGCACAACAATTTTATGGCAAAATGTGTTTAAACGTGTGAGACATTAAGATTAATTATGGTGGCATGTAATTTATGGGAACAAAAGTAGTTTTAACTAAAACACGTGTTAAAAATTTAAAAAAAAAAATTCTTTTTAGCAATAATTGAGGTTGTAAAAAAATTTATTTATTTTAATTTTTAATATTTCAATTTCGCCTAAGATTAAGTTATACCCTAATATTAATTTTTCAAGTCTTTCTTTGTATAGAACTTATAAATCATTCTACATACTCTAACTTAAGTACATATAAGTATTAATATTTGTATGTAAGACTACACGTAAATATAGTATAACTTAGTTATATTTTTTATATTAAAAAGTAATAGTAACATGTTACAATATGATAAAATTTTGTTTAATAAAAAATTTTACAAAAAAGTTTAATTGTGCTCACAAGTGTGTGAAATTAAAATTTTATTAAATGGCAACGTTCAGTAGAAAATTTTTATAAAATGCAAAACTTTGTCTTTATAAATGCAACCAGTCTACCTTTATTTTTATTGCATGCTTCTTATGTTTGTTTAAAAAATTATGGCACTTGCAAGAAATTTTAAAATGTTATGTATTTAAGTTATTAAATATTTAATTATCAGAGAAATTTTTTTTTGCAAACAATAAACAAAATGAACTAGAATTAAACTAGAACTGAACTAGAACTGAACTAAAACTGAACTAGAACTGAACTAGAACTGAACTAGGACTGAACTAAAACTGAATTAGAACTGAACTAGAACTGAATTAGAACTGAACTGGAAATGAACTAGAACTAAACTAAAACTGAATTTATTAGAACTGAACTAGAATTGAACTAGAACTGAACTTGAACTGAACTGGAAATGAACTAGAACTAAACTAAAACTGAATTTATTAGAACTGAACTAGAACTGAACCATAACTGAACTAGAACTGAACTAGAACTGAACTGGAAATGAACTAGAACTAAACTAAAACTGAATTTATTAGAACTGAACTAGAATTGAACTAGAACTGAACTTGAACTGAACTGGAAATGAACTAGAACTAAACTAAAACTGAATTTATTAGAACTGAACTAGAACTGAACTAGAACTGAATTAGAACTGAACTAGAACTAAACTAAAACTGAATTTATTAGAACTGAACTAGAACTGAACTAGAACTGAACTAGAACTGAACTAGAACTGAACTAGAACTGAACAAGAACTGAACTAGAACTGAATTAGAACTGAAATAGAACTGAACTAGAACTGAATTAGAACTGAACTAGAACTGAACTAGAACTGAATTAGAACTGAAATAGAACTGAACTAGAACTGAAATAAAACTGAGCTAGAACTGAACTAGAACTGAATTAGAACTGAAATAGAACTGAATTAGAACTGAATTAGAACTGAAATAGAACTGAACTAGAACTGAACTAAAACTGAGCTAGAACTGAACTAGAACTGAATTAGAACTGAAATACAACTGAATTAGAACTGAACTAGAACTGAATTAGAACTGAACTAGAACTGAACTAGAACTGAATTAGAACTGAAATAGAACTGAACTAGAACTGAACTAAAACTGAGCTAGAACTGAACTAGAACTGAATTAGAACTGAAATAGAACTGAATTAGAACTGAAATAGAACTGAAATAGAACTGAACTAAAACTGAGCTAGAACTGAACTAGAACTGAATTAGAACTGAAATAGAACTGAATTAGAACTGAACTAGAACTGAATTAGAACTGAACTGGAAATTAACTAGAACTAAACTAAAACCGAATTTATTAGAACTGAACTAGAATTGAACTAGAACTGAACTAGAAGTAAACTAGTACTGAACAAGTACTGAACTAGCGATGAATTTGAACGGAACTAAAATGTATAAAAATTACCTATATTATTCATTATTAATTTTAAGTAACAACTTGTTACTGATATTAAGCAAACATAAAACCAAATTAACAAAATAAAGCAAAAACCAATAAACATAAATATTATAATCATGGGTCTAATATAAAAACGAAACTAAATATAAATAAGGAAGTGTGATAGCAACAACTAGATTAAATCTCTACGTATAACCAATAAAAACCCAAGAAATCCTTCACAATAAAAAACTAAAATATAAATAAGGAAAAGGACCAATAAGCACACTTTAACTATTATTATTATTATATATAGTTTGGCCTAGAGTTTAAATATTTTAACTTTAAATAAAACCCTTTTTATTAAGACATCTAATTGAACAAACACATATAGTGATGTTAACAAACAATATAGTCAACTTATTCAAATGTTTATATGTGCAAAAATATTTGTCAATAAACCTTAACACGAAAGAACGAACATACGTACTTTTGTGCACGCACATCCGGTTCACAATTTTTCTTCTGTTTACCAGAAAATATAACTATGACAGCAGTTTTTACACACGAAGAAAAATGGACAAGTTTTAAACCAAATTAAAAAAAAATCATGAATGACACTGTATGACAATTTCTCAAAAAAAAAATTTCACACAAGAACAATTGATATATGTATAAAGCTATACATAATAAAAATACATATTAAATTTTTCTAAAGGGCCTCAATTTTTTTTTTCAAAAGAACTTAAAATTTTTTAAAATATGCAACGTTAAAACAATAAACCAAAATTGCATCAACCCAAAACTGATGTCAAACGAAACTATTATATTAATCCTTGCAATATAAACGTTTTTATTTAAGAAATAATCTTTTATATAAAGTGTGTAATTAAATAATATATATAATAGTACAGGATTAAATTTTAAAAAATATTTTTTTATTTTTTTTTTTTTTTAAATTTCTACCGGAAAATTTAAATAAAAAATATTATAAAAATATAAGAATTCGTAGCTTTCATTCATCCATATTAGGTTAATATAATTTTCGTAAATATTTTATAATATTCTTAAAAATTGTGCATCTTTCGAAAATTTGAAATCCTTACGAGAAAAAATTTAACGTATTAGAGAAAAATTTAGTACAATCCCAGCAAAAACTTTGCTTTCCCGGTAAGCTGGCAGGTACAATTGGAATCAAAAATAAGCTAGTTATTTTTTGCCTGAAAAACGACTTTAGGTGGTTGCTTTTAGAAATAAGAATAAAACAACAACGAAAAAAATTTGCCGCCAGTGAGATTTGAACTTGCGACCAAATTTACTTGTCGTTTAAAAAAAAAAAACCTAACAGCATCAGAGCGGGGTTGAACCAGCAATCTTCTTGTTACTAATCCAGCGCCCTAGCCAACTGATCCACGTGATTGTAAATTATTCTGCTATTATACTATTAAGTACTTATTTATGTAATGTAAAGAAGGCAAATAATAATGACGCCTCATTACCAAGAAACTAGATTAACAAGTGGTTGCCATTGTTTCCCAAATCATCAAATTTTAGACTCATGCCTCTTTCCGGTCCAAAAATATGACGGTTTGAAAAACGAGAAAAACCTAAAAAATTTACAAAGGTGCATTTGTTTAACTGCTAATAACTTCTAAACTATATACGGTATTATCTAGTTTTAGTTTCATAATAAAGACAAAAATATTACCTTTATAAAGATATTTATAAATTTTTTTTTTAATCAAAAGTTCAAAGGTCAAAGTTGGACTTATAATAATCAAATCATTATATTTCAAAAAACGGTATTTTAAAAATTCAGAAAAAAATATAAAATGTTGACGTAACTCTTCATCCTACGCACGGAAAATTTCAAGTTGGAGTCTCATTTAGTTTAGAAGTTATGGACCGATATAAAATTTAATTACTTATAACTTCTAAACTATACACAATAAAATTTAAATTTTAGTATCATTTTAAAGATTAAGATATTGTCTTTAAAATTGTGTGTAGTAAATTTAATTAATTTGAAAGTTCAAAGGTCAAATTTAAACTTATAAAAATTAAATCTTTATATCTCCAAAAACGACATTTTTAAAATTCTTAAAAAATTATATAATTTTAACACAACTCTTGTCCATACCCGTGCAAAATTTCATATTGGACACTCATTTAGTTTAGAAGTTATGTAACAAAATATAAACCAATAATTTAAATTAATTTTTGTAAATATTTTAAATTTTTACATAAAAAAAATAGCTTTTTACTATATTTTGCTTCATAAGTCCTAAACCAAAAGAGACTCCAACTTGAATTTTGGCTCGAGTATAGAATGGAGTTAAGTTATCAATATATCATTTTTTTTAAGAATTTTAAAATACCATTTTTTGAGATATTCAGCTTTGAATATTATATTATATATTTTGACCTTTGAACTTTCGAAGTAAATAAATTTTATATGCGTAATTTTAAAGCCAATATATATTTATATTAAATGAAATACAAATTACAATTTTACAATGTATAGTTTTGAAGTTATGAGCAATGAACTATGTACACTTTTGGATAAAATTTGATAGCTTTTAAATTTTTAAAACGTCATATTTTCGGACCGGAAAGGGTCTCAAGTCTGAAAATTAGCAATTTGAGCAACACTTGTAATAGGTAATAACAATAACGAATTTTATTGAAATCGGAGACATGAAATCCGAAAATGACTGTTTTTTGTCCGTTTTGATATGGAATTACTCTATTATTTAATTTTTTTTTGCCTGTAAACTGTGGACACCTAAACGTATGATTATTATTTATATAGAAATCATAATTAATAATACTAATACGTACAAATGTCTTTAATTTTTCACAAATATTAAAAGAATTTTTCCCTGAAAATTTCTTATTTAACTCTAAATGTTAAGACCCTGCTTATATAATATTGCAATAAAGACGCTTTCCATTTTTTTCGTGCAATATTTTTTTTTAAATAATTTTTAAAGTAAACCTACATGCTTTCAAATAAAAATAAAAATATGCCTTTTTCCATGTGAACTATGTACATTTAATCTTTTTTTTTTTTTTTTTTTTTTTTTTTTTTGAAAAAAACCAAAAAAATTTCTTATAAAGATAAAAATTACCTTGAACTCTTTTCAGTTTTGTTATGACCAACAATTCCGGATAATTCAAGAAATTCTTCTTATTTCATAAAAATAGAAAAATTCCTAATAATAAATTCATGTAAAACTTAACTTTCAGTGTATTATTAAAGCTTCCAGCTACGTCTGTATTAGCATTTATTCTGAAGGTATGAATATAACAGCATGTGTGTAAGCCTGTATTCTATAAAAGTTTGCATACTACTAACGAGTTTGTTTAATGTGTATGTAAACTTATAAGTTTGTTTAAAAGTATACAAGGAAATAGACAAACATTATGAAATATTTCTTTAAAATAAAGTTATTAACATAACTTTTAAAAAAAAAAAGGATTTCATTTGCATACAGTTTGCAAGATTAAAGTTTTTATATGTCTGTAAAGAACTAAATAAAAATCCTTAAGAAAATCTAACACTAAGGAATAAAAAAAAAATTATTTGAAATGACCTAAAAAAGCAAACATCAAATGAATCAAATTAAAAATCACTGACAATGTCTAAGATAACTCTTACAGATGTTGCACAGTGGTGTAAAAAGAAAATATAAAATTTAACTTTAACTGTTAAATGAAAATCAGTTTAAACTATTTAAAATCCATCCAATTGGTCAATTTTCTACCATTTAAAGAACTGAGCTTCTTTCTTAAGGAAATTTTAAGAGACATTTAACGTTATAGTATAAAATATCATTAAAAAAGTAGTTTATAAAAATTTATAATAAATATTTTCTTCGCACTGCCTGGTCTATCGTAATAACAACAAATGTTGTCTACAAAACTAAACAAGCAACTGCATTTAAGTAGTTTATCCTACACACATACACATACATCACATACATACACATAAATACTCATTCATATTAACTTGATTAAACAAAATGTTTCAAAGGCAAAAACAATATTGACATTGAAGCCAAAGGCAAGAAATTTCATTAAACCGATAACAAATAATTGTTATGAATGTCATAATCAAGTAAACTTATACATACGAGTACTGACATGTATGTAAGGAGTGCGATCGAAAAAATCTTAACACACGTTTTGCCTCATAACTTTTTTCGGAATTAATATTAAACATTTTTTTTTTTTTTTTTTTTTTTTTTTTTGATCTAGTTATCATGGAAAAATTCGTCAGTTATTATTTTTAATAACAATCATGTTCATTTGTCGTGATTTTCATCAAAATGAGTGACAAAAAAGATATACGTGCTACAAATTATTAAAAAATCTAAATAGGTCCTACAAATAATTGGCCACAGAATTAAATTTCTGTCGTCAAACTGTTTCTAATGTTATTAAACAGTATCAGGAGAACTTGACCATTGATATGAAACCTGGTTTGGAAAGAAAAAAAGGTCCACATGATATCGGGAAGACCAGAAAATTGAAAGCATATTGAAAGGAACTTCAAACACATCTTGTAGAAAAGCAGACGAGTTATCCCAGTGGTTTGACTATTTGGTGCGAAAATTTAAAACTAATGCAGAGTTGATAACATAAAAAGTGCAAAAAAATCCAAACAGGAATGCTGTAAAAAATTTAGAAACCAATAATAGGACACGGAAATTAAAATCAAATTTCATACAAAAAAACTCTAGTTGTATAATTGACGAAAAAACGTATGTGCTGGTAGAATTTTCGCAGCTTCTGTGTCAAAACTTTTTATTGTTAATGCTTGAGGCAATATTAAGGATAAGTTTAGGACCCAAAAGTAGAAAAAATTTCTTAACAAAATCCGGGTTTAAAAAGCTTTTTGCAGTTGTGGCAAAACAGGAAAGTCATTTGATACATTCAGATCTAAAAATACCAAAATTGCATAAAGGAATATTTGCAAAACAGATTTCTTCTTTTCATAAGAAAGCATAACGTGTCCACATATTTTTGGACCCATTTGGTATCATGTCACTACGGTAAGAAAGCTCTGGAGTGGTACCAAAACAAGAACATAGTTTTGGACCAAGAGAGGTCAATTTTCCAAATTGTTCGTAGTTTAGACCAGTGGAGAGATATTGAGCTCTTATGAAAAGCGAATTGAAGAGCACAAAAAGGTGTCCCAAAATACCGAAGATTTTAAAAGAACATGTGCCCACTGTTCCAAAAAAAGGGACTGAAGCAACTATTAAATCTCTAACGTTATGGTTACCAAAAATGGTCTACAAGTTCATAAGTAGTGGCTAGAACTATAAAAGTTATGTCTTTCTGTGATCTGTAATAAATTATCAATTAAATAAAAAAATAATGAGAACTTTAAGATCAACCGTTTCTATGTTATTGAATATTATATATGTTAAGATTTTTTCGAACGCACTCCTTATATATGTTAGGGTGGCCCCATTTGTATGGAAAATAAGATATCGATGTTCCCAGCTCAAATGAAAATTTACTTCATTTTGAGATACTGTTTCTCAAAATTTTTGTCCTGATGATCCTTTGAGAGTTAAAATAAAGAATAGTAATTTTTTCAGATTTATTCATACTTCTGCGAAAGGAATAATATGAAAATTTAGTATTGCAAGAAAGGCCTTTGAGATGTAACAATAATTTAGGACCTGGATCAAAAAAAAAGTCCAACATTTTTATATTTTTTACAAAAAAAAAAATGGATATTTGAATTTTTTATACAATAAATTAAAATAACGACTAATAGCAAACCTAGTTTTTCTTAAAATGGTAATTGAACAAAAAACATCATTAAATCTTACATCGGTCATATAAAACAATTGCTAGGAAGGGAGTTGTGCCAAAAAATACAGTTTCCTGGGTCATAATATTATACAAAGAAGTCATGGTCACTCAATGAAAACCTGGTAGTTGGAGAAAAATAGTATCTTCGGGCTGTAGGACTCAGACAAAATAGAAAGGATTTTGAGAGAAAATTCCTCATCTCTGGAACAAAAGTGTTACAAGTTAATTGCTTTGAATCTTTATCAAAAAAGTTGAATGGAAATCTAGCCTGAAGACGTACAAAGTACAAAAATACTATCATGTACAGTTAGGGACAAAACTATTTGTACACCTCATATATTTCGTATACCTTCACGCACATTTTCAACAGATCCGCTGTTTTTATACTTGCTTACAATGTATTGTACTGTGGAATGTTGCAAATTTACTAAATTACTTATATTCCGGAGAGATTTTCCTTTTTTATGTTCATCAATCATTAAATTTTTAATATCCAAACTCAACTCTTTTCGCTTTCCCATTTTTGATGTGCTTATTATTCAAAACGTTAAAACCAACTTCTTATTTTGTAAAATAAAACTCGATTAACGAAGAAAATATAACGGTATTTAAAAAAAATCATCATACAAGAGTCCAACGTACAAATAATTGTACAAAGTACTGATGTACAAATACTTTTGTCCCAAAGATTTTTACTTAAATTGTACTTTTTTTTAACAATGTGTTATATATTAATTTATTTTTTATCAAATAATTCAATAAAAATGGACCTGAATTAAAACTACATATAATAATTTTTTATTCTTTATAAATTATTGAAGATATACGAAATGCATGGGTGTACAAATAGTTTTGTCCCTAACTGTATGAAAGAAATCAAAATTTCCATGAAAGTTTTTGAAAGTCATATGCATATGCGGGAAAGAAACACTGAAATGGGTCCATTAACACAGAAATATACGTGAATGAGTGCCTTTGGAAAAGACTTCTCCCTTTTCTAAGAAAATACAGTATATACGCTTTCTGTCTTATTTACGCTTTTTCTCATTACAGCAACAAAACAATGGAGTGGTAACAAAGAAATTGTTTGTGTTTGTACTGAAAGAAGATAATCCATAAAATTGTGCGGAACTCCGTGCAATTGAAAGATATTGGGCTCTAGTAAAAAATAATTTAAAGGACATTAAAACCTCAGCATAAAATGAAATGGAATTAAAAAAAAAGTGGACTTATTTGAGCAAAAAAGTGACAGAAACAACAATAACAGTCATTAATAAAATTAAACAAAAATCTACCACTGGTTTAATTTCTGTAAGCAGATTTGTATACACGGATTTTTTAGTGCGCAGTCCTTATTAAAAAAAAACTGTATTTTAGTACTTTTTTGGCACCCCTTGTATCTTTTGAACCAGTAAACAAAGAAATAAAATGTACATCACAGGCATATCTTATCGAAAGATGACAATTACAAGTTTGGTACTTTTTGGAAATTTGAAAGTTAAGGGGAAAAAATCGTACCTGTTTTTGGTAATTTTTTCCCAAAATATTTTTTTTTTCAGTGATATATTCATATGAATATTTTATTATGGAATCCCACTACAATTTAAAAATTCATTGGAATACAATTTTAGCTACATTTAGGGAAAAAAAGTACCAAAAAGGGATATAAACAAAAAATTGCATTTTATTCAAACTCATTAAGCCAACTTTGAGAAAATTTTTGGGATTGAATGGATTACTATAAGTAAATGAGACAGTTTTTGAAACTCGGGTACCAAGACGTACATAAGACCAAATTCGAGCAAATAGATTGGTACTTTTTTTAAAACATAATTTTTCTTAAGTAATTGAAGTCAGATTTTTTAATTTTGAGTCATATCTGTTACATGCAAATTTAATCTCATTGAGTATTTTAAAAATTTACGTTTAACTGATCTGTTCTGGAGCATAAAATGGAACTTGGTACTTTTTATTTATAATTGTACTTTTCGAATTGAACCTAGTAACATGAAATTAAAGATGTATTGTCTTAGGTCGACATGAATTTATAAAGGGGACTTTGTAGTACTTTTTTGTTCTTCTAATGGTACTTTTTTTGACAATTCTATAATATTAAAGGTAGAAGAATGAAATTAAATATAAATGGTCCTGAGTGAATAAGATCCTTTATGTAGGGATTTGTTAGTACTTTTTATATCTTCTAACACTACTTTTCAAGTTTTCCATAATATAATATACAACGTAAAAATTAAACATAAACGCTCCTGAGTAAATGAAATCCTATATAAAGGAATTTTGTGGTACTCTTTTGTTCTTCAAATGGTACTTTTTAAATTTTTTGTGATAATTAACCTTAGAAACATGAAATTACAGATATGTGGTCCTATGTGTATAAGAATTCACAAGTATTTTTAACATTTTTAACTTTAACAGTTATACTGAAACGGTTTTTTTTATCGAACTTTTATTAAAACTTTTCAAAAATAGGAATTTACCATCAAAATATGCGTATTTTTATAAGCCTCTTAATCATATATAACACTTCATATTTCTATTAACAAACAACAAAATAAATTAAGTTTAAATTTTAATCCAACTCACGAAAGTATAATGTCAGGACGAAAGTTTTAAGAAATGGTATTTGAGCTGGGTACATTGATAATTTTAATTTTGGGGCTACCCTAATGTATGTACATATGTGTGTATGAAAATGACATGAACATCTTTCAATGCTATTAAAAGAACAAGAAGAAAAAAAGACAAAAAAAATTAAAGCAAAACTTTTAAAAGAAGATAGAGGAGCAATTTAAAAGAAATTTTCATTAGAAAAACAAAATTTAAAAATACAAAAATAAAAGAAATAAACAACTTACTTATTGGTATTTGTAGAAGCCTGAAATTAAGAAAAACAGAAAAAATAAATTAAAATTTGTCAAAATTTTGTTCATTTGCGAAAAAAAATTAATTATATAGCAGCAAAATTCGTTTAATTTATAAATGTTTATGGCAAATTATCATCAATTTCAATCAGGTTTAACATTTTAGTCATTAATTCAAGTGGAAATAAATAATTAAAATTTTTTTTATATAATTAAACACATTAAAACTCACACAGAAATATCGTTTCAACTATTAGTTTTTTATCATAAATTAAAGCTAAAATATTTGATAGTTTTATGCAGTAAAAACATTCTACGTGAATTAAATAGAGTAACAATAACATGCTGGGCTTTATAAGTACTTTCCATAAAAATTAACATAACCTATTAAGGGCTGGTGATGCCAAAAAAAAACACAATTCTTAGAAAATTTTACTAAAATCTTAATTTCATAATTGTCTATGTAGTTAAATAAAAGTCTCACACGAAAGCTGCCAGGAACCTACTTATAGTTCATGCATAGAAAAAGTATCTGTTGAATCCACCAATTCTGCTGTTGTAGGTTATAGCCTAAATGTTGTACTAAGAACCGACCTTCGACCACTCTGGAATAAAATGTATCAAAAGTGGCGATTTTCATAATAAAGTTGAGCACCGAATAAAAATAGACAAGATTAAATGTGTCAACATCAATTAAAATCTTCATGCTAGGTTGCATTGTTTTCGATGAATTTTTTAATAAAAAGTATATTAAAGTAAAAATTTAAAATGGAACAATCAACTTCAGTTATTTAAGTTTACTTTTCTTCATGTATTTATAAATTATATTTTGTCCAAATATTCTTGTTATTTTTTTGAAAATACACTAATTTTTAACTTTCATGGAATACAACTTAAATTATTACAAGATGTTTGTTGTGAAAATTTTCTGAAAATAGAACATATATGGGCAGGTTAAAAAAAAAAAAAAATTACAGACTTTTTCTTTACTTTATCATGCATTAAACATTGGCACAGAATCGAACATTTTTGAAAATAAATCTTTTACTTAAAATCGGCTGGTTACATTAACATAAAATTATACATAAGCGTAGCAGGGGAAAGTAACATTTTTAGTTTGGAAGGAGGATACTATTTACATTTCAGAAGCGTAGCTATGGAGCTAAAAGTAAAAACTTTTAAAATTTGAAGCCTAATATCTCTTAAACTAAAAGAGATAAGATACGATGATGTTTTTTGTAGATCTCAACTAATAGAATCCTCCCATATAAAAATCTTTGAAATCGGTTCAGATATAAGGAATCAGGATCGTTTTTAAAAAATTGTATACCCGAGGAGTCCAACTTTGGGACACTGTGGACTCGTCCCTATAAGTTTATATGGTCCAAGCTCAAAACTTGCACGCCTACACCTGTACTATCACCATGTGAAATTTCATGGATATTGGAACAGCAGTTCCAAAAATTCATAATTCTTTCCATTTCATTTTTTGAACGAAAAAATTTGCAAAAATTAACAGACAGACGGATGGACAGACATCATTACTTTTATATGGCGATGTCCACAAATTCCATTACTAGAGTACTTACTAGAGTCCCCGTTACTAGAGTACTTATTTTAAACAATCAATTAAGTAGTTAATCAAACACTACAAAACTACAAAATTGCTAAAAAAAAGACTCAACTGAGATTTGAACCCAGACAAAAAAAATTTCGTAGATGTTTCAAATGCTACTGTCTTACTCCCTACGCCTTTAATTCGTTTAATTTGTGCGTGTTCTTAATAGTTTTAACATACCAATAGAAATTCAATTAATTTCAAACAAAAAACGAGAGAGAAACTATAGTCGGTCAAGACCGACCATATGATACCCTACACCATTAGACCTGTGTCCAATTGAAAACCAACACTTTTACTTAATGTAAAATAAATTATATAAATACAGAATAAAACATTTATACTAACATCTGTGTGATTTTTTGCTCTTTAGGGTGATTCCCGGAAGTGGGTTTATATGGTAGCTATGGTAAATTATAGGCCGATTTTCATAAATTTTGCCAATGTTGTTTCTACTTATATAAAACTTATTTGTGTTGAATATTAACTTGATACTGCCATTCGTATGGAACTTATGCACGTTAAAGTGATTTTCGGAAGAGGGGTTTATATGGGGTTTATGAGGGGTTTATATGGATTGAAATATCGCTATATTTGCGGCTTTTATGATCGTTAAACCCGTATTCCGGAAGGACATTTGTATGGGGGCCAGGTGAAATAATGGACCGATCATAACCAATTTCAATAGGCTTCGTCCTTGTACCAAAATAATTATATGTGCCAAATTTCATCAAGATATCTTTCAAATTGCGACCTGTATTTTGTTCACAAGGTTTACATGGACAGACAGACATCCAGCCAGACGGAAGAAAGTGATTATCTGGTGGTCCGATAATTATTTCTGTGCGTTACAAACATCAGCACAAACGCATTATACCCTTCCCACCTATGGTGGTGTAGGGTATAAATATGAGTTTAGTTGGGGTTTGAACCGACAACCTGAGTGCTAAGCAGTCATTTTAGCGAACTGAGCCATTGCAGAATAAAATGTTAATGTTATTTACTGGTAATTAGTTATTCCACTACTCAAAGAAATGAGAAAAATAATGACAACTCATTACCAGGTAATGAGTCTAGTAAGTAGTAGTCATTACCAAGAGCCAACAAATTTTTGCTGGGAATCTTAAAATATAAAAAAAAAGCTTTTACTTATTAATCAATAAAAAAAAAACGAAATTTAAATATTAAAATACTTATATCACCTTTTCCTGAATTAGGAGCCATTTTCAACCCATTTAACAGACAGACATTATCATTCTGCAAAAAAAAAAAAAAAAATATTCTAAAAATTCATTTTTTACTTAGAAATAAATAGAAAAATAAAGTGTTGATATTACATTTTCCTAAGTTAAGCTTTTTTTCCAACCCTTTTTTAAAGTTTTAGGCTTTTTTTTGGCAGAATTGTAATGTCCGTCCGTCTGTCTATACATTGAAGTAAAATTATATAGACGGATGGACTGACATTACCATTTTGCAAAAAAAAAAAAAATTATTTTACTTTATAATAAATAAAAATATAAAACGCGATCATTAAAATATTGATATCACCTTTTCTTAAATTAAGCTCTATTTCAGACCTTACAGTAGTACATCGCACATAACGATAAAAGCCTGTCCTTTGCTTAAAAGAAAACTTTAATCAAATTATCCATGATACTGCCTCATATTCATCTATTGATGAATCCTACCACCAACATTGGATTTATAGAGTACTTTCCATGGAAGTACCGAAATTCCTTGAATTTTTTCACCATCCAGAACCAACCTGATATAAATTATTTTGTAGTAATCATTGATAATAAAATCACAAAAAACTCAGATTAAATTGTCTGCATAAACAACCTTTTAAACTCTTTAATACTGTAATTAAATATAATTATAATCATGCAATAATTGTATTGAAATATATTAATGGAAAAGAAAAACTTATTAAATAAGTTCTGGATTCTGCAATAAACCAACCTCCTACAGTATATATACAATTTATAAAAAAACAAATATTTTATTTACTACAAATTCCCTTTTTTAACAAAATAATTTTCCCCTTTCAATTGCTTTTTAGTGTAAATAATCATTAAACTACTGAAAATCACAAACATTTAACTATTTGCTCAGCTAAATTGATTAAAAGTGAAAAATGTGTAAATAACTTTAATATATAATGATAAAATAAATTCTCTCCCCAAATCATGATAATATTTTATCAAAAAGCAAAAAAAGAAAAAAAATACAATAACCATGATCTGTTGATAATAAATATTTGCTTGAATAATTAAATTAATTTCATTTCAAAATATTTAATTAGTTGCAATTTGTTAAACATCAATTTAAATTAATATGATTATTTGTAATAAATATTTTTCTATTTAAAAGCATCTGTCACTCGTTGCTATTAAATGATTTTCAATTTTAATTTAAATACTTAAACATTTATGTGGGCAAAAATAAATAAAATACCTAATTATGTTTATTTAATTGATGATTATGATTTAAAAGGTGGTTAGAGGATATGATATAAATTTAAGGAAAATGGGAAATAAATTTAAACATTGTTCATGGCATTTAAACGTTAATTAAAGTTATTTAAAGGAATTTGTCAAATGACTGCATAAATACTTTGTATGAAATACTATCGATATGTTTATGTTCAATATTGGTTTACATTGAAAACTTTATATGATTCTAAGAATGAAATATTCTATTAGAAGTCATTCTATTTGAGTCAGAAATTTAACTTAGATGAAAACTCAAATAGTGTAAAGGTCGTTACAGGTAAGAGTATTATGTCTAATAAAGCATACAGTAGAGTAAATATCAGTTGTTTAAATTTATGTATAGTTATATTAAATTTTAATAATTTAATTAAACTTAGATATATAATATATCCTTTTTGAAATCGATATTAGGAAATAATAAATTTTATACATTACAATAGAGTCTGGACCCCTCAAACGATGCGTAATTATGAGCTGAGTACGGAAAAATATTAAAGAGAAAATTTAAATTCATCTTCAGTTCTCTACCAGCGCACCTTGGGGTAAAATGTGTCAAAAGTGCCGATAAATTGAACTTTGAAATTAAAATTTTTGTAATAAAGTTGGGTGCCGTACAAAAATAGACAAAATTATGTATCAATATCAATAAAAATCCTTAAGCTAAGTTGTGTCGTTTTTTATAAGGAGCAGTGAAAGTTAAGAGTTTTTTAAAATTTTTGAAAAATAGTAAAAAATTAAATTTTCGTCAGCTTTCAGTGTATTTATTTAAAAGAAAAAGTCGTTTAATGTAAAAATTTAAAATGAAACCGTCAATTTCAGATATTTAAGTGTTCATTTTTTCAAGTATTTGTAAATTATATTTTGTGCTAATATTTCTGTTATTTTTTTGAAAATTGTCCTAAAATACACTAATTTTAAACTTACATGGGAAGCAATTTAAAATGTTACAGGATATTTGTTTTGGAAATTTTCAGGAAAATAGTGTATATTGTCCACTTTAACATTATGAAAAAAAATCATGCGCATATATAGCCCTATTTGAGAAAATATTTTTTTTTTTTTTTATAAAAAAAAACAGCTAAGTGTAGACATTTCCTTTGCTTTATCAAATATTAAACAGTAAACATAATCGAAATAAATCTGTAACTCCTAATCGGCTGGTTGGATTTGCATGAAATTTCACATAAGATTCAATATACGCATCATGAGCGGAACTATGGGGGTTCAAAATAAGGTACTAGTGTCATAAAAATGTTTAACCACTAGCGAATTTTTGTTCCTTACCCGATTTCCAAGATTTTTATATCACCTTAAAGTACTTGATAAATCCTTTAGAAAACATGTTGCATGTACTATTTCTCTTACACATTCTTCAATATATATTCATCTGAAATTTCAAAAATCTCAACTTTGATTTGATGTTGGTCAAATCTTTTCCATATATGTATATTCCAACATTTTCAACCAATTTTATCATATTTTTTACAGTTTGTTAAAGAACAAAATTGTCTATCGTATAAAGAAAATTTTACGTAAACATCTTTATTGAGTCAAAAAATAAACGATTTTGAATTGGCAAGTTTGCAAAATTAATAAACTGACGGACAGAATACTCTAAATTTAAAAGTATTGTGGTATGACCTTTTCCTGAATTAAGTGCCATTTTCGACTCATTCAACCTAAATGTATAGACGAACGGACATTGTCATTCTGGCCAAAAAACATATTATAATTATATAAATACATTTTTTTATTTACTAATTAATGGGAAAATTAAACGTGATCATCAAAGTGGTGATATCACCTTTCCCTGAATTAAGCATAGTTTTCGACCCATTTAAATCTAGTGTATAGACCAGGGGTTCTCACAAGAACTCGCTTAGCGACCCCCTTTTAACATTGCAATGGAAGCGCGACCCAGTACAACTTTGAATAATTTAAAATCAGAAAAAATTTAAAGATAAATTAATTTTAAAAAAATAATAGGTATTAATAATTTCGACATTGTTTTCCTTGAATATTAAGAGACTTTTTCATATAATAAATCTAATATTATTCTCTGCGTCCACAAAAGATCGAATCTCTGTTTTGAGGGACAGAAGAGTGAAAAAAGATATTTTTGCATAAAAATGTATGTTGAAGAAATTTTTAATATTTATAGGGCTTCGGAGCCAACAATCGGATAAACTTTGCTATATTTTAACTATTTAAAATGCTTTTAAACCTTTTGATTCAAAATTAAATTTAACGAATTTCAACTCTTTAAAAGTTACTATCGATTCAGTAACTTTTAACGATTCGACAATCGTAAGACTTGTCAATAGCATTTGTTGTTTGTAGTAACGATTGTATGATTCACTAAGTATTCTTAAACGATTTTATATAACTATTGTTGTCATGTGGCATCTCTCTACAAGGAAATACTGAAAAAAGTAAAGTTCCAAACCAAATAAAAAAGAAAAACAAAAAAATTGGAGACAAATCGAAATTTTAAGACGGCGATTGATTAAATTAGGTCTTTGATATTGATTAAGATATGTTTCAGTTAATGGTTTTCTTCAAAATGATCACTACTCCCAAAAAAACGTGTAAGCACGGACTATAACCTTGGAAGCACATATTTCAGCCACAGAAGGGCGAATAAGTCATAGGGTTGACTTCTTGGCTACTTTTTGTTTTTAATATAACAACACAAAAATTTTTGTCTTTAAGTTAACCCAAACAAGTATCGTTAAAAGTGTTACAGAATAACGAAATCGACAATTTTGTTGTTTACTATTTTTAACGATTCGATTATCGTTAAAACAAGTTACTGAATCGCACTACTGGTGCTTTCTCAATATTAACATTGAAAGGACTTTCTGTCTTTAAATTATAAAATTGCTTAAACAAAGTTTCTTTATAAAGCCGGGAAACTTATCGATGAAATAAAAATTTTATGTACTGAAAACGATTTTATAAAAAGTTCTTGGCATAATATAGCATAGAATTTCATGTCTAAAAACTATAGTTTCATCAAATTTAAGTGAACTGCATATTTATCTTTTTAATTAATTGTTTTCCCTGTCATATAGTAAAGTTTTCTTTATACTGTGTCATTATACAATAAAGTGTCCCATAGACAAACGATGCGTAAAAATTAGCTTAATATGGGAAAAATATTAAAACAATTTTAAAATTGATCTTCAGTTCCCTACCAGCGATTGAAAGTCACGGGTCTAGAACATTTCGCCCAAAAAATAGTATTGAGTTTTATCTCGAAATGGGTATCAACAAATTCGTAATTTTTAACCAATTATGAAAAAAATATTTTTAAAAATTTTCGCAAAAATGTTATAGACCAACACCGTAATTTTTGTACATCATGCAAAAAAAAAAAGTTGCATATTTTTCTTAAAAAATGGATAAGAATTTTATAATTTTGTTCCCTTTATAGCTAAAATGTTAAAAATTTGCATTGTAGTATTAAGTACTGTTGATAGTATATGATTTTCTAAATTTTTCCAAAAAGTTGTTCATCAAAATGCCTTAAAAAGTCTTCTAGCGAAACAAAATCCCACGGGAAAAATTTCTTAAATATTTTTTCCATAACCAGCATAAAATTACGAATTGTTTGATATCCATTTCGACTAAAAAATCGAAACTGTTTTTTGACTAAAATCATGGGTCCCGATTTTTCGATCGGTAGTAGATATCTGAAGACCATTTTTAAAAATTGTTTAAACATTTTGAGAAGTCTTCCTACATCGAAATCTCGAAAAAGGCTTTCCTCGGGACACTCTATTGGACAGCATTACTTTCTTCATTTAATCATTGTTGTCTTTATCAAGCCTAATAGTTGCAATCAAAGAAGTTTCTAAAAAGAACTCATTTTAGAAAAAAAACATTACGCTTGTCTTTAATTTGGATATATTTTGTAAAAAGATTTATTTACATTTTTAAATAGTTTCTTGCCTTGGTTTCATGCTTTTATTGGAATTTTCATTTAAACTTCCAAATAATATTTATATTAAAAAATTGTGTGTTTAAGAATATTTTTCAGGAACACTTCGTGACCCCCCACGAATGTCCCCACGGACCCCTTGTGGGTTGCGGACCCCCATATGAGAATCGTTGGTATAGACGGACGGAAAAATTAAAATTCTAAAACTGAATTTTTGTAACTAATAATCAATAAAATAAAACGAGATCATTAAAATATGTATATCACCTTTCGCTGAATTAATCGCTATTTTCGACCTCTTTTAACCCAATGTTCAGCGATTGAATTTTAGAGAATAAATTCTTCGAAAATAATTTATTATTGGCCATACTTACTACAATCTTCTTATTATATTTTAACCATAAAAATATCAAAAAAAGTATAGATTTTTTTTTTTTTTTTTTTTGCATGATGTACTAAAATTACGGTTTTTGGAATAAAATTTGTAGGATCTTTTTATCAAAAATACAAATTTTGTATACCCATTTCAAGGCAAAACTTTTTTGGACAAAATGTTCTAGGCCCTTGACTATCAACCAGTGGTAGGGAACAGAAGATCAATTTAAAACAATAAAGAGAGAAATATATAGCCTGCCAAGACGAACCATATGATACTCTACACCATTGTGTATAAACAACAAAATTTGGGAAGGGGTCTTATACAAGACCTGTGGCCAATTGTGGACCGATTCATTTACTAATCTATGGATCTATGGTAAATTATCTTCATTAATACTTATATAAATCATTTATCTATATATAAAAAAGAGTAACGTGACTGACTGACTGACTGACTGATTCATCATCCCACAGCCCAAACGGCTTCAAACGCTAGAGAGACGAAATTTGGAACGTAGGTAGGTCTCCCTTCACATAGATCCACAAAGACGGGATTTTTGGAAATTCGAATGTTTAGGGGGTAAAAAAGGGTAAAAACGGGTAAAATCGGTAACTTTATATCTCCTAAACTAATGGAGATACAAAAAAGTTGAATAGTTATCGTAATTCATTTAAAAAATAATTGGACAAAAAAAATACAGTAAAAACTGTATTTTGGTACTTTTTTGGCACCATACGTATCTTTGAAACCAATCAACATACAGATAAAATGTATGTCGTATTCATAACTTATCAAAAAATGAGAAATACAAATTTGGTACTTTTTGGAAATTCAAACTTATAAGGGGTAAAAATCGTACCTATTTTTGGTACTTTTTTCATAAAACCTTTTTCTATATTTATTGAAATATTCATATGAGTATTTTAATATGGGATACCACTACAATTAAGAAACTCATTGGAGTACAATTTCTTATACTTCGATGGGTGAAAAAAAGTACCAAAAAAAGGGGTAAAGGTGGAAAATTACATTTTATTCAAACTTAATAATGAATTTTCAATTATATTAAACATAGAAACATGAAATTAAGAGTGGAATTTGTGGTACTTGAAGATACATGGCCTGAGGGTAAGAATTCAAAGCATGGATTTTGTGGTACTTTTATCTTCTTCTATTGGTACTTTTTTGCATTTTTTGTAATATTTGACCTAGAAACATGAAATTAAATACGCATGGTCTGATGTTGAAAAGAATTCACAAGGGGGACTTTGTGGTACTTTTTCGTTCTTCTAATGGTACTTTTTGAATTTTCTATGATTATGAACCTAGAAACATGAAATTAGGGATATGTGGTCCTTAATTAATGAGAATCCATAAGAGGGGATGTTGTGGTACTTTTTTGCTATTTTAATGGTACTTTTTGAATTGTCTATAATATTTAACCTAGAAATATGAAATTAAGGACGTGAAGTGCTAATTGAATGAGAATCCATAACAGAGAACTTTGTGGTACTTTTTCGTCCTCTAATGGTACTTTTTGAATTATCTATAATATTTAACACAGAAACATTAAATTAATGATATGAGGTCTTAAATGAGTAAGAATCCATAAGAGAGCATTTGTTGTACTTTTTTGTTCTTCTAATGGTACTTTTTGAATTTTCTATAATTATGAACCTAGAAACATGAAATTAAGGATATGTGGTCCTAAATGAATTAGAATTCATTAGAGGGGACTTTGTGGTACTTTTTTGTTCTTCCAATGGTACTTTTTTATTTTCGGTAATATTTAACCTAGAAACATGAAATAAGGATATGTGGCCCTAAATGAATGGGAATTCACAAGAAGGAACTTTGTGGTATCTTCTTTCGTTCTTCGAATAGTACTTCTTGAATGTTCTGCAATTTTCATCCTTAGAAACATAAAATTGAAGATGTAAAGTCCTAAGTGAATCAGAAACCTTTAAATGGATTTTGTGGTCCTTTTTCTTTATTCTAATATACTTTTTCGTAATTCTGATATTTATTTTTCATTATTCTAAGATTATAAACCTGAAATTAAAGAGATATTGTTATTTATGGATGGCATAACACGATTATTAAAATTATTCCCAAGAGAGTTAAGAATCTTAGTTTAAATTTATTATATAGTAAGGTTTTTATAAAAAATTGCCGCTAACGAAGTGGCGGGTTTACAGCTCGTACTTATATAAAACTTATTTCTATCAAACATTAAGTTTATACTATCATTTGAATTAGATTAATATCAGTTAAAGTGATTTTTGGAATAGAGGCTTATGAGAACTATGATCAATTATGGACCGATTTTTATGAAACTTGGTACACAGATTTATAATTATATAGATCTTCTCTGTGGCAAATTTCTTTAAATTATGTGCTATAATTAATTTATTTATTAGCGTTAAGCCCTATTCCGGGAGGAAATATGTATTGGGGCTAGATGAAATAATGGCCCGATCAGAACCAATTTAAATAGGCTTTATCCTTGTGCCAGATTAACTGTTCGTGCCAAATTTCATCGAGATATATTCAAAATTGCGACCTACACTTTGCGCACAAGTTTACATAAACAGCCAGACGGACGGACATCGTTAAATCGGCTCAGAAAGTGATTCTAAACCGATTGGTATAAATTAAGGTAGGTCTTAGACCAATATTTTTTTAAATATTCAGCACATTATTACCCATTGTTGGAGGGGTCTTCATAGGAATTTTTTTTCTACGTGACACTCTATTATTTACACAACTGCAATAACGAGTTTCCATCAATCATAATTTTTACTCAATCAAAATTGTTTCTTTAACAAAATATAAACAACGATTCTAAGTATAATACGGAAAACAAAACATACAATTAAAGATAGAAATGCATATGTATGTATACAAATACAAAATTTCAATACAAATTTCCTTTTAATAACCGTTATACAAAAAAATTCTACGAATAAAAAAAAAGTTAAGATAAAATAATTTTCAACAAATTCGTTGGAGTATTTTAAGATGCAACGGGGAAAAAAAGCTAAAATCCTTTAATACTCAAACTACAACAGCTGCAGTAATCATCTGCAATGGCAGCTATCATATATGGAAAAAATAAGTCAAACACATATACAATGAACAAGACATACATACATATATGGATATATCCTTTCTCGCATACACATACAATACAAAGCAAAGCAAAGAAAAATGTTTCCTTGCAATAATGGTTGAAAATATAAAATCAATATTATAGAAAAATCGCATATACACAGGAAGAGCAAAGTAAAAAAAAAAAATCATACACAGAGTATTAAAGACATCAAACAGTCATTCTTCCCTCTATTCATCTATCCATTCATTTATTCATTCATCTAACCATTCATTCACTCGTACATTTATTCACTTTGTCAGTTATTCAGTCAGCAGAAGCTTAGGCAATAGCTACTGTTGTTGCTGTTGCTGACGCTAAAGCTTTGCCATTGTTATGTCAAGGTGAATTTCAATTGAAACTACTTGCACACAATAAAAAAAAAAAAAAAAATTATGTTAAAAAAAGAGAGAAATAAGAATATAAACTGAAAACCAAAAAAGAAAGTCCTTTTGTTATGCGAATGTAGAAAAATGTTGTATTTCAACAAATTTCAATATAAAAATAACACACAAAAAATTATAATAAATTACTTGAAATCTATTAAGAAACAACAAGGTTACGAATATAATTTTAGGAAAAAAAATATTTATTTATAAAAAAAATTCTTCTTACAGGGTAAAAAAATAAAATAGAGAACAATGACTGTAGAGATTAAGAAAAATGTAATGAATTTCAGTTTAAATATACATATCGAGGGCTTATATTCAAAACGAGCCTCATGCAAAGCACCAATTGTTCAGGAGAACATAAAAACTGTTTATTTCCCTCATTTTGCAACATTTTGAAATCCATTCTTCTACGAGTTATTAATATTACATCTACTAAACCTCACACTGAAAAATAAATCTTTTAACCACATTATTCGCGAAGTTATGGTTGATAGCCCGTTTTGTCTTAATTATTTTTAATGTATGTTATAAACTGTTCATATAGTCCGTTTTGTTTGTTGGAAATTAAAGAAGTACACTCTAAAAAGTGCATGTAAAGTTACTACTTTAGATTTAGTAAGTTTTCTTGTAAAAGTACACAAAATGCGTAAATTCAAGCATCGTATGTTTATGAAAGCTAGTTACATTACTTTGTCTTGAAAACTGCACACAAAATATAGTATTTTGAATGTTGATAAACATGTTTAAAATATAATAAACATTTTTAATTTATAATTACACATACATAATGTGTAGTCGTACCTACCTAAAACGATTAATAAAGAAATTGTCAAAAATTTATTTATAAAAATATAAAAAGAATAAAAATAGCAAGAAATTAGTTATTAAAATATCTACGTAATAAAAAAAAAATGCAAAAAAAATAAGAATTTAAGCCGAGCCAATAACAATATGGAATATTATTGTTATTTGCGAAAATATTAATAAAAAGTGTGAAAAATATGTAACATAGATGTTTAGTCACTTAAGAATAAAGGGATCAATCGCTTTTTTATTAATTTATATAAATAAATCATTTAAAGTATGTCCTATTCCAGCTAACTCAATGGGTATCAATGGAACAAATGTAGTTCTTGAATGTGTTATGCGACCATTCTGTGCTTCAATTCTATTTAAAAACAAATGAAGTTTTAATGCTGATTGAGAAAGCAGAATGGACAGCTGATTATGTAACGTCTTCGTCAGAAATTACCAATCATATTTCGGCGCAATAGTTTACTGAAGTCCGTTCTACCAGTTTTAAAAGTAATATAATTCAAGAGAGTAATGTAAGTGCACCCAATATTGAAAATGGCATTGGTAATGATTTCCTTATTAATGAAAGTTATAACAATGATGTATTTATCCTTGGGGTATCTAATGACAATATCCAAATAATATCTCCTCCAAAAGCACAAACTCAAATAGTGTACAATGATAACGTATTTCAAAATTTTACGATTCCGTGGAATAAAGTCCCATCAGACATTTTATAAATGTTAAAAAATAAGAAAACTTTAGGTAAACGTTTGAACACTTTTGCAAATTTAGTATTTGACGAATTGCGACAAATCTCCACCGCCATATCAATGAGTGTTTTTGTATCCGCCTCAAATTTGTCAAAAAATGGAATTTTTATTTAGATATTTCTACAAATTTTATCCTGCTTCAGTTCGTGGTACAAAAAGAAATATTAATAATATTCAAAAAAATCAATACCTTAATTAAAAAAAATGTATCATTTAAAAAGTATTTTTTCATTATTATTAAGTTTTTCATTTTGTTTAAATTTAATTATTTGTTTTTTAATAAAACTCTCTATAAAAAAGGATTTTTGTTTGTCTTTTAATCTTTATGTAGGATGCACATAAATTTTTGCATATAAAGCATATTGAATATACATATACATATTTCACCGGTAGTTTTAAACAGTTTTTCTGTAACTATACAAATTATATGTGTTTTTTCAGACACAAAAAATTTAATTTCAAACAAAACTGATATGCTGCTAAACATTTTTTAGACACAAAAATACACATTTTGTTTTAATTTTTTTACTAAAAAAGTGTTTAAATATTTGAATTAAACACATCGTGTATTTTTACCCTAATTATAGTAGGAGACAAGTTACCTACTATAAAAGGAGTAAATTTAAATTAAAATTTATTAGAGTGTACATATGTTAAATTTATGATATCATACCAATCAGGAGATAAAAAAAAGCGAAATTTTTTGGTTGGTTGGACCATTTTTAATCGTTAGAAATTTCAAATAACAGGTATGTTTACTAAAAAAGTAGAAATGTGTTCAAAATTAAAATTATAAATTAAATTAAAAAAAAAAAAAATGCATGCGAAAAAAATTGCAAAAAAATGTTGAACCAATTAAAATTGTATTAAATTGCATATCAACAACTCAAAAATGAAATAGAAAACTGAAGAGTCTGACGCAAAAAAAAAAAATTTTTGTAAATCTGCATGAGGTCCAATTTGAATATAAGTCCTCTATATTAATTTGCCACAATCGAAAATATTTACGGTTCAAAAAATGTTGAGGTTTGGGATATCAAAAAAGGTATTTTAAGAAAAGTTAGAATGTTATATTCAGACGTGACGAATCTTAAATACCCTCCACCAAATACACAATTTTCGTAGCATATTTTAATTTTCAAAGTAATTCTTTTACTGAGTCATTCCATTTAAAACCAACCAGGTGATTTTCTCACCTCTTCCGAATTTGATAATATTTAGTACAATTATTATTATTGTCAAAACTAAGACCAATTCAAAATTTTAGATAATTTCATGAAGTGGTTCGCGAAATATCGCGATTTGAAAGTGCAAAATAGCTCAAAATATGTACAAAGTTGCATACACAAAATTACAAATATTTTTCGAAGTATTTATTATATAAGATTTATTGAGATGTCATATTAAAGGTATCAAAATTACCTTTAATATGATGTACAACATGACTTTTTTCTCAACATCAAAATGGTCCATATCTCGCGATTTTTCGTCCGAGGGTAAATATTTCGAAAAGTGGTCTTTTTAAAATTTTTACAAAAAATATATGTTAATGATGAAAATGTTTTCTATAACCGTGGAAAGTGGCATTTAATTCGCGAATTATCCGCCAATAAAATTCAACATAAAAACATGTTTCAGGTAACATTTTAAAGGCAATTTCATTACCTTTAAATATTTGTCTTAATGAACGTTGTAACGTAAATATTTTGGCAGATATTTGCATTTTTAAAAATACAATTTTCCTCATTTTTGAGATATTACAAATCGCGAACTATCGCGGTAATCAAACTTAAACTGGGCATATGCATTACCAGTGTCAATATTAATATTTTTTGCTGAATTTCATTACATTCCACAGTGGGTCAGAATCAAAATTTTTTGGAAATAAATCTGTAACTTCTGATCGGCTGGTTGGATTTGCATGAAATTTGATATAAACATAGCAGAGGAGTGTACAATGTTAACTTTGGAAGAGAGACCGAACAGACCCCTCAGGGGCGGAGCTAAAGGGGCTCAAAGTTGGGTACCTCTGATATAAAAATTTTTTAATCGCTTGCCAAATATCGACTTCAAATTTTTTTTATTCAATAGATAATTTTGTTCTTTAATTAGCTAAAGAAAAAACAAATGAAATCGGTCGGAAACACTAGGATATATATGAAAAAACCTGGACCAAGAACATGCAAAATTGAGGTACTTAAAAATTCAAATGCAAATATCTCAAAAACTATAAGAGATAAATAGGACATGCAAGCATGTTTTTTGTAGGTCTTATCAGTGCCTACAATAATGTATAAAAATATTTGAAATTGGACGAGAAACAAAAAAAACACTTTTTTAAAAAAATTTACTTTAATTTCAAAAATCAGAAAACTCGATTTTTTTTCATCTAAATTACATTGCACAGCTGACGCAATTCTTCGTTATTTTTATACATTATTGTAGGCTCGATTTTTTTCATCTAAATTACATTGCACAGCTGACGCAATTCTTCGTTATGCAGAAAAAAATTGAAACCAATATCTTTTACAGAACCGAAACTATGCCACTTTAAAGTTTATTAAGTCACGGAAAATTCCAAAAACATTGTACTATTGTGGATGAGAAAAAGTCATAACAACATAAATAATTTGTTCCCGTAACCAATGTTCGAATTTGTGTTTGTGCAAAAATACGCAAGAAATGGAATTTTCCATGACTTAATAAACTTTAAAGTGGCATAGTTTCGGTTCTGTAAAAGATATTGGTTTCAATTTTTTTCTGCATAACGAAGAATTGCGTCAGCTGTGCAATGTAATTTAGATGAAAAAAATCGAGTTTTCTGATTTTTGAAATTAAAGTAAAATTTTTGTAAAAAAGTGTTTTTTCGAGAAACTATAAATATTTCATCTGTAATAAAATCTTTGTTATTAAAGATATCTTAACAAAATTTTCGGTGTATAAAATGAGAAGGTGAAAAAAGCTTTAAGATTTTTGGGAAAGGAATCCCACAATTCCCAAAAAAACGCCGAAAATTCCAAAAATGTTTTTTTTTCACATTTTGGGCTATAAAATCCACATTTTTCCGAAGTCCCGTAGATTTTGCAAAATTGAGGTACTTAAAAATTCAAAAGCAAATAACTCAAAAACCATAAGAGATAAATAGGACATGCAAGCATGTTTTTTGTAGGTCTTATCAGTGCCTACAATAATGTATAAAAATATTTGAAATTGAGAACAAAAATTTGGCAAGCGATTAAAAAATTTTTATATCAGAGGTACCCAATTTTGAGCCCCTTTAGCTCCGCCCCTGAGGGGTCTGTTCGGTCCAAACTTAACATTGTACACTCCTCTGCTATACCTACACCAAATTTCATGCAAATCCAACTAGCCGATCAGAAGTTACAGATTTATTTCCAAAAAATTTCGATTCTGCCCCACTGTGCAGTGGTAGAACCAATTTAGCATACTTTTGCAGTAAATTTTTGCTAACTACACTAAATATATTACCTTTTTTACAGATGCATGCAGAGAATATGATTATTGGATTGTCACTAGAATCATATTATGTTCTCATTGTTAATTTTCATAAATTTTAATAAAACTCTCTTCGTGATAAGAATGTTTTATCGTTTAATGTTTACATTCAATAAAAATGTTAATATAATCCTAATATATATTATAAAAATTAGGTGTAAGTTTGTTTGTTTGTGCGTCAATCACGTCTAAACGGCTAAACCGATTTTCACGAAATTTGACACACAGATAGTACCGGTGATCGTTTTAGGCTATGTAAGAACTGGGTTCACACCCACATTATACGCCCACTTTTTAAAACCCTTAAACGGTAGCAAATGTTTGATATTCCCTATTAGGTGGTAGCGAAGCGCCCCGGGTTAAGCTCGTTGACTATAAAAATTTTATGTTTTTGAATATTTTTAACAGAAAGAAGATTTTGTTAATTTGAAAAAAAAAATATATATAATTTCTACAACCATTAAATATTATCAAACCTTTTTCTTGTTCTTAAATCATATCCTGTTTTAAAACTATATTAATATTATTCCTATAACAATAAAATGTTACAAAGAAATATAATACGTATGTTTTTTACAAATATGGTTGAAAAATGCATTTTATTTGTCTTTAACATTTTTTTTTTTTTTTTTTTTTCAACTTTATTATAATTCTCATTTAGTTATCTTGGTCAAAACATAAATTATGATATAATATATATAATTATATATAATCATTTCCTCGGGACACTCTGATATACATATACCAGCATCCGGCTCGTAGGACCCAACATGTTGCAATCGCTAAATCCCTATTTGTTTCCAGGAAAAATAAACATACCTTTAGACTAATTTACTTTTAATCCATGTCTTCGCATTGAAAAATCGCCTCCATTGTATCCCTATTAAATGTAAAAATACTCCAGGACCTCAATGTATAGACAGACATTTCTGCCAAAAAATTATATATAAAAATTATTTTTTTTACATAGTAAAAAATAAACTAATATCACCTTTTCCTGAATTATGCGCCATTTTTTACTACTTTTGTCTTTACCTTTCAACAAAAAAAATAAAATAAACGTTGATGAAATTCTATGGGTGCCCAATCATAATCTCCAAGTTCTGCTTTGGTATCGCCAAGGAGAGAGAATAATGACAATCCCAACTTGTTTAATGATCAATTAACTCGACAATTAAATACAATGCTTAAAAATTACACTTTTATCCACTATTTAATATTAAGATCACCTGTTACACAAGGAGAAAAAATATCATTGATCATTATATTATGCGCCATTTTTTATAATGGTTTAATCTAAATTAGTTCTAGAATAAAGTAGAAGGGAACTATGTTAGAGGTTATAACAAACATATTTTATGTTTACCACAAAAATAATTTGGTTCCGAAAACAATTATTGGATTACTACAACCATAATATAGTTGTTCAAATAATATAAGTTTTTACAATGACCATATAAAATTTTTACACTTCACATATTTGCCATAACAATGTTATATTTTTTCCTTTGCGTGTATATAAAGAAACTTCAATTAACTTCTTAATGCAGCGATTTTGCTAATTCAAACAATAATACTCCTCTAGCAACTGATGAAATGAGCAATCAGTTTTGACAGTTAGCCTATTTAAGACTAAATCTAGCCTTTTCATTTTGCTTTTACCCTCAAAATTTTCGTCAATTTTATCAATTTAAGCATTGTTTTGTATTAATTAGCACAAAAAAGTCGAAATTATTTATATTTAACGAAATTTTTTAACTGCGGCGTTTCATTCTACAATTTTAACAAACTATATTACCCATAGAAACTAATTATTCAGACATATTAAAAACTAAATAGAATAAAATAATAAATGGGATTTTAAATAAAACAATATATTACCTTTTTTTCTGACTTTACTTTTTGGAGCACATAGCTTTTTCTCACCTTTTTTAAAAACTAATTTAGCTTCTTTTTTTTCAAGTCCTGTCAACACTGTGAATAATGCATCTACTTTAGCTTATAGTCACCATATCGGTTAACTTGTAAATACACAGACTTTGAACGAATGTTCTTCACGGTTATAAATACAGACTTTAATCGATTACCCAACACAAAAAAACCAACTATCGCCTGCTGGGCACTACTACTTTGGCCACAATTTTAACCAAGAAAAAAAATACTTTTCAAAATCCAACAATTTTCCATAATCTTTTTTTCTTTTTTTACCAAAGAAAATAAATTCTTTATAAACATTTAATCTTCAATGTTGCATAAAAAGTTCAAGTGTTAATTATCTTGTGTATTTTAACAACCTTGTGAAAACAATCTTATTATAAGGAAATAAGAAAAAAAATGAAAGGAAGAAAAAGAAATACTCGCTCTCATACAATCAATTTTAATTATAATAAATAATAGTGAAAGATGTTTAAGATTACGTTTATTAAAGTTGTTGCAACAGCTGCAAGATGCAAAATATATGAGCACGTTCAATGAATGAACAATGTAACAAGTGGCTTTTAAAAACTTTTCTTCTTAACTAAGTACTTGTATGATTTTCTTCTTTTTAATTTATTTACAGACCATTTTTTATGTAAATTAAGAAACGATTAAGTATTTTTTTTTTTTTAATTTATTCTTTATTAATTTTCGCACAAAAATAGCAAAGAGCAATGAAATAATTTAACCACTTTAATTTTCATATTGTAGGAGGATAAGAAAGACATAATATAAAGATAGTAGAAATATTAAATAAATATTTACTACTATGGGAAAAGGTAAATATTTTTATAACATTTATTGACACTTTAAAGACTCAGAATTAAATGTCGTCCGTAAAACCGTTTCTAATGTTATTAAACAGTATCAGAAGGATTTGACTATTGATTTGAAACCTAGTTCGGTAAGAAAAAAGGACCACATGATATTGGGAAGGCAAGAAAATTGAAGGCATATTGAAAGGAACTCCAAACACATCTGGTAGAAAATCAGCTCAGTTTTCTCAGTGCTTCGACTATTTGTTGCGAAAATTTAAAGCTAATGGAAAAGTTGATAACATATAAAGTTCAAAAAATTCCAAACTGGAATTCTGCAAAAAAAATTACAAGCCAAAAATAGGACTCGGAATTTAAAACCAAATTTCATACAAAAATACTCAAGCTGTATAATTGACGAAGAAACGTAGGTGCTGGCAGAATCTTCGCAGCGTGTGTCTCAAAAATTTTTATTGCTAATGCTCGAAGCAATGTTTGAGATAAGTTTAAGACCCAAAAGCAGCAAAAATTTCTTACAAAATTCATGGTATGACAAGCTTTTTGCAGTTGCGGCAAAACAGGAAAGTCATTTGATACATTCGGATCTATAAATACCAAAATATGCATAAAGGAATATTTGCAAAAAAGACTTCTTCTTTTCTTAAGAAAACACAATGTGTCCACATATTTTTGGACCCATTTGGTATCATGTCACTACGGTAAGAAAGCTCTGGAGTGGTACCAAATCAATTAACATAGTTTTAGTACCAAGAGAGGTAAATTTTCAAAATTGTCCATAGCTTAGACCAGTGGAGAGATATTGAGCTCTTGTGAAAAGTGAATTCAAGAGCACAAAAATGGTGTCCCAAAATACTGAAGATTTTAACAGAAGATGTGCACACTGTTCCAAAAAAGTGACTGAAGCAACTATCAAATCTCCAAAGAAAGGGTTTTCAAAAATGGTCCACAATTTTATAATTAGTGGTTAGAACCATAAAAATTATATATTTCTGTGATCTGTGCTAAATTATCAAATGATTAAAAAAAATAATGAAAACTCTAAGATCAACCGTTTCCAAGTTATTGAATATTATGTATGTTAAAAATTTTTCGATCTCACTCCTTATGTATGTGGTTTTTGTCCTGATTTAATATCTTCAACTACATTAATTGAAAATACATTAAATATAAAAAAATACATTAAATATAATTGTTCTCTTTAAAAAATTGTGCCTCTGTTACAGTCTGCATATCCTTGTACCACATTTCTTCCGGTTTCCGCTTTAAAACTCTGTATATTTATGTGTGTAAAGAAATGATTAAACAACCGTTATAGACTTTATACAATACACGGTTTTATTAAAAATTAAAATTTGTATACTCTCATACACAGACATGCTGTGCTCACATATACTTAAGCAAAAAACTTCGTATTTATTGTCATATTTAATTAAATTCCTTTTTTATTTCTTTTTTATATTCTGTTGTATCCTTTATAAGGCTGCTTTATGCATTTTTGACTGCAAATATGAAGTATACAGTGTAAAGAGTCAATGACACATTAATGTAGAACAAGGTAAATATTTTTTAAATATGAGAAAATAAACAGGTTGAAATTAAGATTTTTAATCTGCATTTAACTGATATGAACAGTTACAGCTATATTGTAGAAACTCTACACTATTGCCGCCACACGGACACAATTATCGATTGCTACTAGGGTCCTTTGAACCTGATATTGCTTTACAACGTTTTTACCTTAGCTTTAGCTTAATTCACCAACATACAATAAATTTCTCAATGCTAAAAATTGAGCTTCAATTTGCAAATATGGTATTATTGCGGTCAAAATTGTCTGATCTACGCGCTCAAACGTAGTGTCAGTTTTTAGGTGTTTTATTCCAAAGTTATGAATCATATCCTGAAATTCTTTGCCTACAAATTGTTTCCCATTGCATCGAATTTTTTTGGAAATAAATCTGTAACTTCTGATCGGAATTATGTCAGCTAATCAATGTAATTTAGATGAAAAAATCGAGTTTATACTTTTTCTGATTTTTAAAATTAAAGTAAAATTTTTGTAAAAAATAGATTTTTTGAGAAATTATAAATATTTTATCTTTAATAAAATCTTTGTTAGTAAAAATATCTTAACGAAATTTTCAGAGAATGTAGACTTTATTGAATAAAATGAGAAAATGAAAAAAACTTTAAGATTTTTGTAAAAGGAATCCCGTATTTCCAAAAAAATCCCAAAATGGGTTTTTTTCAGATTTTCGACTATAAAATCCACATTTTTCGAAGTCCCGTAGATTTTGATTGAAAACTGTTAACAACATATTATAGATTCTTAAACTGCATTCAGTTTGCCAATTCGTGCTTTGGGATTTTAGAAAATATTAACTAATGTCAAAACTTTTATATAAAATTGGTCAAATTTGGAAGGGTGTTTAACTTGACCACTTGAGTTATATGAATTGTTTTTTATTTTAGAGTCATCTCTGTGAAGATACCTTTCCGAAATGTATAAAATTATTAAATGTTGTTTAAGAAAATTTTCTTTTTCGGCCAAAAAAAAAAAAAAACGAAAAATTAGTTATTTTTGCAATTTTCAAATTCAAAATCATTTATTTTTGGACTCGATAAAGATATCGACTTCAAATTTGTTTTATTAAATAGATATTTTAACTAGTTAAGAAAAAACTAATAAAATCGATTGGAAATACTAGAATATATATAGAAAAAATTGAACCAAGAAAACGCAAAATTGAGATGCTTAAAAATTTATATGCAAATAACTCGAAACCTATAAAAGATAAATAGGTCATGCAAGCATGTTTCTTGTAGGTCTTATCAGGACCCACAATAATATATAAAAATAATTGAAATCGGACGAGAAATTTGGCAGGCGTATAAATTTTTTTTTATTTCGGAGGTACCCTTCTTTGAGCCCCCTTAGCTCCGCCCTTGAGGTGTCTGTTGGGTCCCTCTTAACATTGTATACCCAAACTTAACATTGTATACTCTGCAAATCCAACAAACCGATCAGAAGTTACAGATTTATTTTCACAAATTTTCGATTCGGCCCTACTGTGCATTGTACCTAGGGTGATCGACTCAGTTTTCCAACCGGTTTTAAACCGGTTTTTTCTGTCAATGTTCTGTCGGTTTTTTCAAAATGTTTATTTTTCGAATGTCGAATAGACCGGTTTTTTTCAACACAAAAAACTGGTTTTAAAAATGGCTTTTTATTTCAAAAAACATGTACTAAATACTGATATTTGAATCGAAATTTATGATTTTTTTTTTTTTTTAATTCATAAAGTGTTATTTGTAATGTTTTAAAAATATTTTTAAATATATTCAAAGATTTTGTTTTACAAAAAGTTTCACATACAGAATCTTTTTAAATAAAATTGATTCTGGCTTCTTCATATTAACCCATGGTTGTTTATGATAAGTAAAAGCTAATTATCAGTTTTGATGATTATTTTCTTACAACATTTATACCCCACACCACCATAGGTTGGAAGGGTACTATTCGTTTGTGCTGATGTTTGTAAAAATATTGGTCTAAAACCCACCTTAGTTTATATCAATCGGCTTTAAGTCGATTTAACGATGTACGTCCGTCCGTCTGACCGTCTGTCCGTCTATGTAAACATTGAAATCAAAATACAGGTCGCAATTTTGAACATAAATTAGTGAAATTTTCTTATAGACCAAGGACGAACTGTGTTGAAATTGGTTGTGATCAGTCCATCATTTCACCAAGCCTCCATAAAAATATCCTCCTGGAAAAGGTGGTATAACGATCATAAATCCCATAAATGTAGCAAGAATTTTTGCACATGTAAGTTCCATACAAGTTTAAATCTATGTGCGGAATTTCATGAAGATCGGTCCATAATTAACCATAGTATTGGTCCGCAATCCCACAGGTGTAGAAAAAAAATACTCCTCCCCGAATTTTGATGCACACAATGGTGTAGATATTGTCGGGCTTGGCCGACTATATCTTTCTTTCTCGTTCTTAATGGGTTAATAGTTATTTCCAAAAATAATTATGTTAAATAAATTTTAACTTGAACAATAAAAGATTTATTGATTTTTCTTTAAGAAATGTAGTCTTTTGATTGAAATATTAACTTCTACAAAAAAACCGGTTAACCGGTTTTTTCTGAATTTAAAAAAGTGCAACCGGTTTTTTTAAAATACCAACTATTCGAACTATTCGAAAACCGGTTTCTCCAAAAAGTCGAATAATCGATCACCCTAATTGTACCAAACTTATGGAAGACTTCTGAAATTACGAATTTGATGACATTTATAGAATTTTCTTTGGACATTGCTTTAAGTGGAACGAAGTTTTTAGACATAATTGTCTATCAGATGATCCAAGTTTTTGTTAACTTTGGCGATTAAATCCAGGTAATCATTGCTTTTAAAATACTCTGAATCCATGTTAATAACATTGTTTGTATTCACAAATATTTCCTCCATTTTATAGTGAGAAAGTGTATCTAGAACTATATTTTTAGAACCAGGACCACCAAGGATTTATCTGACATCAGTCATTTGAGGCTGTTGTGGTCAATTATCAGGGAGAATGGCATCAGCTCAATGTATGGCCAGAAAATTTTCATGGAGAGTACGACAGCCATGCATTACCTCTCGGTCACTGAGTAGTTTTTGAGAGAAGAACGCGATGAGATGTTCTCCATCGGCATCATGCTTTTGGAATAAAACAGCTCCAACTGCCAGGTCGGATGCAACGCACTGAACATAAAAGTTTTTACTGAAATTCGGGTGAGCGAGAACTGGACTTGTTGTGAGGGCTGTTTTCAGCTTCTTGAATGCCACTCTGGTGTCTTCTGGAAAAGTGAAAAATTGTTTATTGTTACAGGGGATGAAGATCGCTGTTGATATGGTGGCATAATCGGGGATAAAGCGCCTGTACCAGCCGGTGGCTTCCATTAAGCTGCGGATCTGCCTAGCGGTTTTTGGTTAAGTATACTTATTTACGTTACGGTCCTTCGAGTCGAATGAGCCTCATCTATAACCTCATCTAACAACGTACTTTGTGGTAGAATCGCCAAAAAATAACGCGTTTAAACAAAATACAAAAATTTCGTCTTTGTAACTATCTGGAGGCTACAAACGCAAAGACATTTCGAGACTAACAGCATTGTTTACAAGTTATTGGACGATCGGGAAACATGCAAGCAGACTTGGCCTTCCATACAACAAATGCTGTCGTAGTTGTGGCAATCGGGAGAAGTAGGAGGTGAAAGTGTGAGGAAGAGAAATAAATTAATTAGATAAATTAATTAGATCCAGCCAGTAGAATTCAGATATTTAAAAATGTCACTGAGTCTAGTGTCAGATATCTTACAGAAGTTCAGTGATGTCAGATGGAGGGAATTTTCCCTTTTTGAGGGAATTTTTAAGGCAAATTTTACCTGAAGGGAAAAAGGGAGGGAATTTTATTTTTTGTCAAAATAAAGGGATTCTTTAATTCGTAAAAATTTATCTCAAAAAACGACAAAAAGATAAATAAAGAAGCAAAAAATGCAATATTATCATACACACTCATTTAAAAATAGAAATCTTAATTTGGCGAATGGTTATTTTTTTGTTCTCGTTCTTTGTTTAAAACAGTTTTTGTACACTTTTTATTGAATTACAAACAAAAACTACATTTATGTAATTTTTAATGCATTTTTTACTACAAATTTGTAGTTTTGTTAAAAATTGCCATTTTAAGGAGGAGGGAAAAATGGAGGGACATTTTTTTCTAAAATAAGGGAAAAAAGGGAATTTTCTAGCTAAACAGAGGGATTTTTCTTAAATTTTATCTGGCATCACTGCAGAAGTTGTATAATTGGTACCTTCCCAGAAATGTATGTCTAATTGTGTTTAAGGCTTGCCATTCGCATAGAAAATGATGTACTGCATCTTCTATGCGAATGGCCAGCCCTGAATATCTCGAGCATATACGCCAAACAACATTTTGTACAATAAGTTTAAGTATCGATGTAAACTCCAGAGCAGAAATGAGCGTGATCCCAACACTTTACTGTCCACCTTTCATGTAAACTGAAATTTTAATTTAGGGTGCATAAAAAAGTTTTAAATGGTGAGTATAAAAGATTCGGCCTAACGGAATAGTTTTTTTTTTTCATGAATGAATGTTTAATGGCGTAATCTAGTTTACTATAATAAATCATCATATATTAAGTTTTTTTTTTTAATATTATTTTTATTTAGTATCTACATTAATATCACTGCTATTGGCATTATTTGTTATCATTTCGCATTAGTTCAACAATGAAAAACCATAAGAAAGCATTAAAAAAAATAAGTTTCTCTATAAAAAACCAATCATTACTTCAAAAAATAAATTCTAAAACGTTTTGTTATGACACTAATGGATCCATACTTTACAAACGCCAATCATTATGTCAAGTTTCCACAGAAAATAAGCAACAAAAATAAATAAATAAAAATGTATATTGTTGCCACCCAACAATTCAAAGGTTAAATAATCATTTGTATAAATTGAAGTTTATTTGTGAAAATGATATTTAACAATAATACAAAATAATACATTATTGTCATCATCATCATCATTATCAGACACATACATGCATATGTGTACGTATTATTTTTAAGAATAATTATTTATTTTTTAGCTATAAAGAAAAACCACAAAATTATAATCAATATTAAAGAAATAATTGCTAATACACTCTCGTTTGTATCTATGTATGTATATGTTTTAGTAATTACATGGTATATTCCCTGCTTTTTTTGTTATTTAGTTATTGTTGTTGGTTGCAACCTGATTTTTTTGTGGCAATATAAACTCGTTGAAATTTGCCAATTGGCTGACTGTGTGGCACGTTGTTTTGTTATATTTTTCTTGAACACAGCAGCTTAATTATGTGGTTGTATTAGTTTGGTGGTTTGTATTTGTTGGTTTTAGTTGGAAAAATAATGGCATCGTTGTTGGTCCAAACATGTGGATTTTTAATTCAATAGACTACCTGTATGGTATATATGAATATAAAGTACAGAACCCTGATATAATTACACACATACTTACAACTCTTACAAATGACATAAATACTAAAATACGTAACAAACAACATCATGATCATCATCGTCATAAAATATAATTGTTAATAAGCTTTCATAACGTCTGGAATATATGCATTCTTAGGTAGTATATGTGAAAATGGTTGGAAAATTGTACTTTTTTCATAAAATTGTACAACAGTTGCACAATCACCTCTAAACATTTTATGATATCGTTAATACTCATGAAAAGCGGTAGCAGTTTATGAAGCACACATGAGTAATTCCATATCAAAACGGACAAAAAACAGTCATTTTCGGATTTCATGTCTCCGATTTCAATGAAATTCGCTACAATTATTACCTATTACAAGTGTTGCTCAAATTGCAAACTTAAGACCCTTTCCGGTCCAAAAATATGACGTTTTAAAAATTTAAAAACCATCAAATTTTATCCAAAAGTGTACATAGTTCATTGCTCATAACTTCTAAACTATACATTGTAAATTTGTAATTTGTATCTCATTTAATAGAAATAGATATTGGCTTTAAAATTACGCATATAAAGTTTATTTACTTCGAAAGTTCAAAGGTCAAAGTATATAATATAATAATTAAAGCTGAATATCTCTAAAAACGGTATTTTAAAATTCTTAAAAAAAAAAATTATATATTGATAACAACTCCATTCTATACTCGAGCAAAAATTCAAGTTGGAATCTCTTTTGGTTTAGGACTTATAAAGCAAAATATAGTAAAAAGCTATTTTTTTTTTTATGTAAAAATTTTAAATATTTAAAAAAATTAATTTAAAATATTTTTTTTATTTAAAAAATAAGAAATTTAAATACAAAATTTGACTTTGGTTTATATTTTGTTACATAACAAAATATAAACCAAAGAGTGTCCAATACTCCCTCCTCTTTTTATAAAAATATGTTTGCAAGTTTAAAAGATGATCTCAAAGATCATAAGTTATTGTTTGCCGACGGTTCTAAGACCGATTATTCCGTCTCATTCAATGTTATAACTGAATACTCAGTTTTAAACATCTCAAACATTTATAACTATAGCTCAGTTTTTTTTTGCAGAAATTATGGCAATTTATGAAGCACTCAACTATGTTAAAAACACTGAAGGGAAATTTGCCATTTTCACGGACTCACTTTCATCATTAAAATCGATTCTAAATTTATCAAGCGATGAATATTACACCTCAATTATTAGAAACATCCTAATTGATAAATTCCCTAATATCAAACTAATAGGGCACAGTGGAATTCATGGAAATGAATTTGCTAATTCTGTAGCCAGAAATGCAGAGAAACAGCCCCTGCGTAGTACAATTAATTTCAATAGGAGAGATATAGATAAATATATAGAACATTATTTCACTTCAGTAGACATGGAAAATATTTATAACTCTACTTCCCGTTGGTATCAAATGATTAACAGAGATAGAAAAACTATTTACGGTTATATAACTGATCATGGAAAATATATACATAAAATAGATTGTAACAAATTTATACGACTTCGTCTGGGCCATACTAGAGTTACCCATGGAATTTTATTTAGTACGTCATTTAGCCCTTTCTGTGGCATTAATCTCCCGACTACACCCCGACACTTTCTATGTGAATGTCCTCTATTAACTTACATCATCAACACAGTATTCCAAAATTGCGATCCTCTATATCCCCTATCCCACCTGTTGGAGACACGCCAGTCTAAATAACTTCTAGTGACTTCCACGGGGATTTTGAATAAAAATACACAAGTTTTATAAAAACTTAATTTATTCAACAAGTGTACTTAAATATTAAAATTCCTAAATAAATTCAAATAATTAGGAATTTGTAAATAAAAAATAATTACAATTAATTCTACATACTTTTTGGTATGGAAACCACTAGGAAATTTTTGAATTAAAATTCTTAATTAATTTTAATTAATTATGTCCTGAGCTCTGCCAACTTGCAATTAATGTAACTTGTGGTTAATTATAAAATGGCAGAGCTAAGAACATGGCTTTTAACTTAAACTCATTTCTTTCGTTTACTTTGTAATGCTTGACAATCAGCAATAATTGTAATGATTGACAATCAGCAAAATATTAATTATAATAAATTAAAATTAAGAGATGCCAGATGGTATAAAAAATCATGGGGATTTTTGTAGTGGCGTTAACATTCCCCCCGCAGTATGGCAAGAAGCTTCTTCGCAGTCAGACTCTTTTTGGTGAGCAACTTCTAAAATCGCCAGCTTTGCCGCAGGCCTTTCCAGAACTCCATGTTGAGTAAGTACTTTTGCGCTTCGTACTTGACCATCTTTTGCCAATCTAGTCTCCAAGACTCTACCACGCAGCCAGACGTTACGCGGAAGGGAAGGGTCAACAATAATAACTAAGTCCCCCTGACATAAAGGTTTTGGTCGATCATGCCATTTCGACCTACAAGCTAACGATTTCAAATATTCACTAAGCCACTTCTTCCAAAAAATATTGGCGTATTGTTGAGATATAAGCCAACTTTGTTTTAATAATATAGCACTGTCGCTACAAACTGACATAGGCTTCAGTCCAGAAGAACTACCTACCAGGAAGTGGTTTGGTGTCAATGCTTCGTTTGATTCTGCATCCACAGGAACGTAGGCGAGTGGCCTTGAATTTACGATATTTTCCACCTCTATCAGCATACTTTGTAGAAGCTCATCGCTTGGTGACCTTGAAGGCATTACTTTGTACAAAATTGTTTTTATGGAGCGTACAAGTCGCTCCCAGGCTCCTCCCATGTGGGGCGAGGCTGGAGGATTAAAATTCCATTTCGTTGTGGTTGTAGTGAAAGTTTTCACTAACTCATTCTTATCCACATCTGCTAAAGTCTCCCGAAGCTCTCTCTCAGCTCCGACAAAATTTGTCCCGTTGTCGCTGTAAAATTCTTGGGGAATTCCTCTGCGTGCCATAAAATTGCGGATGGCTAAAATACAGGAGCTGGTCGTCAGAGAATGTGCAATCTCAATGTGGACTGCCCTGACTGTTAAACAAGTAAATAAACATCCATACCGTTTCTCTTTATGACGATTTATGGTGACCATAATGGGCCCGAAGAAGTCGATTCCAGTAAAGGTGAACGGTGCAACATATGAAGCGACACGAGCATAAGGCAGTTTCGCCATTTGTGGATTTTGAGGCATAGCTTTTTTTATTTTACACATTTGACAGTTGCGAAGTATGGTTTTGTATGTGGCACGTAGCCTTGAAATTGAATATTTTTGTCTAATTTCATTGATGGCAGTTTCATGATTCATGTGATAGAATTTCATATGATAATGCATTAATATAAGTTTGGTAATATAACTTTTCCGTGGTAATATTATCGGACGCTTTTGGTCCATTGGTATATCCGCGTTATCGATTCTGCCATGAACTCGCAAAATACCGTCATCTAAATACTGACTTTTGTTGTAAATGTCGCTGGATTTAGGTATAGCCTGGTTAGAAATTAATAGTGAAATTTCATAAGAATATTTTTCATTTTGAGCCTGCATGTATAAAACATTTTCAGCCTTTTGTAACTCCTCTTGAGCAAATTCATTTTTTTGTTTCTTAATCATTCTTATAAATCGTAGAACATAAGCTGCAGCTCGTACAAGACGTGTCCATTTTGAATATCTAAACACGTTAAAAATCGGCTCAAAATTTGTAATTTTGAACGAGTGGTGTAAACGTTCCTCTTCTGTTGAGTCCGGGAAAATAACTGCTTGAGGCCATTCATTTTCTGGACGAAGTAAAAATTCGGGTCCTTGGAACCATCTGCAATTATCAGAAATCTTGGGGATTTTAGACCATTTTGTAGCGTCATCAGCCACATTTTTCTTGGTTGGAATCCATTTCCACTCTTTAATTGAGGAAAATTCTAGAATCTCGGTGATTCGAAAAGCTACAAATTGGTTATATTTGCGGTGATCAGAATTAATCCAACTAAGAACCGTCTTCGAATCGGTCCAATAAAATTTTTTATTAATTTTTAAATCATGGTTTTCTGTTACGTATTTGGCAAAACGAGCCCCTATTAGGGCAGCCATTAGTTCTAGACGTGGAACTGATGTTATTTTCATAGGAGCCACCCTAGTTTTGGCCCCAATTATAGAACAAATTATTTCATTATTTTTCTTTATCCTGAAGTAGCACACAGCTGCATAACCATCTTTACTTGCATCCACAAATGTATGCAACTGAACCTCTTCTACGTTATTGTAATTTTCAAAATATTTTAAATAACATCGAGGAATTTTTATTTTTTCAATAGAGGGTAAAATACTAACCCATTTAATCCATTTAGTATACAGTTCGGGAGGAATCTGTTCATCCCAATCAACCTTTGAACGCCAAACTTCTTGCATAAGGACCTTTACGTACATAATGATATGTCCAATTAGACCAAGGGGGTCATAAATTGACATAACTAGTCTTAACATTTCCCTCTTTGTAGGTACTTTTCCACCAGAAAATATATCGCTTTCTATTAACCATGCAGAAATTTTAAACGTTATAACATCATCTTGATGTTCCCAAAAAATGCCTAAAACCTTTTCAATTTGATTTTCTTCTTTTAAATTTAGGCATTTAACTCCTATCGAATTAGTCTGAGGAATGGATTTTAATACCAGTTTGTCGTTTGAAATCCAATTTCGAATATTAAAACCAGCTTGCTGATGAATGTATGAAACATCCGAAATTAGTTTAATAGCCTCATCAGACTTATCGACTGAGTCAAGGAAATCATCCACATAATGATTTTCTTTTATAGCCCTGGCTGCTATGGGGAACTCTTTTTCAAATTTACTCGCATTTAAATTTTTTATGTACTGAGAAATGCTTGGAGCACACGTAGCTCCAAATATCATAACATCCATCACGTAAATATCTGGGGATTTATCTTGTAAACCGTCACGCCAAAGAAATCGTTGAACGTCACGATCTTCAGGTCGGATGTGGACCTGATGGAACATCTCCTCGATGTCACCACAAATAGCCACAGATTTTTGGCGAAATTTAAAAAGAATTGATGGCAATGAGGCCAAGTAATCAGGTCCCTTAAGCAAATACGAATTTAGGGACATACCATTCGATTTGGCAGCTGCATCCCAAACGACACGCGTTTTACCGGGTTTATTTTTGTTAAAAACAGCAAAAATTGGAAGATACCAAATTTTTTTATCAGACCGATTAATTTCATTAATATTTAATTTTCGTATGTAGCCTTTAGATAGATATTTGCAAATCGTTTCTTTAAAAATTTTAAAAAGTTCTACATTGTGTAGCAATTTTCTTTCTAGGCAAATAAGACGCTTAAAACACATGTCGTAACTGTCCGGCAAATCAATAAAATCAAATTTCCATAACAATGGAACTTCATAATGCCCACTTGGCTTTTGTTTTGTAAATTTGTTTAATAAATCTAACGCCCTTCTATCACTTTCAGCTGCAAGAGGATTTTTAACACAAATCCCCACACTATCAATGGAGTAAAAATTCCTAACCAGCTCATCTAACTTATCAGCAGTGGCTGAGCAATCGCATATATGAAAATTAAAATGCTTACTTGTGTTGTTGTTGTAGGCTACAGTGCCATAAATCAGCCATCCAAGTTTTGTACACACAGCTACCGGCTCATGTGGAGACCCTTCACGAATCTTGCTTGAAACTCCTAAATCGAAATGATTCAATCCAATTAATATTTGTGGCACTGCATCACTGTAACTTTCTACAGGAAGTTTTCGCAAGTGGCGATAGCGCTGCGACAATATTTTATAGTCCAAAGACTGTATCGGCAAATTTAATGATTTCACCGTAGAAACATCCAAAGCCACACGCTTTTTATTTCCACCTGAAATGAAAATTTTAAGTTTCTTTGAACTCTCTTCACTTCTTTCCATACCTCCCGTCCACCGTAAACACAATGGATTTAAAACACCATCCATTTCTAATTCATTTGCCAACGATTCATCCATTAAACTGATGGACGATCCTTCGTCTATAAAGGCAAATGTTTTAATTGTTTTATATTTGCCATAAATTTCCACAGGAATTATTTTAAACAAAATATTATTTATTTTATCACTGTGTGTATTATTTACAACTTCTTTTTCAACAACCTGTGTATTTTTATTTGACACTTCACTTTGTTGTTGAGTAACCGGTACAGAATATCGATGTAATGAAGGGTGGTGAAAATACTCGCATCCCTCTTTACCGCACTTTTTCTTCTTATTGCAGTCTCCACCGTGTTTAAATAAACAAAATTTACATAGTTTGTTTGTTCTTACTATGTTCCATTTTTCACCACGATCCATCGACAAATATGTTGGACAGTTTGCTACTGTTCTACAATTATTGTTGTTGTTACACATAATGCATTTGCGCTCACTATGGGAGTGAATAAAAGATCTCTTGTTTGTTGTTGCATTTGCTTGTGTTATTGTTTTTTCTTTGTTCGTTTTGTTTATTTTGTTTGTACAGTGATCAACTGTTATACTGCTAGCTGTTATACCAATATTAAAAAACCATTTGTCAAATTCGAACAAATTTGGTTTTTTGTTTTGGTTTATCAGCTGTATTTTTTGTGTTGCCCATTGCATTTGGTACGAAGGTGGAAGCTTTTGTACCAAATCAAAAAGAAGTGATGAATTATTTATTTCATCATGTAAATTACTTGAGGTAATTGTGGATATAAGGCTGCGGACTTCAATGGCTAAAGAGGTAAGTGACTTTAAATTATTTTCATCAACTTTTGGTGATGAATTAATTCTATTTTTAATTGAATTTATTATTTTTTCAGGTTGACCGTACAGCATACGAAGTACTTGGAGTACGCCGGGAACATTAGAAGGATGAATCAACATTTGTTGGACGCTGTGCAAGGCTTCACCTTTCAATGCCTTTTGGAGACGGATGAGGTTTTCGGCATCGGTAAATGCGCAGGAGGCGGTGGACCACTCGTAAGTTGAAATAAAGATGGGCCATTCTTCTGGTTGGCCAGAAAATGTCGGCAATTCTTTTGGGAGCGATTGCCGTGAACTAAGGTGGTTTTGCTGCAGCCTTTGTGGTGGTGCTAAATTTGGTAGCGGGCCGGACTCTGTATTTGTTGGGGCGTTAGTTGTAAAATTTGTTGTAGAAGAAATTGGTTGCCGTTGAATAAAAGCTTGTGGTGCCGAATTAAACAAATTTTGTGAATTATTATTTGTAGAAAATGAGGTAAGTATCGTACCAGGGGGATAAGCTGTGACAGGAGGTCTTGGTAGCTGCATTCGTTGTTGAAAGCCACTATAGGTGGGGATGGTCGAAGTACAATTTGGTACTGTTGACGTTGTTAACGAATTTATGGCAGCAGAAGTGACCGTTGGTGGTACATATTCTACATAATTATTCGGAATTGTATTTGAATTACTGAAATTTGTCGTTGGCTGATTTTCATACGCGGCAATAGTTGTTGGTACATGATATGTATCATTTAAATAAAGAGTTTGTTCTGGCAAACGTGTAGTATGCAAAGTTGTAGGATTGCTTGTAGTAGTAGCAGGAGGCTGTTTATTGCTGACAGGGTTTGGTTCAGATGATGCCATCCAGTCGTGGACGGACTGTGAATCATTCGACGAAATGTCATTAAGAGCTTCAGCTTCTTCAAGAAGTTTATATTTTTTATCTAGATACTCGTTATTGAGTTTACGTTCTTCTTCTAGTCGTTGAAGTTGTAACTCAATTTTACGCGATTGTGAAAGACGAGAGCTTGTGGCACTTGGTGCGGGTGAGTTTGGCCTTATGGCAGAACACTGCAGGCATTTGAAGGTTATGTCATCATCGGTGACATTAACACAACTTTTATGAAATATTTTGTGGCAATCGGTGCAAGATGTCATATTTTTGTCAGGGGGATTTTGGCACTGTGAACAAACGTTATTGTGCTGTTCATGCTCTTGTTGACCCTCCGCGTTTGGTAAAGACATTTTGTACTTACTGCGATTGGCAAGATGTGAAGGCAAAAGTGACCCAGGAAGAGATGATGTAAAACAAAAAGAATTTTAAATTTGTTGGAGACACGCCAGTCTAAATAACTTCTAGTGACTTCCACGGGGATTTTGAATAAAAATACACAAGTTTTATAAAAACTTAATTTATTCAACAAGTGTACTTAAATATTAAAATTCCTAAATAAATTCAAATAATTAGGAATTTGTAAATAAAAAATAATTACAATTAATTCTACATACTTTTTGGTATGGAAACCACTAGGAAATTTTTGAATTAAAATTCTTAATTAATTTTAATTAATTATGTCCTGAGCTCTGCCAACTTGCAATTAATGTAACTTGTGGTTAATTATAAAATGGCAGAGCTAAGAACATGGCTTTTAACTTAAACTCATTTCTTTCGTTTACTTTGTAATGCTTGACAATCAGCAATAATTGTAATGATTGACAATCAGCAATAATTGTAATGATTGACAATCAGCAAAATATTAATTATAATAAATTAAAATTAAGAGATGCCAGATGGTATAAAAAATCATGGGGATTTTTGTAGTGGCGTTAACACCACCCTTGAATGGAAAATATAAATATAATAAATATCTCAAAACATCAAATTTGTACAAAGTAATATAAAAATACTAACCTCATTATATATGACTTAATAAAACTTATTATCTCCAATTGAGCTGAAGGCCTACGTTGCTATTGCTCATCTTTATAATATTATCTTATAATTTGTAATTATAAGCTAAATAAATAAAATAAATAAATAAACTTCTAAACTTAATGAGTATCCAATATGAAATTTTGCACGGGTATGGACAAGAGTTGTGTTAACATTATATCATTTTTTAATCATTTTAAAAATATCGTTTTTGGAGATATAAAGATTTAATTTTTATGAGTTTAAATTTCACACTAAATAAATTTACTTTACATAATTTTGAAGACAATATCTTAATCTTTAAAATGATACTAAAATTTAAATTTTATTGTGTATAGTTTAGAAGTTATAAGTAATTAAATTTTATTTTGGTCCATAACTTTTAAACTAAATGTGACTCCAACTTGAAATTTTCCGTGTGTAGGAAGAAGAGTTACGTCAACATTTTAGATTTTTTCTGAATTTTTAAAATATCGTTTTTTGAAATATAATGATTTGATTATTATAAGTCCAACTTCGACCTTTGAACTTTTGATTTAAAAAATATTTATAAACGAGCTGTAGACCCGCAACTTCGTTAGCGGAAATTTTTTATAAAAACCATACTATATAATAAATTTAAACTAAGATAATAATGTTAATAATAATGTTATGTCATCATAATAATGTTATGTCATCCATAAATAACAATTTCACTTTAATTTCAGGTTTCTAATCTTAGAATAACGAAAAATAAATATCAGAATTACGAAAAAGTATATTAGAATAAAGAAAAAGGACCACAAAAACCATTCACTTAGAACTTTACATCTACAATTTTATGTTTCTAAGGATAAAAATTGCAGAACATCAAGAAGTACTATTAGAAAAGCGAAAAGAGATACCGCAAAGTCCCTTCTTTTGAATTCTCGTTCATTTAGGACTACATATATTTAATTTCGTGTTTCTAGATTCATAATTATATAAAATTTAAAAAGTACCATTAGAAAAACAAAATAAGTACCACACAGACTCCTCTTATGAATTCTTTCTCACATAAGACCATGCATATTTAATTTCATGTTTCTACTTTAAATAATATTGGAAATTTAAAAAGTACCATTTGAAGAACAAAAAAGTACCACAAAGTCCACTATTATGGATTCTCATCCACTTAGCACCACATGTTTTAAATTTCATGTTTCCAGGTTCACAATTATAGAAAATTAAAAAAGTACCATAGGAAGAACAAAAAGTACCACAAAGTCCCTTCATATGAATTCACATTCACTTAGGACCACATATCTTTAATTTCATGTTTCTAGGTTTATATTTACAGAAAATTCAAAAAGTACCATTAGAAGAACAAAAAAGTACCACAAAAACCTCTCTTATTCATTTAAAACCACATATCTTTAATTTCATGTTTCTGGGTTAAATATTATAGAAAATTCAGAAGGTACCATTAGAAGAGCAAAAAAGTACCATAGAGTCCCCTCTAATGAATTCTCATCGTTTAGGACCAAATATCTTTAATTTTATGTTTCTATGTTAAATATTATAGAAAATTCAAAAAGTACCATTAGTAGAACGAAAAAGTACCACAAAGTTCTCACTTACGGATTCTCATTCACTTAGCACTTCATGTCCTTAATTTTATATTTCTAAGTTAAATATTATAGAAAATTCAAAAAGTACCATTAAAATAACAAAAAAGTACCACAACGTCCCCTCTTGTGGATTCTCATTAACTAAGGACCACATATCCTAATTCAAAAAGTACCATAAGAAGATCGAAAAAGTACCAAAAAGTCCCCCCTTGTGAATTCTTTCCAACATCGGACCATGCGTATTTAATTTCATGTTTCTAGGTTAAATATTATAGAAAATGCAAAAAAGTACCAATAGAAGAAGAAAAAAGTACCACGAAGTCCATCCTCTTGAATTCTTACCTACATCTCTCATCACTCTTGTGAATTCTTATCTACATTTTCTTAATTTCATGTTTCTATGTTTAATGTAATTGAGAATTCATTATTAAGTTTGAATAAAATGTAATTTCCCGCCTTTACCCCTTTTTTTGGTACTTTTTTTCACCCATCGAAGTATCAAAACTTGCATGCCAAAAAATTGTAGTTGTATCCCATATTAAAATACTCATATGAATATTTCAATAAATATAAAAAAATGTTTTATGAAATAAGTACCAAAAATAGGTACGATTTTTACCCTTGAAACGTTTGAATTTCAAAAAAGTACCAAATTTGTATTTCTAATTTTTTGATAAGTTATGAATACGATATAAATTTTATCTGTATGTTGATTTGGTTGATGGACCTGTCCAATTATTTTTTAAATGAATAACGTTAACTATTCAACTTTTTTTGTATCTTTATTAGTTTGGGAGATATAAAGTTACCGATTTTACCCGTTTTTACCCTTTTTTACCCCCTAAACGGTCGAATTTCCAAAAATCCCGTCTTAGTGGATCTATATGGTGGGAGACCTACCTACGTTCCAAATTTCGTCTCTCTAGCTTCAGCCGTTTGGGCTGTGGGATGATGAATCAGTCAGTCAGTCAGTAACGTTACTCTTTTATATATATAGATATATATAGATAGATATCTTTATAAAGGTAATATTTTTGTCTTTATTATAAAACTAAAACTAGATAACTACCGTATATAGTTTAGAAGTTGTTAGCATTTAAACAAATGCACCTTGTAAATTTTTAGGTTACAAAAATAACATGAGTCTAAAATTTGATGATTTGGGAAACACTTCCAATTGCCAATATCTGTAGTGAATTTCATTGAAATCGGAGATGTCAAGTCCTATTGCTGTCCGTTTTGACATGGAATCACTCACATGCTTTAAAAATGTTTAATTTTATTGAATTCTTATGTAGTCGTTTAATTTGGTTCTGAGCAAGAAAAAGTGAAGGTTATTGGTTTATTTTCACCTATAATATAACCACTTTTCATGCTAGTTTACAGTATTTTTTATGTAAAATAGTACACAAAAAATAAACAAATTTATTTGAAGGAAAATATTTAATATGTTAGTAGTATTTCTGATTTGTTTCAGCATAAAACTGCAACCATCTCTATTTTTCTTCCTGTGTTTTGTAAAGATTTTTTGATGAAATATTAGGTATATGAATATAAAGTGCAAGCTCGGTATTCGCGGCAACCCATTACCGCGACAGCCAGGTTAACGCGACGGCTTAATTCTTAAAATTGCAGGTTCTATAATCGCGACAGTTTACGAAAAACGGATTCTATTTTTGCGACTTTCATCTGTTTTTCTTTTGATTTAATTTGATTTAAATGTCTATAAACAAAAAAGGGAAATCCCCATCTTTTGGTACATTAACCTTTTTGGATGATTTTAATCTTCAATTTTGTCAGTTTATTCGTGTCATTTGTTGTGTAAATACATCTCTTAATATGGGAAAAGTTCAACATATTTTAAATCTAACAATTTCTCAAAAATTAGAGATTTAAAAAAAATTTAAAATTCATATTGCGTGAATTACAAGTTGCATAAGTCTTCGATTTACCGCATTATAAAGCAAGAAAAATCATTAAAAAAGTTCATACGTACAACAGAAAGTGGCCCTGGCAAACGTTGCACCTTAAAAAAAGTTGAGTATACAAGAATGGAAAAAAAATGCTTTATATGTGGTTTGTAAAACAAAGGGAAAAACATTTTCCAATATCAGTGACGATTTTACGATCAAAAGCCAGTCATTTGTAATCCAAAATTTATCAAACCAATTTAGGTTTCAATGCCGGTGAAGGATGGTTGAAGAAATTTAATCATCGATTTAGAATTAAATTTTTTAAAATTACGGGCGAGAAATCGACTTCGAAACCTCATCTTATAGAACCATTTGCGAAAGAATTTAAGGATTTCGTTGATGAGTATGGGTTGACACTTCACCAAATCTACAATGCCCATGAATCCGCTTTATATTATAGGATGCTTCCAAATCACACTCTTGTCACATGTAATGAGAAAACGGCTCCCGGGAAAAAAATATGTAAAGAGCGAATAAATTGTTTACCCTGTTCAAAAGCGAATGGCACAGACAAACTGAAATAGTTGGTTGTTGTAAAATCGAAAAACCCACGCGTCTTTAAATGCTTTTTCAATAATCCTGCAATACACAACTCCAGTAATAACGCCAATTAGTAAAAGATGTTCATAAGTTAAAATTTTTGAAGTCCGAGAATTTTTGGCTTCAAAAGGTCACTGAATAGCAATGAATCTACCTCCCAATTGTACTGTGCTTAGTCAACCGTTAGTTCAAAACGTTATCAACTCACCCACTTACCTGGCGAGAAGGGAACAAATTTGGAGCTCAAACTGAAAAGATTAGGTTAGAACTTCAATCACAAAAATGCAGTTCAGATTCTAGCTACATCCTGGGATATAATATCAGTGTCTAATAACCGAAAATCCTGGAACGCCTTGATCGAATAAGCAATATTTTAATTCGGTAGTGAATGGAGTGAAGAGGATAATATGCCCTTAAATATTTTACAAAATATAATTCAGGAAGAAAATGAAAAACTTTCAACTATTGGTACACTTGTAGCTCAAATTGATATGGAACAACTGGATTCAAGAAGAGTTTCATGTGGAAAGTAATGAAGAGCAAATGGAATTATAAGATACGGAATCTTGACCATAGTGGTCATGAAGAAAACAATGGGCTTTAGAAAATGATAAGCCGACAACAGCACTATATAAACTATGTGATTCAGTGTTATTTCAAAAAATAATTTGCCAAAAAGCAACTCAAAATCTCCAATTTCTTTAAAAATATTAAAAATGTAAATATATCAATAAAAACAATTCTAATTTTAAAAATTGCATAAAATTTAGGGTTCTGTTTGCACTGTATTTCTTGTTTAATTGCTGTACAAATGTTATATTTATACCCTACACCACCATAGGTGGGGAGGGTATTATGCGTTTGTGCTGATGTTTGTAACACCCAAATATATTGGTCTAAGACCCACCATAATTTATACCAATCGGCTTAGAATCACTTTCTGAGGCGATTTAACGATGTCCGTCCATCCGTCCGTCCGTCTGTCCGTCCATGTAAACCTTGTAATCAAACTACAGGTCGCAATTTTGAACCAAAATTAATGAAATTTGGCACACAGGTTTCTTATAGTCCAGGGACTATTGAAATGGTTATGATCGATCCATTATTTCACCTAGCCCCCATACAAATGTCCTCCCGGAAAAGGGTTTACCGATCATAAATCCCTTAAATATAGCAATATTTTAATGAAATTTGGCACATATAAGTTTCATATAAGTCTTAATATTTGTGCCGATTTTAAAAAGATCGGTCCATAATTAACCATAGCTCCCATATAAACCCCTTTTCAGAAAATCGCTTTAACGGGCATAAATCCCATTAAAATGCTAGTATCAAGTTAATATTCGACACAAATAAGTATTATATGAACATAAATGATAGTGCCAAATTTTACAAAGATCGGTCCATAATTTACCATAGCTCTCTTAGAAGTCCCTCTTCCAGGAATCACCCTAAAGTGAATAAATTCATATAAATGTCAGCATCAACGAAATATTCTGCATTCGTATGTTTTATTTTACACTTATGAGTATCATTCCACATTTGACTCCAAGTCTAATAAAAGACCCGTCCCCGAATTAATATGTACACAATGGTGTAGGGTATCATATGGTCGGGCTTGACCGACTATATCTTCTTCTCTCGTTTTCATTCGGTTTAACCTCAATTGGTATCAAAGTGTATGAGAGATAATCATTTTTCAGGTGATATAAATATTAATCATACGTACTGTATGAAAATAAGTTTTAAATAGAAACGTTTAACATAAATTTAATAAAGAAAATTATATTAAATAGGAGACTAAATACTATATAGTATATGACTTGCTGTCGATATTTAAGAATAAAATATAATTTAAATTAAAAAAAAATCTCATAAAAACTCATTTCTGCATTCCTCTATTCGCGTAAAACCATTAAAACTGATTTCAATACACATGTATGACAGTAAATATGAGTAAAAATCATTTCCTTTCATTTTTTTAATAATAAGTACTCGTCATATTTAACTTTACTCTTATGTATCTGCACAACATATGGAAGTGTACTGAAGTAGGTTATCATCATTACAAAATGATTATGATTTATGTAATTTTATAATGATAATAAAATTATTTAATATTATCATTATAATTTAATACTTATTATCTGCTTGTGTTCAAATCAATATTATCTTTAGCTGAGAGAATAAAGATTTTATTTCACATTAAATAAGAATTATTTTAATTGAATGTAATAAAGATTAACGACAGCCAAAGTGCATAAACAATGTTAATATGAAACAGAGATAATGAAATTTATTGAAAACATATTTTTAAAACTTTTTCTACACCCTTGGACGTATGAGTTATATTTATAGAGACATGACTAGGGTGATCGACGCGGTTTTCCAACCGGTTTTAAAACCGGTTTTTTCAGTCAATGTGCTGTCGGTTTTTTTAAAATGTTCATTTTTCGAATGTCGAATAGACCGGTTTTTTTAAACACAAAAAACCGGTTTTAAAAATAGCATTTTATTTCAGAAAACATGTACTAAATAGTGATATTTGAATCGAAATTTAGGAATAATTTTTTAAATATTCATAAAGACTGATTTCTTATGTTTTAAAAATATAGTTTAAGTCTAAATTGGAATTTATTCTGTAATATTAAACAAATAAATAATTAATAATTATCCTGTATGACCCAATTTAATTTTTTTGATCCAATATTTCCTTTATTTGTTGTTGTTAAAAAAGTTTTACCTGCAGAATCGTTTCAATTAAGACAGTCTTCCATATTAAGCCATGGTTTCTGTTTATGCTAACTAAAATTTAGATGATTTTTTCTACAATTTTGAAACATAATTATCTTCTAGTCATCTAGACATATAATTTGCTTAGCATTTTTTCTCTTTCCAGAGTTTTCTGAAGCTACCAAACGACGTAGAAAATTAAAATTTGGCTTAATTATAAAACTTTTTGTCCAACAAATCCTAATGGAGCCATATTTTGAAATTCGTATCAGGGAGCGGATATAAGAGGATTTATGTGTCTTTTTCTAAGAATTTTTTTCTCTTTCCAGAGCTTTCTAAAGCTCCCAGAAGACATAGAAAATTAAAATTCAGCTTAATTATAACCCTATTCGTCCTACAAATCCTAACGGAGCCAGATTTTGAAATCTCTATCAGGGAGCGAAAAAACGTGGATCTATATATATGGATTTAAATATATCTTTCCTAAGCATTGTTTCCTTTCCAGAGCTTTCTGAAGCTCCCAGACGACGTAAGAAACTAAAAATCGGCATACTTATAAAACTATTCGTTCAACAAATTCTAACAGTGCCAGATGTTTCTATCAGGGACCAAAAAGTCTGTTTTGGTATTAAGAACTTTTGAGTTGCTATACTTATTGTTTGCTCTCCAAATCCTATAAAAAACTGATTCTGTATTTCGGCGAGGGAGCGCATTTACGACGATTTTTTTATTTTGAAAGGTTTACGAATTTAAAACTTTAATCAATATAATTCCAATAAACTTGAACGACTTCAAATAATTGACTTCGATTAGGGAGAGGAAGGTGTCTAAATGTTGTTCATATTTTTTTCTTTTAATTTTCGGATTTTTTTGTGCATATTTTCATTATTATATTATTTTTCCTGACATTATTAGGCTTTTACGCTTGTATTTAATACATTTTAATTTAATTATAAGAATTGATTTTTTTAAAGAAATGCAGTCTTTTTTCCGAATTTCAAAAAGTGCAACCGTTTTTTTTTAAATACCAACTATTCGAACTATTCGAAAACCGGTTTCTCAAAAAAGTCGAATAATCGATCACCCTAGATATGACACATTGATCAATCAAAAGACGACAACAGGCTATACTATAATATAGACCACGGAATGCCAAACTGGAGTCCTTGCCATCTTTTTATCGAATTCTCGAAGAGGTCTAAAATAGAGTATAAAATCATTTGCTTTTTTTGGAAAAAAAATATGAGGTGGAAATAAGAGATCGAAGCCGAACAAAGAATTCAAAAACCATCTAGTTTATTTATTTTTTTTTTTTTTTTAACTTAATATATTAGGTGTAGGAGTAGTGGCAAACGCAAATGATCTAGTGCTACCAATAAAAAGAAAATTTCCGAGTACTCTTGCAGAGGTAATGGAAGGTGCTCTAAAGGTATTAAATAAATGGGCTATCAATTGTGGTTTTGGTATCAGTCCTCAGAAAACAGGACTGGAACTTTTCACGGGGCAAAGGAGAATACCTGCACCGAAACTAGGTGGTAGAACTTTCAAATGGAGCAAAATTTTTAGGCGTTTCTTACCACCATAAATTGAATTGGATATCCAACTAAAGGAACGAGTAAAGAAAGCTTACGCTGTACTCGTGTCAGAAGCTTAACGGATATACGGATATACTTTATTGGATATACAAGGCAATTGTTAGACCAATACTAGCACACGGATCGCTTGTTTGGTGACCAATTGTGAACATCAAAACACATGCTTCTTTCATAAAAAGGGTTGTAGTGCTGAGCATAACAGGTAGAAGAAGATCCACCTCCACTGAAGCATTATGCAGAATTCTGGAAATTGAACCACTACATAATATGCAAACACATTTCCTGTAATCCCTTTTACGCTCACACTAAACATGCGACTTTTATAGAAAATATACCATTAAAAAGATATTTTCTCATAAATGTGCAGAATATAAATTTTACTAAATTCCGTTCAGTATTTAAGAAGTTATAAGCGGTAAAAGTTACTACTCATACATATACCAAAAAACTGTATAAATTTTTATGTTTTTTTTATTTCGTTACTATAGGGGTAGCAAAGCACCCCAGGAGCACTCTCGTTTAAACATAAAAGAATACACTTTTAAGACTCAGATAAGGCTGAGCCATAATGGACAACTGGAAATTAGAGATAATGGACATTCATCACTAATTAGAAAATCAAGTTATGAAAATTTAATAACAGATTACATGATAACTGAAACTCGAGAGAAGACTGGGAGACCAATAATCGTATCGTAGAAGCTATTGAGGTTTACACTGATGGAACGGGAAGTGGAATTTTCTGTGAAAAGTTAGGTATCAAACACAATATTTTCCAAGCTGAAATCTTTGCAGTGTCTGAAGCAGCAAGACTAATATCTATGATGCCGATATTTAGCATCGATATCACAATATACATAGATTCTTAGGCTACCATAAGGGCACTTGGTAGTAGGAATATTAGATCAAAGGTGGTCAGCCATTGTCACAGAGATCTACGAGTTTTTAACAAACAACACTTTTTAAAACTGTGCGGGATACCAGGTCACAATAATATTCAAGGTATCGAAATAGCTGATGAACTAGCACGAACAGGAGCAGATATGGAATCGAATAATGCATGTGAAGACATTTATCCTGGACTAGATTATATATATCGAAAAATAAGAGAAAAATTCAAAGTGGAAGCCGATGCACTCTGGGATAACTCATCGAGACATAAGCAAACAAAGGCGTTATGGGAACCAAGGGATAACAATACATTGAGGAATGTTCTAGATATGGAAAATAATGAACTGAGAATGTTTGTAGGTATTATTACGGGTCATAACGACTTAAAATGTTTTCTTAAAAAAATTGGTTTATGCGATAATAACAACTGCAGATGGTGTAGCGAGGAGGAAGAGAATACATTTCATTTCCTCTGCGAGTGCGCTGCACTATCAAGCTATAGCTTCAAATGTTTTGATTCCTATTTTTTCAGAACCTGGAAGATTTAAGAGGGATAAGTCCATTAAAGATCTTGAGTAATAATGGAGGTCCAGCAACAAGACAATCGAGACCCCGAACGGATTGACAAAGCATCAAAAGATTGACTGTAAAGAGAAGCACCTGTTATCAATTTTCATATAAAAAGTTAGATTTTTAGAATTTTACGAGTGATCACACATTAACGTCCTTTTGGCCTAAAACCTTCTAGTTTATGAATATAATGCAATTTTAGTTTTCTTATACATTTTCATATACAAATTTATTGTTTTAGAATTTTGAGGATGATCACAGATTAACGTCCTTTTGGCTTAAAATTCTATTGTTCACGAATAAAATACAATTTTAGTTTTCTAATAAATTTTGAGGATATTTTTGACCTAAAACTCTCTAGTTTATGATTAAAATGCGATTTTAGTTTTCTTAGCAATTTTCATATAAAATATTAGTTTTAGAAAATTTCAAGTTACACTATTACTAACTATAGACAATACTGCAAGGTCAAAATTACCAAAGAAATGTATTTTCTTCAGTGTAATTATAACCTATTTTATTCTTTCATTAATTTGTGCAAGTGTATTTAACTTAAAAATTATAGCTGCCTATCAAAGGATACTTCATCTTTAATTACAACTTATTTGAAGAAAATTTAGCATCTCTTTAAAACTAATTAAAAAAACTACATAACGAAAACTAATATTGAAAGCAAGAGTAACAGAGGAATGAATATAATCATTTTTATATTAAAATGTTGCATTCTCTAGAGATGTATAAAACAAACAAAAAAAAAGGGCAAACAAGCGCAGTAATAAAACAAAACAAAAAATTTTCAATCCTTAAACATCCTTATTGACGCATACGTAAGCAAACATAAATAAGTTATAACGTTAAGGAAAGAGGTTAATAAAATATTTATTGACCTCTTTTCTTAAATTACTTTTATAAAATTATTTATTGAGGTCACATAACATTGTCTAGTTAACAAAAAAGATTTCAACAGCACTGGTTTAGATAACTGTGGCCTATATCTACACTCTCTTGACAAATTTGCTTAATCTTAGCCCTTTAAAATTAACTGTTGAACAATTAAAAAGCCTGGCCAACGCACACCAGCACTTGTCGGGACAAACCAATTACCTCAATTTTTTTGCGGGAACTACAAAATGGAAGATAAACATGAACGCAACATTTTAATTTAAATTAGTGGCAGCACCAAGAATAGGAAAAAAACACAGAGAATTAAAACTAAAAATCATTTATTCTCTATAAATGTAAAAAAAATAAAAATGCAAACTACTACACCAGATATCTGTAGTCTAAAAATTGTAAATTTCTACAAACCGAAAATGTTTCATTGAAATAAAATCAGAATAAAAACCATTTGCAAATTTAAAACTTTGTTTAATTCAATCCTTTAAATTCCCACTTTCTACATTCACAAATATCATATAGCTTCATACTAAAACCATTGCTAACAACAGGCTTTCAAAAAATAAATGAGGAAAAATACGAAAACAAAAAAAAATCCGTTAGAGAGACAGACAGAAAACAACGAGATAATACAAATGTAGCTACGTGTGCAGCATTAATACAGACACATATACAACAACTACAAACAACAACAGTTCACGTCACGTATTAAAATGTCTATTTGAAGAAACCTTCATCTCTCCATGCTACTATCTGCTTGACTATTCGTTTACATGCCTCATTAACTTGCTGCATATAAAAGTGTGGTTTAAAAGCAAACCATTGTTGTATAAGCATTTAAAGTGGTCAGTTTAATAATAAAAAAAATGTAACACAACAGCAACTGCGGAAGCAACTTCCATTTGATGTCCTTAATGCAAGGCAAATGCAGCAAAACTGTCTAAAACCTCTTAACTTTTTTAATATAAATTAAAGAGATGTAACACAAAAGAAATTCACTCCACCTTTTAAATGTTAATTGCATTTCATTGCTTGCGAAGCAGTAAAAGCAAACAGGAAAAACAGTGTTTAATTAAATTTTACACTTACATTACAATAAATTACAATGAGAATTAATTTAACACATAATCAAATATAAAATGTTGGAAATTTTCAGTAGCACATGTGTGAAACATTTAATCTGATAAACTTATACAAATAAACTGTTTTATAATCTCTAAGTAAGCCCTCTTTAGTTACAGAGTTGATGAAACAAGCACACACTAAAAATCAATCATATTTAATAATCTCATAACCAAATAAATAAATTTAAGCAAAGTTACACTGAAACAGAGAATTAAGTACACATCTCATTATCTAAGCAAACTGATATGAAAACTAAGATTGCATTTTATTCGTAAACTAGAGGGTTTTAGGCCAAAAGGACGTTAATCTGTGATCACTCCAAAAAATTTAACTTTTTATATGAAAATTCATATAAAAACTAAAATTGCATTTTATTCGTAAACTAGAGGGTTTTAGGCCAAAAGGACGTTAATCTGTGATCACTCCTAAAATTCTAAAAATTTAGTTTTTTATATGAAAATTCATATGAAAACTAAAATTGCATTTTATTCGTAAACTAGAGGGTTTTAGGCCAAAAGGACGTTAATCTGCGATCACTCCTAAAATTCTAAAAATTTAGTTTTTATATGAAAATTCATATGAAAACTAAAATTGCATTTTATTCGTAAACTAGAGGGTTTTAGGCCAAAAGGACGTTAATCTGTGATCACTCCTAAAAATTTAACTTTTTATATGAAAATTGATATGAAAACTAAAATTGCATTTTATTCGTAAACTAGAGGGTTTTAGGCCAAAAGGACGTTAATTTGTGATCACTCCTAAAATTCTAAAAATTTAGTTTTTATATGAAAATTCATATGAAAACTAAAATTGCATTTTATTCGTAAACTAGAGGGTTTTAGGCCAAAAGGACGTTAATCTGTGATCACCCCTAATATTCTAAAAATTTAGTTTTTTATATGAAAACTAAAATTGCATTTTATTCGTAAACTAGAGGGTTCTAAAATTCTAAAAATTTAGTTTTTTATATGAAAATTTATATGAAAACTAAAATTTAATTTTATTCGTAAACTAGAGGGTTTTAGGCCAAAAGGACGTTAATCTGTGATCACTCCTAAAAATTTAACTTTTTATATGAAAATTCATATGAAAACTAAAATTGCATTTTATTCGTAAACTAGAGGGTTTTAGGCCAAAAGGACGTTAATCTGTGATCACTCCTAAAATTCTAAAAATTTAGTTTTTTATATGAAAACTAAAATTGCATTTTATTCGTAAACTAGAGGGTTCTAAAATTCTAAAAATTTAGTTTTTTATATGAAAATTTATATGAAAACTAAAATTTAATTTTATTCGTAAACTAGAGGATTTTAGGCCAAAAGGACGTTAATCTGTGATCACTACTAAAAATTTAACTTTTTATATGAAAATTCATACGAAAACTAAAATTGCATTTTATTCGTAAACTAGAGGGTTCTAAAATTCTAAAAATTTAGTTTTTTATATGAAAACTAAAATTGCATTTTATTCGTAAACTAGAGGGTTTTAGGCCAAAAGGACGTTAATCTGTGATCACACCTGAAATTCTAAAAATTTAGTTTTTATATGAAAATTCATATGAAAACTAAAATTGCATTTTATTCGTAAACTAGAGGGTTTTAGGCCAAAAGGACGTTAATCTGTGATCACTCCTAAAAATTTAACTTTTTATATGAAAATTCATATGAAAACTAAAATTGCTTTTTATTCGTAAACTAGAGGGTTTTAGGCCAAAAGGACGTTAATCTGTGATCACTCCTAAAAATTTAACTTTTTATATGAAAATTCATATAAAAACTAAAATTGCATTTTATTCGTAAACTAGAGGGTTTTAGGCCAAAAGGACGTTAATCTGTGATCACACCTAAAATTCTAAAAATTTAGTTTTTATATGAAAATTTATATGAAAACTAAAATCGCATTTTATTCGTAAACTAGAGAGTTTTAGGCCAAAAGGACGTTAATTTGTGATCACACCTAAAATTCTAAAAATTTAGTTTTTATATCAAAATTCATATGAAAACTAAAATTGCATTTTATTCGTAAACTAGAGGGTTTTAGGCCAAAAGGACGTTAATCTGTGATCACTCCTAAAAATTTATCTTTTTATATGAAAATTGATAAGAAAACTAAAATTGCATTTTATTCGTAAACTAGAGGGTTTTAGGCCAAAAGGACGTTAATTTGTGATCACTCCTAAAATTCTAAAAATTTTTTATACGAAAATGTATATGAAAACTAAAATCGCATTTTATTCGTAAACTAGAGGGTTTTAGGCCAAAAGGACGTTAATTTGTGATCACTCCTAAAATTCTAAAAATTTAGTTTTTTATACGAAAATTGATAAGAAAACTAAAATTTCATTTTATTCGTAAACTAGAGGGTTTTAGGCCAAAAGACGTTAATCTGTGATCACTCCTAAAAATTTAACTTTTTATATGAAAATTCATATGAAAACTAAAATTGCATTTTATTCGTAAACTATAGGGTTTTAGGCCAAAAGGAAGTTAATCTGTGATCACGCCTAAAATTCTAAAAATTTAGTTTTTATATGAAAATTCATATGAAAACTAAAATCGCATTTTATTCGTAAACTAGAGGGTTTTAGGCCAAAAGGACGTTAATCTGTGATCACACCTAAAATTCTAAAAATTTAGTTTTTTATATGAAAATTCATATGAAAACTAAAATTGCATTTTATTCGTAAACTAGAGGGTTTTAGGCCAAAAGGACGTTAATCTGTGATCACACCTAAAATTCTAAAAATTTAGTTTTTATATGAAAATTCATATGAAAACTAAAATTGCATTTTATTCGTAAACTAGAGGGTTTTAGGCCAAAAGGACGTTAATCTGTGATCACTCCTAAAAATTTAACTTTTTATATGAAAATTCATATGAAAACTAAAATTGCATTTTATTCGTAAACTAGAGGGTTTTAGGCCAAAAGGACGTTAATCTGTGATCACTCCTAAAAATTTAACTTTTTATACGAAAATTTATATGAAAACTAAAATCGCATTTTATTCGTAAACTAGAGGGTTTTAGGCCAAAAGGACGTTAATCTGTGATCACTCCTAAAAATTTAACTTTTTATATGAAAATTCATATGAAAACTAAAATTGCATTTTATTCGTAAACTAGAGGGTTTTAGGCCAAAAGGACGTTAATCTGTGATCACTCCTAAAAATTTAACTTTTTATACGAAAATTTATATGAAAACTAAAATCGCATTTTATTCGTAAACTAGAGGGTTTTAGGCCAAAAGGACGTTAATCTGTGATCACACCTAAAATTCTAAAAATTTAGTTTTTATATGAAAATTCATATGAAAACTAAAATTGCATTTTATTCGTAAACTAGAGGGTTTTATGCCAAAAGGACGTTAATCTGTGATGACTCCTAAAATTCTAAAAATTTAGTTTTTTATATGAAAATTTATATGAAAACTAAAATTTAATTTTATTCGTAAACTAGAGGGTTTTAGGCCAAAAGACGTTAATCTGTGATCACTCCTAAAAATTTAACTTTTTATATGAAAATTCATATGAAAACTAAAATTGCATTTTATTCGTAAACTAGAGGGTTTTAGGCCAAAAGGACGTTAATCTGTGATCACTCCTAAAAATTTAACTTTTTATATGAAAATTCATATGAAAACTAAAATTGCATTTTATTCGTAAACTAGAGGGTTTTAGGCCAAAAGGACGTTAATCTGTGATCACTCCTAAAAATTTAACTTTTTATATGAAAATTGATAAGAATACTAAAATTGCATTTTATTCGTAAACTAGAGGGTTTTAGGCCAAAAGGACGTTAATCTGTGATCACTCCTAAAATTCTAAAAATTTAGTTTTTTATATGAAAACTAAAATTGCATTTTATTCGTAAACTAGAGGGTTTTAGGCCAAAAGGACGTTAATCTGTGATCACACCTAATGTTCTAAAAATTTAGTTTTTATATGAAAACTAAAATCGCATTTTATTCGTAAACTAGAGGGTTTTAGGCCAAAAGGACGTTAATCTGTGATCACACCTAAAATTCTAAAAATTTAGTTTTTTATATGAAAATTTATATGAAAACTAAAATTGCATTTTATTCGTAAACTAGAGGGTTTTAGGCCAAAAGGACGTTAATCTGTGATCACACCTAAAATTCTAAAAATTTAGTTTTTTATATGAAAATTTATATGAAAACTAAAATTGCATTTTATTCGTAAACTAGAGGGTTTTAGGCCAAAAGGACGTTAATCTGTGATCACACCTAAAATTCTAAAAATTTAGTTTTTTATATGAAAATTTATATGAAAACTAAAATTGCATTTTATTCGTAAACTAGAGGGTTTTAGGCCAAAAGGACGTTAATCTGTGATCACACCTAAAATTCTAAAAATTAAGTTTTTTATATGAAAATTTATATGAAAACTAAAATTGCATTTTATTCGTAAACTAGAGGGTTTTAGGCCAAAAGGACGTTAATCTGTGATCACATCTAAAATTCTAAAAATTTAGTTTTTATATGAAAATTCATATGAAAACTAAAATTGCATTTTATTCGTAAACTAGAGGGTTTTAGGTCAAAAGGACGTTAATCTGTGATCACTCCTAAAAATTTAACTTTTTATATGAAAATTGATAAGAATACTAAAATTTCATTTTATTCGTAAACTAGAGGGTTTTAGGCCAAAAGGACGTTAATCTGTGATCACTCCTAAAAATTTAACTTTTTATATGAAAATTGATAAGAATACTAAAATTGCATTTTATTCGTAAACTAGAGGGTTTTAGGCCAAAAGGACGTTAATCTGTGATCACTCCTAAAAATTTAACTTTTTATATGAAAATTGATAAGAATACTAAAATTTCATTTTATTCGTAAACTAGAGGGTTTTAGGCCAAAAGGACGTTAATCTGTGATCACTCCTAAAATTCTAAAAATTTAGTTTTTATATGAAAATTCATATGAAAACTAAAATTGCATTTTATTCGTAAACTAGAGGGTTTTAGGCCAAAAGGACGTTAATCTGTGATCACTCCTAAAAATTTAACTTTTTATATGAAAATTGATAAGAATACTAAAATTTCATTTTATTCGTAAACTAGAGGGTTTTAGGCCAAAAGGACGTTAATCTGTGATCACTCCTAAAAATTTTACTTTTTATATGAAAATTCATATGAAAACTAAAATTGCATTTTATTCGTAAACTAGAGGGTTTTAGGCCAAAAGGACGTTAATCTGTGATCACTCCTAAAAATTTAACTTTTTATATGAAAATTGATAAGAATACTAAAATTTCATTTTATTCGTAAACTAGAGGGTTTTAGGCCAAAAGGACGTTAATCTGTGATCACTCCTAAAATTCTAAAAATTTAGTTTTTATATGAAAATTCATATGAAAACTAAAATTGCATTTTATTCGTAAACTAGAGGGTTTTAGGCCAAAAGGACGTTAATCTGTGATCACTCCTAAAAATTTAACTTTTTATATGAAAATTGATAAGAATACTAAAATTTCATTTTATTCGTAAACTAGAGGGTTTTAGGCCAAAAGGACGTTAATCTGTGATCACTCCTAAAATTCTAAAAATTTAGTTTTTTATATGAAAACTAAAATTGCATTTTATTCGTAAACTAGAGGGTTTTAGGCCAAAAGGACGTTAATCTGTGATCACACCTAATGTTCTAAAAATTTAGTTTTCATATGAAAACTAAAATCGCATTTTATTCGTAAACTAGAGGGTTTTAGGCCAAAAGGACGTTAATCTGTGATCACACCTAAAATTCTAAAAATTTAGTTTTTATATGAAAATTCATATGAAAACTAAAATTGCATTTTATCGTAAACTAGAGGGTTTTAGGCCAAAAGGACGTTAATCTGTGATCACACCTAAAATTCTAAAAATTTAGTTTTTTATATGAAAATTTATATGAAAACTAAAATTGCATTTTATTCGTAAACTAGAGGGTTTTAGGCCAAAAGGACGTTAATCTGTGATCACTCCTAAAATTCTAAAAATTAAGTTTTTTATATGAAAATTTATATGAAAACTAAAATTGCATTTTATTCGTAAACTAGAGGGTTTTAGGCCAAAAGGACGTTAATCTGTGATCACACCTAAAATTCTAAAAATTTAGTTTTTATATGAAAATTCATATGAAAACTAAAATTGCATTTTATTCGTAAACTAGAGGGTTTTAGGCCAAAAGGACGTTAATCTGTGATCACTCCTAAAATTCTAAAAATTAAGTTTTTTATATGAAAATTTATATGAAAACTAAAATTGCATTTTATTCGTAAACTAGAGGGTTTTAGGCCAAAAGGACGTTAATCTGTGATCACTCCTAAAATTCTAAAAATTAAGTTTTTTATATGAAAATTTATATGAAAACTAAAATTGCATTTTATTCGTAAACTAGAGGGTTTTAGGCCAAAAGGACGTTAATCTGTGATCACTCCTAAAATTCTAAAAATTAAGTTTTTTATATGAAAATTTATATGAAAACTAAAATTGCATTTTATTCGTAAACTAGAGGGTTTTAGGCCAAAAGGACGTTAATCTGTGATCACTCCTAAAAATTTAACTTTTTATATGAAAATTGATAAGAATACTAAAATTTCATTTTATTCGTAAACTAGAGGGTTTTAGGCCAAAAGGAAGTTAATCTGTGATCACACCTAAAATTCTAAAAATTTAGTTTTTATATGAAAATTCATATGAAAACTAAAATTGCATTTTATTCGTAAACTAGAGGGTTTTAGGCCAAAAGGAAGTTAATCTGTGATCACACCTAAAATTCTAAAAATTTAGTTTTTATATGAAAATTTATATGAAAACTAAAATCGCATTTTATTCGTAAACTAGAGGGTTTTAGGCCAAAAGGACGTTAATCTGTGATCACACCTAAAATTCTAAAAATTTAGTTTTTATATGAAAATTCATATGAAAACTAAAATTGCATTTTATTCGTAAACTAGAGGGTTTTAGGCCAAAAGGAAGTTAATCTGTGATCACTCCTAAAAATTTAACTTTTTATATGAAAATTGATAAGAATACTAAAATTGCATTTTATTCGTAAACTAGAGGGTTTTAGGCCAAAAGGACGTTAATCTGTGATCACTCCTAAAAATTTAACTTTTTATATGAAAATTGATAAGAATACTAAAATTTCATTTTATTCGTAAACTAGAGGGTTTTAGGCCAAAAGGAAGTTAATCTGTGATCACACCTAAAATTCTAAAAATTTAGTTTTTATATGAAAATTTATATGAAAACTAAAATCGCATTTTATTCGTAAACTAGAGGGTTTTAGGCCAAAAGGACGTTAATCTGTGATCACTCCTAAAAATTTAACTTTTTATATGAAAATTCATATGAAAACTAAAATTGCATTTTATTCGTAAACTAGAGGGTTTTAGGCCAAAAGGAAGTTAATCTGTGATCACGCCTAAAATTCTAAAAATTTAGTTTTTATATGAAAATTCATATGAAAACTAAAATCGCATTTTATTCGTAAACTAGAGGGTTTTAGGCCAAAAGGACGTTAATCTGTGATCACACCTAAAATTCTAAAAATTTAGTTTTTTATATGAAAATTCATATGAAAACTAAAATTGCATTTTATTCGTAAACTAGAGGGTTTTAGGCCAAAAGGACGTTAATCTGTGATCACACCTAAAATTCTAAAAATTTAGTTTTTATATGAAAATTCATATGAAAACAAAAATTGCATTTTATTCGTAAACTAGAGGGTTTTAGGCCAAAAGGACGTTAATCTGTGATCACTCCTAAAAATTTAACTTTTTATACGAAAATTTATATGAAAACTAAAATCGCATTTTATTCGTAAACTAGAGGGTTTTAGGCCAAAAGGACGTTAATCTGTGATCACTCCTAAAATTCTAAAAATTTAGTTTTTATATGAAAATTCATATGAAAACTAAAATTGCATTTTATTCGTAAACTAGAGGGTTTTAGGCCAAAAGGACGTTAATCTGTGATCACTCCTAAAAATTTAACTTTTTATATGAAAATTGATAAGAATACTAAAATTTCATTTTATTCGTAAACTAGAGGGTTTTAGGCCAAAAGGACGTTAATCTGTGATCACTCCTAAAAATTTTACTTTTTATATGAAAATTCATATGAAAACTAAAATTGCATTTTATTCGTAAACTAGAGGGTTTTAGGCCAAAAGGACGTTAATCTGTGATCACTCCTAAAAATTTAACTTTTTATATGAAAATTGATAAGAATACTAAAATTGCATTTTATTCGTAAACTAGAGGGTTTTAGGCCAAAAGGACGTTAATCTGTGATCACTCCTAAAATTCTAAAAATTTAGTTTTTTATATGAAAACTAAAATTGCATTTTATTCGTAAACTAGAGGGTTTTAGGCCAAAAGGACGTTAATCTGTGATCACACCTAATGTTCTAAAAATTTAGTTTTCATATGAAAACTAAAATCGCATTTTATTCGTAAACTAGAGGGTTTTAGGCCAAAAGGACGTTAATCTGTGATCACACCTAAAATTCTAAAAATTTAGTTTTTATATGAAAATTCATATGAAAACTAAAATTGCATTTTATCGTAAACTAGAGGGTTTTAGGCCAAAAGGACGTTAATCTGTGATCACACCTAAAATTCTAAAAATTTAGTTTTTTATATGAAAATTTATATGAAAACTAAAATTGCATTTTATTCGTAAACTAGAGGGTTTTAGGCCAAAAGGACGTTAATCTGTGATCACTCCTAAAATTCTAAAAATTAAGTTTTTTATATGAAAATTTATATGAAAACTAAAATTGCATTTTATTCGTAAACTAGAGGGTTTTAGGCCAAAAGGACGTTAATCTGTGATCACACCTAAAATTCTAAAAATTTAGTTTTTATATGAAAATTCATATGAAAACTAAAATTGCATTTTATTCGTAAACTAGAGGGTTTTAGGCCAAAAGGACGTTAATCTGTGATCACTCCTAAAAATTTAACTTTTTATATGAAAATTGATAAGAATACTAAAATTGCATTTTATTCGTAAACTAGAGGGTTTTAGGCCAAAAGGACGTTAATCTGTGATCACTCCTAAAATTCTAAAAATTAAGTTTTTTATATGAAAATTTATATGAAAACTAAAATTGCATTTTATTCGTAAACTAGAGGGTTTTAGGCCAAAAGGACGTTAATCTGTGATCACTCCTAAAATTCTAAAAATTAAGTTTTTTATATGAAAATTTATATGAAAACTAAAATTGCATTTTATTCGTAAACTAGAGGGTTTTAGGCCAAAAGGACGTTAATCTGTGATCACTCCTAAAATTCTAAAAATTAAGTTTTTTATATGAAAATTTATATGAAAACTAAAATTGCATTTTATTCGTAAACTAGAGGGTTTTAGGCCAAAAGGACGTTAATCTGTGATCACTCCTAAAAATTTAACTTTTTATATGAAAATTGATAAGAATACTAAAATTGCATTTTATTCGTAAACTAGAGGGTTTTAGGCCAAAAGGACGTTAATCTGTGATCACTCCTAAAAATTTAACTTTTTATATGAAAATTGATAAGAATACTAAAATTTCATTTTATTCGTAAACTAGAGGGTTTTAGGCCAAAAGGAAGTTAATCTGTGATCACACCTAAAATTCTAAAAATTTAGTTTTTATATGAAAATTCATATGAAAACTAAAATTGCATTTTATTCGTAAACTAGAGGGTTTTATGCCAAAAGGAAGTTAATCTGTGATCACACCTAAAATTCTAAAAATTTAGTTTTTATATGAAAATTTATATGAAAACTAAAATCGCATTTTATTCGTAAACTAGAGGGTTTTAGGCCAAAAGGACGTTAATCTGTGATCACACCTAAAATTCTAAAAATTTAGTTTTTTATATGAAAATTCATATGAAAACTAAAATTGCATTTTATTCGTAAACTAGAGGGTTTTAGGCCAAAAGGAAGTTAATCTGTGATCACTCCTAGAAATTTAACTTTTTATATGAAAATTCATAAGAATACTAAAATTGCATTTTATTCGTAAACTAGAGGGTTTTGGGCCAAAAGGAAGTTAATCTGTGATCACACCTAAAATTCTAAAAATTTAGTTTTTATATGAAAATTTATATGAAAACTAAAATCGCATTTTATTCGTAAACTAGAGGGTCTTAGGCCAAAAGGACGTTAATCTGTGATCACACCTAAAATTCTAAAAATTTAGTTTTTTATATGAAAATTTATATGAAAACTAAAATTGCATTTTATTCGTAAACTAGAGGGTTTTAGGCCAAAAGGAAGTTAATCTGTGATCACACCTAAAATTCTAAAAATTTAGTTTTTATATGAAAATTTATATGAAAACTAAAATCGCATTTTATTCGTAAACTAGAGGGTTTTAGGCCAAAAGGACGTTAATCTGTGATCACACCTAAAATTCTAAAAATTTAGTTTTTTATATGAAAATTTATATGAAAACTAAAATTGCATTTTATTCGTAAACTAGAGGGTTTTAGGCCAAAAGGAAGTTAATCTGTGATCACTCCTAAAAATTTAACTTTTTATATGAAAATTGATAAGAATACTAAAATTTCATTTTATTCGTAAACTAGAGGGTTTTAGGCCAAAAGGAAGTTAATCTGTGATCACACCTAAAATTCTAAAAATTTAGTTTTTATATGAAAATTTATATGAAAACTAAAATCGCATTTTATTCGTAAACTAGAGGGTTTTAGGCCAAAAGGACGTTAATCTGTGATCACACCTAAAATTCTAAAAATTTAGTTTTTTATATGAAAATTTATATGAAAACTAAAATTGCATTTTATTCGTAAACTAGAGGGTTTTAGGCCAAAAGGAAGTTAATCTGTGATCACTCCTAAAAATTTAACTTTTTATATGAAAATTGATAAGAATACTAAAATTGCATTTTATTCGTAAACTAGAGGGTTTTAGGCCAAAAGGACGTTAATCTGTGATCACTCCTAAAAATTTAACTTTTTATATGAAAATTGATAAGAATACTAAAATTGCATTTTATTCGTAAACTAGAGGGTTTTAGGCCAAAAGGAAGTTAATCTGTGATCACACCTAAAATTCTAAAAATTTAGTTTTTATATGAAAATTTATATGAAAACTAAAATCGCATTTTATTCGTAAACTAGAGGGTTTTAGGCCAAAAGGACGTTAATCTGTGATCACTCCTAAAAATTTAACTTTTTATATGAAAATTCATATGAAAACTAAAATTGCATTTTATTCGTAAACTAGAGGGTTTTAGGCCAAAAGGAAGTTAATCTGTGATCACGCCTAAAATTCTAAAAATTTAGTTTTTATATGAAAATTCATATGAAAACTAAAATCGCATTTTATTCGTAAACTAGAGGGTTTTAGGCCAAAAGGACGTTAATCTGTGATCACTCCTAAAAATTTAACTTTTTATACGAAAATTTATATGAAAACTAAAATCGCATTTTATTCGTAAACTAGAGGGTTTTAGGCCAAAAGGACGTTAATCTGTGATCACTCCTAAAAATTTAACTTTTTATATGAAAATTCATATGAAAACTAAAATTGCATTTTATTCGTAAACTAGAGGGTTTTAGGCCAAAAGGAAGTTAATCTGTGATCACTACTAAAAATTTAACTTTTTATATGAAAATTCATATGAAAACTAAAATTGCATTTTATTCGTAAACTAGAGGGTTTTAGGCCAAAAGGAAGTTAATCTGTGATCACTACTAAAAATTTAACTTTTTATATGAAAATTCATATGAAAACTAAAATCGCATTTTATTCGTAAACTAGAGGGTTTTAGGCCAAAAGGACGTTAATCTGTGATCACTCCTAAAATTCTAAAAATTTAGTTTTTATATGAAAATTCATATGAAAACTAAAATTGCATTTTATTCGTAAACTAGAGGGTTTTAGGCCAAAAGGACGTTAATCTGTGATCACTACTAAAAATTTAACTTTTTATATGAAAATTCATATGAAAACTAAAATTGCATTTTATTCGTAAATTAGAGGGTTTTAGGCCAAAAGGACGTTAATCTGTGATCACTCCTAAAATTCTAAAAATTTAGTTTTTATATGAAAATTCATATGAAAACTAAAATTGCATTTTATTCGTAAACTAGAGGGTTTTAGGCCAAAAGGACGTTAATCTGTGATCACTACTAAAAATTTAACTTTTTATACGAAAATTTATATGAAAACTAAAATCGCATTTTATTCGTAAACTAGAGGGTTTTAGGCCAAAAGGACGTTAATCTGTGATCACTCCTAAAAATTTAACTTTTTATATGAAAATTCATATGAAAACTAAAATTGCATTTTATTCGTAAACTAGAGGGTTTTAGGCCAAAAGGAAGTTAATCTGTGATCACTACTAAAAATTTAACTTTTTATATGAAAATTCATATGAAAACTAAAATTGCATTTTATTCGTAAACTAGAGGGTTTTAGGCCAAAAGGAAGTTAATCTGTGATCACTACTAAAAATTTAACTTTTTATATGAAAATTCATATGAAAACTAAAATCGCATTTTATTCGTAAACTAGAGGGTTTTAGGCCAAAAGGACGTTAATCTGTGATCACTCCTAAAATTCTAAAAATTTAGTTTTTATATGAAAATTCATATGAAAACTAAAATCGCATTTTATTCGTAAACTAGAGGGTTTTAGGCCAAAAGGACGTTAATCTGTGATCACTCCTAAAATTCTAAAAATTTAGTTTTTATATGAAAATTCATATGAAAACTAAAATTGCATTTTATTCGTAAACTAGAGGGTTTTAGGCCAAAAGGAAGTTAATCTGTGATCACTACTAAAAATTTAACTTTTTATATGAAAATTCATATGAAAACTAAAATTGCATTTTATTCGTAAATTAGAGGGTTTTAGGCCAAAAGGACGTTAATCTGTGATCACTCCTAAAATTCTAAAAATTTAGTTTTTATATGAAAATTCATATGAAAACTAAAATTGCATTTTATTCGTAAACTAGAGGGTTTTAGGCCAAAAGGAAGTTAATCTGTGATCACTACTAAAAATTTAACTTTTTATATGAAAATTCATATGAAAACTAAAATTGCATTTTATTCGTAAATTAGAGGGTTTTAGGCCAAAAGGACGTTAATCTGTGATCACACCTAAAATTCTAAAAATTTAGTTTTTATATGAAAATTCATATGAAAACTAAAATTGCATTTTATTCGTAAACTAGAGGGTTTTAGGCCAAAAGGACGTTAATCTGTGATCACACCTGAAATTCTAAAAATTTAGTTTTTATATGAAAATTCATATGAAAACTAAAATTGCATTTTATTCGTAAACTAGAGGGTTTTAGGCCAAAAGGACGTTAATCTGTGATCACACCTAAAATTCTAAAAATTTAGTTTTTATATGAAAATTCATATGAAAACTAAAATTGCATTTTATTCGTAAACTAGAGGGTTTTAGGCCAAAAGGACGTTAATCTGTGATCACACCTGAAATTCTAAAAATTTAGTTTTTATATGAAAATTCATATGAAAACTAAAATTGCATTTTATTCGTAAACTAGAGGGTTTTAGGCCAAAAGGACGTTAATCTGTGATCACACCTAAAATTCTAAAAATTTAGTTTTTATATGAAAATTTATATGAAAACTAAAATTGCATTTTATTCGTAAACTAGAGGGTTTTAGGCCAAAAGGACCTTAATCTGTGATCACACCTAAAATTCTAAAAATTTAGTTTTTATATGAAAATTTATATGAAAACTAAAATTGCATTTTATTCGTAAACTAGAGGGTTTTAGGCCAAAAGGACGTTAATCTGTGATCACTCCTAAAAATTTAACTTTTTATATGAAAATTCATATGAAAACTAAAATTGCATTTTATTCGTAAACTAGAGGGTTTTAGGCCAAAAGGAAGTTAATCTGTGATCACTACTAAAAATTTAACTTTTTATATGAAAATTCATATGAAAACTAAAATTGCATTTTATTCGTAAACTAGAGGGTTTTAGGCCAAAAGGAAGTTAATCTGTGATCACTCCTAAAAATTTAACTTTTTATACGAAAATTTATATGAAAACTAAAATTGCATTTTATTCGTAAACTAGAGGGTTTTAGGCCAAAAGGACGTTAATCTGTGATCACTCCTAAAAATTTAACTTTTTATATGAAAATTTATATGAAAACTAAAATTGCATTTTATTCGTAAACTAGAGGGTTTTAGGCCAAAAGGACGTTAATCTGTGATCACACCTAATGTTCTAAAAATTTAGTTTTTATATGAAAACTAAAATCGCATTTTATTCGTAAACTAGAGGGTTTTAGGCCAAAAGGACCTTAATCTGTGATCACACCTAAAATTCTAAAAATTTAGTTTTTATATGAAAATTTATATGAAAACTAAAATTGCATTTTATTCGTAAACTAGAGGGTTTTAGGCCTAAAGGACGTTAATCTGTGATCACTCCTAAAAATTTAACTTTTTATATGAAAATTCATATAAAAACTAAAATTGCATTTTATTCGTAAACTAGAGGGTTTTAGGCCAAAAGGACGTTAATCTGTGATCTCTCCTAAAAATTTAACTTTTATATGAAAATTGTTAAGAAAACTAAAATCGCATTTTATTCGTAAACTAGAGGGTTTTAGGCCAAAAGGACGTTAATCTGTGATCACTCCTAAAAATTTAACTTTTTATATGAAAATTCATATGAAAACTAAAATTGCATTTTATTCGTAAACTAGAGGGTTTTAGGCCAAAAGGAAGTTAATCTGTGATCACTACTAAAAATTTAACTTTTTATATGAAAATTCATATGAAAACTAAAATTGCATTTTATTCGTAAACTAGAGGGTTTTAGGCCAAAAGGAAGTTAATCTGTGATCACTACTAAAAATTTAACTTTTTATATGAAAATTCATATGAAAACTAAAATCGCATTTTATTCGTAAATTAGAGGGTTTTAGGCCAAAAGGACGTTAATCTGTGATCACACCTAAAATTCTAAAAATTTAGTTTTTATATGAAAATTCATATGAAAACTAAAATTGCATTTTATTCGTAAACTAGAGGGTTTTAGGCCAAAAGGACGTTAATCTGTGATCACTCCTAAAATTCTAAAGATTTTACTTTTTATATGAAAATTCATATGAAAACTAAGATTGCATTTTATTCGTAAACTTGAGGGTTTTAGGCCAAAAGGACGTTAATCTGTGATCTCTCCTAAAAATTTAACTTTTATATGAAAATTGTTAAGAAAACTAAAATTTCATTTTATTCGTAAACTAGAGGGTTTTAGGCCAAAAGGACGTTAATCTGTGATCACTCCTAAAATTCTAAAAATTAGTTTTTTATATGAAAACTAAAATTGCATTTTATTCGTAAACTAGAGGGTTCTAAAATTCTAAAAATTTAGTTTTTTATATGAAAATTTATATGAAAACTAAAATTTAATTTTATTCGTAAACTAGAGGATTTTAGGCCAAAAGGACGTTAATCTGTGATCACTACTAAAAATTTAACTTTTTATATGAAAATTCATACGAAAACTAAAATTGCATTTTATTCGTAAACTAGAGGGTTCTAAAATTCTAAAAATTTAGTTTTTTATATGAAAACTAAAATCGCATTTTATTCGTAAACTAGAGGGTTTTAGGCCAAAAGGACGTTAATCTGTGATCACACCTAAAATTCTAAAAATTTAGTTTTTATATGAAAATTCATATGAAAACTAAAATTGCATTTTATTCGTAAACTAGAGGGTTTTAGGCCAAAAGGACGTTAATCTGTGATCACACCTGAAATTCTAAAAATTTAGTTTTTATATGAAAATTCATATGAAAACTAAAATTGCATTTTATTCGTAAACTAGAGGGTTTTAGGCCAAAAGGACGTTAATCTGTGATCACACCTAAAATTCTAAAAATTTAGTTTTTATATGAAAATTTATATGAAAACTAAAATCGCATTTTATTCGTAAACTAGAGGGTTTTAGGCCAAAAGGACGTTAATTTGTGATCACACCTAAAATTCTAAAAATTTAGTTTTTATATCAAAATTCATATGAAAATTAAAATTGCATTTTATTCGTAAACTAGAGGGTTTTATGCCAAAAGGAAGTTAATCTGTGATCACTCCTAAAAATTTAACTTTTTATATGAAAATTCATATAAAAACTAAAATTGCATTTTATTCGTAAACTAGAGGGTTTTAGGCCAAAAGGACGTTAATCTGTGATCACTCCTAAAATTCTAAAGATTTTACTTTTTATATGAAAATTCATATGAAAACTAAGATTGCATTTTATTCGTAAACTAGAGGGTTTTAGGCCAAAAGGACGTTAATCTGTGATCACTCCTAAAAATTTAACTTTTATATGAAAATTGTTAACAAAACTAAAATTGCATTTTATTCGTAAACTAGAGGGTTTTAGGCCAAAAGGACGTTAATCTGTGATCACTCCTAAAAATTTAACTTTTTATATGAAAATTCATATAAAAACTAAAATTTTAGTTTTTTTTTTTTAGGCCAAAAGGACGTTAATCTGTGATCACTCCTAAAAATTTAACTTTTTATATGAAAATTCATATAAAAACTAAAATTGCATTTTATTCGTAAACTAGAGGGTTTTAGGCCAAAAGGACGTTAATCTGTGATCACTCCTAAAAATTTAACTTTTTATATGAAAATTGATAAGAAAACTAAAATTGCATTTTATTCGAAAACTAGAGGGTTTTAGGCCAAAAGGACGTTAATCTGTGATCACTCCTAAAAATTTAACTTTTTATATGAAAATTGATAAGAAAACTAAAATTGCATTTTATTCGTAAACTAGAGGGTTTTAGGCCAAAAGGATGTTAATCTGTGATCACTCCTAAAAATTTAACTTTTTATGTGAAAATTCATATGAAAACTAAAATTGCATTTTATTCGTAAAATACAGGGTTTTAGGCCAAAAGGACGTTAATCTGTGATCACTCCTGAAAATTTAACTTTTTATATGAAAATTCATATGAAAACTAAAATTGCATTTTATTCGAAAACTAGATTGTTTTAGGCCAAAAGGACGTTAATCTGTGATCACTCCTAAAAATTTAAATTTTTATATGAAAATTGATAAGAAAACTAAAATTGCATTTTATTCGTAAACTAGAGGGTTTTAGGCCAAAAGGATGTTAATCTGTGATCACTCCTAAAAATTTAACTTTTTATGTGAAAATTCATATGAAAACTAAAATTGCATTTTATTCGTAAAATACAGGGTTTTAGGCCAAAAGGACGTTAATCTGTGATCACACCTAAAATTCTAAAAATTTAAACTTTTATATGAAAATTGTTAAGCAAACTAAAATTGCATTTTATTCGTAAACTAGAGGATTTTAGGCCAAAAGGACGTTAATCTGTGATGACTCCTAAAATTCTTAAAATTTAATTTTGTATATGAAAATTTATAAGACAACTAAAATTGTATTTTATTCGTAAACTAGAGGGTTTTATGCCAAAAGGACGTTAATCTGTGATCACTCCTAAAATTCTAAAAATTTAAACTTTTATATGAAAATTGTTAAGCAAACTAAAATTGCATTTTATTCGTAAACTAGAGGGTTTTAGGCCAAAAGGACGTTAATCTGTGATCACTCCTAAAATTCTAAAAATTTAAACTTTTATATGAAAATTGTTAAGAAAACTAAAATTGCATTTTATTCGCAAACTAGAGGGTTTTAGGCCAAAAGGACGTTAAATCTGTGATCACTCCTAAAATTCTAAAAATTTTACTTTTTATATGAAAATTGTTAAGAAAACTAAAATTGCATTTTATTCGTAAACTAGAGGGTTTTAGGCCAAAAGGACGTTAATCAGTGATCACTCCTAAAATTCTAAAAAATTAGTTTTTATATGAAAATTCATATAAAAACTAAAATTGCATTTTATTCGTAAATTACAGGGTTTTAGGCCAAAAGGACGTTAATCTGTGATCACTCCTAAAATTCTTAAAATTTAAATTTTTATATGAAAATTGATAAGAAAACTAAAATTGCATTTTATTCGAAAACTACAGGGTTTTAGGCCAAAAGGACGTTAATCTGTGATCACTCCTAAAAATTTAAATTTTTATATGAAAATTGATAAGAAAACTAAAATTGCATTTTATTCGTAAACTAGAGGGTTTTAGGCCAAAAGGATGTTAATCTGTGATCACTCCTAAAAATTTAACTTTTTATGTGAAAATTCATATGAAAACTAAAATTGCATTTTATTCGTAAAATACAGGGTTTTAGGCCAAAAGGACGTTAATCTGTGATCACTCCTAAAAATTTAAATTTTTATATGAAAATTGATAAGAAAACTAAAATTGCATTTTATTCGTAAACTAGAGGGTTTTAGGCCAAAAGGACGTTAATCTGTGATCACTCCTAAAATTCTAAAAATTTAAACTTTTATATGAAAATTGTTAAGAAAACTAAAATTGCATTTTATTCGCAAACTAGAGGGTTTTAGGCCAAAAGGACGTTAAATCTGTGATCACTCCTAAAATTCTAAAAATTTTACTTTTTATATGAAAATTGTTAAGAAAACTAAAATTGCATTTTATTCGTAAACTAGAGGGTTTTAGGCCAAAAGGACGTTAATCTGTGATCACTCCTAAAATTCTAAAAATTTAAACTTTTATATGAAAATTGTTAAGAAAACTAAAATTGCATTTTATTCGCAAACTAGAGGGTTTTAGGCCAAAAGGACGTTAAATCTGTGATCACTCCTAAAATTCTAAAAATTTTACTTTTTATATGAAAATTGTTAAGAAAACTAAAATTGCATTTTATTCGCAAACTAGAGGGTTTTAGGCCAAAAGGACGTTAAATCTGTGATCACTCCTAAAATTCTAAAAATTTTACTTTTTATATGAAAATTGTTAAGAAAACTAAAATTGCATTTTATTCGCAAACTAGAGGGTTTTAGGCCAAAAGGACGTTAAATCTGTGATCACTCCTAAAATTCTAAAAATTTTACTTTTTATATGAAAATTGTTAAGAAAACTAAAATTGCATTTTATTCGTAAACTAGAGGGTTTTAGGCCAAAAGGACGTTAATCAGTGATCACTCCTAAAATTCTAAAAAATTAGTTTTTATATGAAAATTCATATAAAAACTAAAATTGCATTTTATTCGTAAATTACAGGGTTTTAGGCCAAAAGGACGTTAATCTGTGATCACTCCTAAAATTCTTAAAATTTAAATTTTTATATGAAAATTGATAAGAAAACTAAAATTGCATTTTATTCGAAAACTACAGGGTTTTAGGCCAAAAGGACGTTAATCTGTGATCACTCCTAAAAATTTAAATTTTTATATGAAAATTGATAAGAAAACTAAAATTGCATTTTATTCGTAAACTAGAGGGTTTTAGGCCAAAAGGACGTTAATCTGTGATCACTCCTAAAATTCTAAAAATTTAAACTTTTATATGAAAATTGTTAAGAAAACTAAAATTGCATTTTATTCGCAAACTAGAGGGTTTTAGGCCAAAAGGACGTTAAATCTGTGATCACTCCTAAAATTCTAAAAATTTTACTTTTTATATGAAAATTGTTAAGAAAACTAAAATTGCATTTTATTCGCAAACTAGAGGGTTTTAGGCCAAAAGGACGTTAAATCTGTGATCACTCCTAAAATTCTAAAAATTTTACTTTTTATATGAAAATTGTTAAGAAAACTAAAATTGCATTTTATTCGTAAACTAGAGGGTTTTAGGCCAAAAGGACGTTAATCAGTGATCACTCCTAAAATTCTAAAAAATTAGTTTTTATATGAAAATTCATATAAAAACTAAAATTGCATTTTATTCGTAAATTACAGGGTTTTAGGCCAAAAGGACGTTAATCTGTGATCACTCCTAAAATTCTTAAAATTTAAATTTTTATATGAAAATTGATAAGAAAACTAAAATTGCATTTTATTCGAAAACTACAGGGTTTTAGGCCAAAAGGACGTTAATCTGTGATCACTCCTAAAAATTTAAATTTTTATATGAAAATTGATAAGAAAACTAAAATTGCATTTTATTCGTAAACTAGAGGGTTTTAGGCCAAAAGGACGTTAATCTGTGATCACTCCTAAAATTCTAAAAATTTAAACTTTTATATGAAAATTGTTAAGAAAACTAAAATTGCATTTTATTCGCAAACTAGAGGGTTTTAGGCCAAAAGGACGTTAAATCTGTGATCACTCCTAAAATTCTAAAAATTTTACTTTTTATATGAAAATTGTTAAGAAAACTAAAATTGCATTTTATTCGCAAACTAGAGGGTTTTAGGCCAAAAGGACGTTAAATCTGTGATCACTCCTAAAATTCTAAAAATTTTACTTTTTATATGAAAATTGTTAAGAAAACTAAAATTGCATTTTATTCGTAAACTAGAGGGTTTTAGGCCAAAAGGACGTTAATCAGTGATCACTCCTAAAATTCTAAAAAATTAGTTTTTATATGAAAATTCATATAAAAACTAAAATTGCATTTTATTCGTAAATTACAGGGTTTTAGGCCAAAAGGACGTTAATCTGTGATCACTCCTAAAATTCTTAAAATTTAAATTTTTATATGAAAATTGATAAGAAAACTAAAATTGCATTTTATTCGAAAACTACAGGGTTTTAGGCCAAAAGGACGTTAATCTGTGATCACTCCTAAAAATTTAAATTTTTATATGAAAATTGATAAGAAAACTAAAATTGCATTTTATTCGTAAACTAGAGGGTTTTAGGCCAAAAGGATGTTAATCTGTGATCACTCCTAAAAATTTAACTTTTTATGTGAAAATTCATATGAAAACTAAAATTGCATTTTATTCGTAAAATACAGGGTTTTAGGCCAAAAGGACGTTAATCTGTGATCACTCCTAAAAATTTAAATTTTTATATGAAAATTGTTAAGCAAACTAAAATTGCATTTTATTCGTAAACTAGAGGGTTTTAGGCCAAAAGGACGTTAATCTGTGATCACTCCTAAAATTCTAAAAATTTAAACTTTTATATGAAAATTGTTAAGAAAACTAAAATTGCATTTTATTCGCAAACTAGAGGGTTTTAGGCCAAAAGGACGTTAAATCTGTGATCACTCCTAAAATTCTAAAAATTTTACTTTTTATATGAAAATTGTTAAGAAAACTAAAATTGCATTTTATTCGTAAACTAGAGGGTTTTAGGCCAAAAGGACGTTAATCAGTGATCACTCCTAAAATTCTAAAAAATTAGTTTTTATATGAAAATTCATATAAAAACTAAAATTGCATTTTATTCGTAAATTACAGGGTTTTAGGCCAAAAGGACGTTAATCTGTGATCACTCCTAAAATTCTTAAAATTTAAATTTTTATATGAAAATTGATAAGAAAACTAAAATTGCATTTTATTCGAAAACTAGATTGTTTTAGGCCAAAAGGACGTTAATCTGTGATCACTCCTAAAAATTTAAATTTTTATATGAAAATTGATAAGAAAACTAAAATTGCATTTTATTCGAAAACTAGAGGGTTTTAGGCCAAAAGGACGTTAATCTGTGATCACTCCTAAAAATTTAAATTTTTATATGAAAATTGATAAGAAAACTAAAATTGCATTTTATTCGTAAACTAGAGGGTTTTAGGCCAAAAGGATGTTAATCTGTGATCACTCCTAAAAATTTAACTTTTTATGTGAAAATTCATATGAAAACTAAAATTGCATTTTATTCGTAAAATACAGGGTTTTAGGCCAAAAGGACGTTAATCTGTGATCACTCCTGAAAATTTAACTTTTTATATGAAAATTCATATGAAAACTAAAATTGCATTTTATTCGTAAACTAGAGGGTTTTAGGCCAAAAGGACGTTAATCTGTGATCACTCCTAAAATTCTAAAAATTTAAACTTTTATATGAAAATTGTTAAGCAAACTAAAATTGCATTTTATTCGTAAACTAGAGGATTTTAGGCCAAAAGGACGTTAATCTGTGATGACTCCTAAAATTCTTAAAATTTAATTTTGTATATGAAAATTTATAAGACAACTAAAATTGTATTTTATTCGTAAACTAGAGGGTTTTATGCCAAAAGGACGTTAATCTGTGATCACTCCTAAAATTCTAAAAATTTAAACTTTTATATGAAAATTGTTAAGCAAACTAAAATTGCATTTTATTCGTAAACTAGAGGGTTTTAGGCCAAAAGGACGTTAATCTGTGATCACTCCTAAAATTCTAAAAATTTAAACTTTTATATGAAAATTGTTAAGAAAACTAAAATTGCATTTTATTCGCAAACTAGAGGGTTTTAGGCCAAAAGGACGTTAAATCTGTGATCACTCCTAAAATTCTAAAAATTTTACTTTTTATATGAAAATTGTTAAGAAAACTAAAATTGCATTTTATTCGTAAACTAGAGGGTTTTAGGCCAAAAGGACGTTAATCAGTGATCACTCCTAAAATTTTAAAAATTTTGTTTTTTAAAATTGCATTTTATTCGTAAACTAGAGGGTTTTAGGCCAAAAGGACGTTAATCTGTGATCACTCCTAAAAATTCTTAAAACTTAACTTTTTATATGAAAATTGTTAAGAAAACTAAAATTGCATTTTATTCGTAAACTAGAGGGTTTTAGGCCAAAAGGACGTTAATCTGTGATCACTCCTAAAATTCTAAAAATGTTGTTTTTTATATGAAAACTAAAATTGCATTTTATTCGTAAACTAGAGGGTTTTAGGCCTAAATGACGTTAATCTGTGATCACTCCTAAAATTTAAAAAATGTAGCTTTTTATATGAAAATTTTATTCGTAAACTAGAGGGTTTTAGACCAAAAGGACTATAATTATTTTCCATAATGTTAATTTAAGTTTTATAAAATTGAACTTGTTCCTCGTAGTTATTAATTTATTTAAAGAAGGGATTTGTATGCAATTAATTTAAACACTGTTCAATTGAAATACATATGTTTGGCAGCATGTATGGCAAAAATTGTTATTCATAAGCAATGTTATGACATGTTGTCATGTATCAAAATAATTAAACACAAATTTTAGCGCATCAATAACAACAACATCAGCAGCAACAAACAAAATAATTATTCATTATTTTGTATTTAACTGTTTATAACAGATTTTCGATGGTAACTTGTGCGAATTAGTTGTCGCAAAGACAAGCTGCCTCATCATCATCGGTCAAACACACATGTATTTTTGCATTTTGCTTATATAGTGCAAAGTAGTAATACGAAATTTATCACATGCAGTATAATGACGTTGAAATAAAATTGAAAAATTATTTAAAATGAGGTCAGTTGTTTTAGTAATATGTACATAAATATACGTTGCCAAAATTAAATTTTAAAAACTATTTTTTTTTTTGTTACTATTTAAAGCCTACATTTTGAGGCAACATTAAAAAAAAAAGATTTCAGAAATGTTGGGAATCACTATCATGTTATGTACTAGGATGTGTAATCTAAACATTAAGTCTTTCTCAATAACTTCTCGAATTTTCAAAATATTTAAAACTGTATACTTGTTAATATTTAAAATAATTTTAATTTTAAATAAAATACATTTGAAATTTTCATTACTTTTATTTAAATTTTTATTAAAAACTTATATTTTCTACATTGTATTTAATATACATACATATAAAAGGTTTAAATAACACCTTTTAACCTGATTTCTTGTTAACATTAAATAATTTCCTTAACAGAAAATTAAATAAATTTTTTTTTTGTTTTTTTTTTTGCTAAATAAATGAAACGATATTGTGTAAAATACAATTAAATTTTATTGAAGTTACGTGCAATAAACTGTAACACGCACTTTTATATAATTTTATTATTTTTTATTTATTTGAATTTTTTATATTAACAAATATAAACAAATGCTATTCTTTCGTAACAAGAATAATGAAATAAACTATAGGAAAAAAGTTAAATTGAATAAAATAAAGTTAAATAAATAAGAAAACAAAACTATGGTTTATTACGTGCCAGTTAAGTATAAGTAAATGTAAAGAACTTGTAACTAAGAGCCAGTCAAGTCAACCATTTGATTTTGTACAATTTACTTAAACACGCAACTGAATATCAGGAGCAACATTAAATTTATTACAGTCATCTTGTGTTAGGAGCACAATACTATTGTGCTATTTGCTGGTTTTCGGTATCTTTCTTCGCTTTAGTTTTTTTACTTTGGCCCTTCTTTGACTGTTGTTTCTGTTTTTGTTGCAACTGTTGCCTGGGATCATAGTCTTCCTCTGGTGGACTAATACGTTTGAAGAGCACAGCATCGGCACGTGATATGGAAGCCTCCATGGGTGGTTCTGCGACATTATTAGCCACTAGACCAAAATGATCCTTCAAATTTTTCCATAAACGTTGATTCCATGGTACCCCCAGTTTATCCAACAATTTGGTGGACATTTGTGGCAACAGAGGTTGTAATACAATGCCACACAGACGTAAAGTATCCATTGTCATTGCCATAATAGTTTCAAGTCTTAAGTAATTTTCGTCACACTGAGGCATGGGTATTTTAATTCTTTTCGTATTCTCAGTAATAGTTTTCAATTTCAATTCCCAAGGACGTGAGGTTTCAAAGAAACTATTAGCTGCATGTAATGTTGACATAACACAATCCGCGACCATATAAAAATTTCTATCATTATAATGTTGAGAGCACTTGGCTGCATTCAGCAAGTTATAGAATGAAAAGTCAGACGTCCACCAGCAGCATCATTACATTGTGGCCACAATGTTGTTAGTGTTGTGTGGTTGTTCGGTGTTTGTGGGTGTCGTCCAAAGGTTTTCACACAAAAGTATATATGAAAAAAAGGCAAATTGTTTTAGTTAGTTAATAGATTAGAAAACAGTTTTACAATTTTTATCTATCCATCTCTCATTCTCTCTCTCTCTCACTTTCATTCAGTGTGTTTTCATGTTACATCTTATTTATAGTGTAAGAATGATTTGTATGTGATGTTGTTTGGTTGGTTGGTTGTTATGCAAAGGAATTTCCTTAATTATTATTAAGTTTTACAAGCAATGAGAAACTAAAATGTGCGAAGGATATTATATTATTTTGAAAAATGTATAAAAGAAAAAGTTAAATAGAAGCAGTAGAATGATTATAAAATATTGCAAATGCCTTTAGAAAATCAGCATCATCTCTCAGCTACTCGATCTAAAGCTGTGATACATAAAACTGCTTGTGATTATCATGATAATGACGAATAATGGCAAATGGATAGTTGATGTTGGTGAATGATGTTTGTTTGTAAGTAGGTACTGTATAAAGATGAGTATAAAAATATTTGTTTTGGTTAGTTGCATGCAACAACAGCTACAACAACAAGAATAAAAATAATAATGGTAATAAAAAACAATAATGTTGCTGTAGTAGTAGTGGTGATAGTTACTAGTGGTTTATGCAATTATGGTACAAAAACAAAACATACAAAAAAATTATATTTATTGTTGCTTAAGCAGCTTAAGTGTAGTGGTAATTGTTGGAAAAGTAGTAGTGGTAGTATAGCAAATGTTATGGTAGTAGCAGCATCAAAACCATAAACATTGTGCAGCAGTTATTATAAATTGTTTTATTATATAAAACTTTTATTTTACTTTTTTTTTTTTTTTTTTTTGTTATTTAATCTTATTACAGGCTAAAGTACATATAAATAGCATAACACAGATTTTAGTTTTTACACAACGATTATTTACACAACATCAAAGCATACTTAAGTTAAATGTTTTAAACATTTTTAATAATATTAATACATATTTACATAAAAAAGCAGTTTTTCAAGGCAAAGGATAAATATAAAACAAACAAAAAATGCAATATTAAATAAATATAAAATATGATTTTATATAAAATATGGTTTTATATTTTATTTTGTTTATATAAATAATGTAAGAATGATAATTAAATAATAATGAAAAAGAACTTTTATGAATGACTAGATTACACATCCTAGTTTATGAGTTCAAAATGTTTGTTTTTTTTTTTTTTTTTGGTTTTTAATATTTATATTTAGGGGGCGGATATCTATGCATTTTTTTAATATGTACCTAAAAATGTACTTCAAAATAAGGAATGCGCACGAAAAAAACCCGTGCATTCTCTTAGGTTTATAACTTTTGATGTGGTGAAAAATAAATAATTCTGTTAACTTCTTTACATTTGTCATTATGCTTACTAGCAGTGTGCTAAATTTTATGGTAATAACAAAACTAGTTTTTCTTAAAATAGAAATTTAACAAAAAAAATGAAAACACATAATTCAAATTTTTCATGAAATCTTATATCGGTCATATAAAACAATTGCTACGAAGGCAGTCGTGTCACAAAATATAGTTTCTTGGGTCATAATATCATACAAAGAAGTCATGGTCACTGAATGGAAACCTGATAGTGGAAGAAAAATGGTATTTTCAGGCTGTAGGGCTCAGACAAACTAGAAAGTATTTTCAGAGAAAATCCCCTTATCTATGGAAGAAAAGTGTCATAAAAAGTTAATTGCTTTGAATTCTTATCAGAAAATTTTAAAGGAAGAAGATGTATAAAGTAAGAAAAAAATCCTATTAGAAACGCAAGTAAGAATTTGGAGGAAAAAAATAACGTGAACGTAATTCAAACGAATTTTGTTCATAATTATATTTAGTGTATAATAGACGATGAAGCATTCGTACAGACTGACGTTTTTCAACTTCCTGGCCAGGAATTCTATGTTGCAAATGCTAGAGGCGATTAATGCAAAAAATTTCGTGTATCAAAGAAATCAAAATTCCCAAGAAAGTTTTTGATTTGGAAAGCCATATGCATATGCGGGAAAAAAACACTTCATTCTTAAAAAATGGTTCTATTAACACAGAAATATACATAAATGAGTGCCTTTGAAAAATATTTCTTTCTTTCCTAAGAAAATACAGTGTATCTGCTATTTTCTGACCTATTCCTGCTTCTTCTCATTGTGAGGACCAAAAATTCCTGGAATTTTGGCCCACATAATATTTGAATGTAAAATAGTATAAGATAATAAAAAGATCCATTGGCGTTTTATTGGTAGGGAGATGGATTACATCCATCTATATTGGGGGCGAATTACATTTGCCTATACACCTCTTTTCTTTTCAGGTGTTCCGGAGGTCGATGGGGTAAAGGATGGAACAAAATGTTCCGGAGGTCGATGGGGTAAAGGATGGAACAAAGTGTTCCGGAGGTCGATGGGGTAAAAGGAGGAAAAGTTACACAGGTCAGGGCAGGTGGTGGGATTGATCTTAAATGACCCGCTAGCCATTTAAGGGTTTAAGTAAAAACACAACAGGAAGAAGTAGCAGCAGAGCGCAGTAGGGAGAAAGGCCGAAGTGAAGACGTCAATGCCTACATCGTCACAGCTGAGCAGGCGATTAGCAGAACTGACGAATCATGGAGGTAGCAGCTAGGAAAGGCAGAAGTAGAGTGCAAAAGCAGCAGGGAGAAATACACAGGAGTGTAAGAGCAATAGAAAAGGCAGAGGAGAGATTTAAACACAGCAAATAGAAGGAGACAAAGCAAACAAACACGAAGTCACATAAACAGAAACTCACACACAGATCATAAAACTGTTACAGCAGCGAACATCAGGACAACAGAAAAACAAGGTTCGATGCAACAACCGCTATCGGTTCGAACCAACTGCAGGAAAACTGCAATATTATTAGTTTTAAGAAATGTATATAAGGCGATGTAAATTAACAAGCAGTCTCTCTTATCTTTTGGGTGCTGGTCAGTGAACAAAGCAGACGTGGTGAGTAGCCGGTGGATAAAAAAAATAAAAGACTAACAGAGCAGTGTTAGGAGAAAAAAAAATAATAATAAGTGGTTGAATTGAAAATAAATTATATAAATAATGAATAATGCATTTATACTAACATCTATATGATTTTATGAATGTGATTCCCGGAAATGGGTTTATATGGGAGCTATGGTAAATTATGGACCGATTCTCATAAATTTTGCCAATGTTGTTTCTACTTATATAAAACTTATTTGTGTTGAATATTAACTTGATACTATCATACGTATGTGATTTATGCACGTTAAAGTGATTTTCGGAAGAGGGGTTTATATGGTAGCTATGGTCAATTATGGACTTATCCTGATGAAATTTGGCACAAACATTAACACTTATATAAAACTCCTTCGTACCGAGTTTCATTGAAATATTGCTATATTAACGGCATTTATGATCGTTAAACCCCTATTCCGGGAGGACATTTGGATGGGCGCCAGATGAAATAATGGACCGATCGTAATAAATTTCAATAGGCTTCGTCCTTGTACCAAAATAATTATTCGTACCAAATTTCATCAAAATATCTTTAAAATTGCGACCTGAACTTTGTTCACAAGGTTTACATGGACAGACAGACAGACAGACAGACAGACAGACAGACAGACAGACAGACAGACAGACGGACGGACATCGTTAAATCGACTCAGAAATTGATTCTGATACTTTAAGGTGCTGTTCCGATAATTATTTCTGTGCGTTACAAACATCAGCACAAACTCATTATACCCCAACCACCTATGATGGTGTAGGGTATAATTAAGCAAAAATCGTCAAGTCGAAAATATAAAATATAGTAATATTCTTCTTGAAATTAATAAGACTACCTTGGTCTCTATGGGCATCGACTTTCTATTTGTCGGTGTCATCCTTACAACCTAACTTGAAAAGATATAGGATATTAGCTTCTGTAATAAATAAAAACAAAAGAATCCTGGGATTCAACGAAAAAAATCCCGGGATTTCAATTTCGGGATTTATTGACAAATACAACTCAAAAAATTTACTTAAGGCAAGACAGAACATGAATATATTTACAGAAATTTTTAAAAAATATTTTAAAAATTGATTACATAGATAAGAACGTTGTTTTGCTTTTTAAGTACGAATAAACTTCTTTAATTGAAATATGTAACGAAATTTATTTCTTCTTATATTTAGGATGTGTTTAAAAAAATATTTTCTGATGTGCTACTCTTATAACGACAGAGTGACAATTTCAGTGAAAAAAAGTAAATTTTTTAAGGAGGTTTTTCCTGACATAAAATTTTGGTAATTATGGTGCAGGAATGTTCTTAATTCTCTAAATTCAGGACAAGCCTAAATTTGAAAAATACATTTTTGGTAGTTAACTAAATTTATTTAAATGGATGTAAATATTGTTGATGTAATTGATGTTGTTAGTAAATATGAGTAATTTATATGGTAGCATTTAAAATTCAAATTTAAATAAAAAAATAGTTATAAAAAAATAAAAAATTTTATTAAAGGACAACTACAATTTAAGAATAAAATTATATATAAAACAACAATAATAAAAAATATGAAATGGAAAATAAAATATTAATATGTAAACTTAAAAACATACTAAAGCTCAAAAGCATACATAAACTAAACAAATACTTTAGAAAATTTATGCAGACCAGGAAAATAAACTCACATTCATACATTTCCTTTTTTACTCACACACTTATACATAATCTTACAAATACAAAATTGTATAGAAAAAATACAAATACACTTACCATCTAGTTGTTCTAATGAATCCCACAAATGTCGTGCACTATCCGTTTTTAGAATATCGCGCAATTGTGCTGTATGGACACGAGGATAAATTTGTCTTGGATTCAGAGATTTAGCACAGACTCGTGATAAAAGATTACCCAGAGTATCGGCAAGTTCAGCATTTAATATACGCATTGCCTTAATGCTGCTATAATCTGCAAAAAAAAAAATAAAATAAAAAGAATAAAGAACGCAAAAAGGAAATAGAATTAGTTAAAGCTTAGAAATAAGTACAAGTAAGAGATAAAAGAGAAAAAAAAACTAAAATATAAAATATTTAAAGGATTTAAGAGTGGTTAGTAGGTATTGGGAAAATGTGCCAACTATGCAATGGCATACTTAGAGAAAAATAAAATCGATTACATAGAAATTTTTCAATAAGTAAATTAAAAAAAAAAAAATAAGTTAAGAATTTTAAATACGAATACAAAATAATTTCTTTATACATCAAAAACGTTTATATTTTATCAAATGGTTAAATCCTGTTATATATTTCTTCATCCTAGAGAATATTTAATCATATTTTATGTTTATATTTACCTGCCACATTTGTGGCTAACTTTTTTTCAATTAAGATTTTTAAAATTTAGCAACTTGCATAATGAATTTAATTCGCAATACATTTTTAACTTTTTTTTAGCAACAATTTGTGCTGATTCATTTTTCAATTAAAATTTGTAGCTTTCAACTTAGTACAATAACATTTATATTCTGTGGGATGTGCGCTGGTAGTGTTGGCTAAAAAGGTAACACTACAACAAACATTCATCCGTAAAATGCTTTTAACCAATTTCAACATTTTAGCTAAATCAGCAAAGTTAATAATTTCAATCAAAAAGGCCAAGAGAAATTTTGCCAACATTTAAGCCTTGGCAACAAATATAAACAAATTAGTTAAACTACCAGGAGTATTTTAGTGCAAAATAAATTACAAAATGCCTGCAGCAAGAAAAATAATATTAGAAAAAATACCAACAATTATTAACAAAATTGACAAAATAAAAACACCCACATAATTTTGGTTATTTAAAAGTTTTAAGGAAAAGGATTTGACAAATTGTCAAAACAAAAACAAAAAAACCATCAAAATATTACCAAAGGTACAATTTCTTTTTTAATTTCTAACACTATACAACAATTGAAATAAAAACAAAACACTGCAAAAATAAAAACCTAAGCCATAAAAATCATTTATGCTTGAAAACCCATACACCTAAGTAAATAACAACCAATACATTTTTAAACAATTCATACGGGCAAACAAAAAAATCTATAGAAAATAAAAAGTTTTGAATCAAATAACCAAACAATAAACGTCAGAGAGAATGAAAGAAAAAATATTTTTAAACCCCCAACACCTTTGTTGGGACTCAAAAGACGGACAAAGAAATACAGGTGTTATTTTGGAAAAACAATTCTTCCTTTCCTTTCTTTCCTCTATTTAGCAAAATAACAATAGACTTTATAAAAACAAAGTCATCCTATGGAAATAAATAAAATAAAACATAATGAGTTACAAATGTACGAAAACGTTGGCATTCGAAGAAAAACATTTTTAAATAAAGATATAATTAATTTTAAAAAAAATAATATATTGAAATTTAAAGATCATATAAGATTTTGATTTTCTTCTTTCTAATTCAGTTCAGTTCTAGTTCAGTTCTAGTTCAGTTCTAGTTCAGTTCTAGTTCAGTTCTAGTTCAGTTCTAGTTCAGTTCTAGTTCAGTTCTAGTTCATTTCTAGTTCAGTTCTACTTCAGTTCTAGTTCATTTCTAGTTCAGTTCTAGTTCATTTCTAGTTCAGTTCTAGTTCAGTTCTACTTCAGTTCTACTTCAGTTCTACTTCAGTTCTACTTCAGTTCTACTTCAGTTCTACTTCAGTTCTACTTCAGTTCTACTTCAGTTCTACTTCAGTTCTACTTCAGTTCTACTTCAGTTCTACTTGAGTTCTACTTCAGTTCTACTTCAGTTCTACTTCAGTTCTAGTTCAGTTCTACTTCAGTTCTAGTTCAGTTCTAGTTCAGTTCTAGTTCAGTTCTAGTTCAGTTCTAGTTCAGTTCTAGTTCAGTTCTAGTTCAGTTCTAGTTCAGTTCTAGTTCAGTTCTAGTTCAGTTCTAGTTCAGTTCTAGTTCAGTTCTAGTTCAGTTCTAGTTCAGTTCTAGTTCAGTTCTAGTTCAGTTCTAGTTCAGTTCTAGTTCAGTTCTAGTTCAGTTCTAGTTCAGTTCTAGTTCAGTTCTAGTTCAGTTCTAGTTCAGTTCTAGTTCAGTTCTAGTTCAGTTCTAGTTCAGTTCTAGTTCAGTTCTAGTTCAGTTCTAGTTCAGTTCTAGTTCAGTTCTAGTTCAGTTCTAGTTCAGTTCTAGTTCAGTTCTAGTTCAGTTCTAGTTCAGTTCTAGTTCAGTTCTAGTTCAGTTCTAGTTCAGTTCTAGTTCAGTTCTAGTTCAGTTCTATTTCAGTTCTAGTTCAGTTCTAGTTCAGTTCTAGTTCAGTTCTAGTTCAGTTCTAGTTCAGTTCTAGTTCAGTTCTAGTTCAGTTCTAGTTCAGTTCTAGTTCAGTTCTAGTTCAGTTCTAGTTCATTCTAGTTCAGTTCTAGTTCAGTTCTAGTTCAGTTCTAGTTCAGTACTAGTTCAGTTCTAGTTCAGTTCTAGTTCAGTTCTAGTTCAGTTCTAGTTTAATTATTCTTCAGTTCTTCATGGCAACGTTGTGTTAGTTTAATTCAAGAAAAGCTGAGATATAAAATTCTTTCATATCATAGGAATTTGTTTGTTTTTTGTTAAAACATTTTTATATAAAATATTTTTCTTTTAACATGCAATTCTCTCATGTTTAAAAAGATAAACATTTTTTGCAACATATTTTCTCACACATACTTTACAAGAATTTAAAGGATTTATACTTATTTATTATACCCACCATCAAAAAGATGGGGGGTACATTGATTTTGTCATTCCGTGTGTAACATGTCGAAGGAATCATCTAAGACCCCACAAAGTATATATTTTCTGGGTCCTGGTTAGATTCTGAGTCGATCTAGATATGTCCGTCCGTCTGTCCGTCTGTTAAAAGCAGGATAGGGCTCGAACGGGACAACGTTGGGGGACGAAATTTGGCACAAATATTTGTCTTATATAAAGTTTGTTTGGGAAAATGGGCAAAATCGGTTAATAAACAAATAAGTTATGGGCTAAAAACTAGAAACACAGGGTGTCCGTTTTATACTTTTCAGCTGATATTTCTTCAACAAAAGCATGTACGACAACTTAATTTTGTACGTATAGTTTGGGGATCGATATAAACTCGGAAACAAAAAATGGGCGTGGTCCGCCCACTTTACCGCCAACCTCCAAAATAAGGTGAAAATCAACGAAATTGTGCTCAAATAGTTCAAGGACCAATGTAAACTCGGAAACAAAAAAAGGCGTGGTCCGCCCACTTAACCGCCCACTCCCATATAACGTAAAATTTGAAAAAGTTGATGGTGGGTATATAGATTCGTCCGGGCCGAATATAGCATTTGCGCTTGTTTTTTTTATTTTTTTTATTTTTGCTGCAAAACTTCATCATATCAACTCATCAAAGCTGTACTAGATTCCAAGACCAATTCCAACTAAATAAGAACAACAAGTTGTTGTCTTAAGGCAACAAAAAAAGAAAATCACATTAAACACCAACAAATTCCCCAACATAACTTAAGTTTTAGTTGTAACTTTAACTTTTTTTATTTCTTGTTTTTTATTTTTTTTTTTTTCAAAACCTTCTATCCACTTGTGTCACTAACTGTAGTTTTATGTCAAAAAATACTCAAAAACACAAACAATCCATGAGGGAGAGAAATGTTTACATTTAAACTCATACTCATATAGAAAAGAAACAATTGTTTGTACGCAGGATATGAGTAACAAGCCAACAACAATTACAACACTAGTTGCAATAACAATTCCAATAACGACAACTACAACATGTAAGAACTTTTGTACTTTAGGTTGAAAATGTTGTACGAGTAGTTGTTGTTTAACTCAGTTTGTATGTTCTTTTTGTTTATCGGTTGTTTTATTTGTTGAATTGTTGTAAATCTAAGAAAGTGTGTATAAAGTGCGTGAACTTAAACACTGATTTTCTTGAAAATGGAAACTTATACTTGTGAGAAAATGGAAAGTGTAATTTAAGTTATTCGTTAGGTTTTGGTTTTCCCTAGGTATGGAGATATCTATATGTGGCATGGTGTTAGCAACACAGGGAATTACACTGTTGTTTTAGAGGAAATACTTGTTTGTCTATTGTTAATTAGCATCATAAATATTGTCTTAAATTTGCAGTTCTTTCGTCTGATGATGAAAAGAGTCTTAAGTGCATTTTCATAATTTAGAAAATTATTATTAAAATTCTTATTTAACTCATTTCCTTTCATTATATAAATAGTTTATTCTACAAAATTTGTCGTACCAATTCTTACAATAAAAATCTATTCATTATGCAAACAAATAAAATGCACACAATAATTCATTGCCAAAAAAAAATATAAAAAAATAATCTACATTAAAATGTTTGTAATTTTACAATTTAGTGGCATTTGTTAGTAACTTTTCCTCCAAGAGAACTTCGGCGTTCCCAACACGCAGTCAGAATACTTGAAGAACTGTAAGCAAACATAGAAAAAAGTCAAGAAAAATAGTAAATTCCTGTTAAGTGGATCATAAGGACCTTCAAAAGGCCACCTCACAATCCGCATAAAGTAGAAAACTAGAGAACAATAAAAAAAATATAAGAAATTTCTAATGGGTCAACATAAACTAAATGATGCTGTACAAAGTGACTAGGAAACAAAATTTTTAGAAAGAGTAAAATGTTACAGTTGTAACATTCCAAATACTTTACTCAGTAATGAGTAATACTGAATTTCTGCATTACATTACATCAGTGATGTAACGACTGGATCTCATTTACTAAATATGTTCATACTATTTGAGTCATTATTTTAGTAGCATCTAGATTTTCTTTTGAAACTTTTATAATCTATATATATAAAAATTAATGTGTGTTTGTTTGTATGTATGTTTGTTTGAAGTCTATAGCCGCCAAAACGGCTAAACCGATTTTCTTCAATTTTTCACAGTGTGTTCCTATATGCCTGGAAGGAAAAATAGGCTACTTTTTATTTTGAAATTTCATGTGGGCCAGGTGCCACGTCCACTTACTAAATAACTATTAAAAGTAGTATATCTTGGAAATTGGTAATACTAGAGTCCTCAAATTTTGCACGAACAACTTTGACACCTATATGAACATTCTGGAAAAAAATAGGCGAACTATCAATAGGGGGTGTGGCATATCCCACGCCTAATATTGCTTGCAAATACCAAATGCTGTAAATTTAGGAAACTATAACAGTTACATTTCCCAAATTTTGTACAATAAACTTAAGTGTCAATATGAACATTTTGTGCAAAAATGGGCGGAAAAGAAATAGTGGGCGTGTCATCTCTCATATAAAGTTAATACCAAAATTTTTATATCTGGGAAACTATAAAAGTTAGAGAGCTCAAATTTTGTACGACTAGCATTGGCTTCAATATGAATAATTTGGACAAAAATTGGTACACTAGCAATAGCGGGCGTGGCACCTCCCATATAAAGAAAATATTAAATTATCATATCTGAGAAAATATAACAGTTAGAGTTCTAAAATTTTCTCGGAGCCACTTTGGTATCAATATTAATATTTAAGAAAAATATGGGCGGACAAGAAGTAGGGGGCATGGTACCTCCCATATGAATTAAATGCAAAAATTCGTATATCTGGGAAACTATTGGAGTTGGAATGCTCAAATTTTGCACAAAGAATTTTGACATCCATGAAAACATTTGTCTAATAAATTAGCGGATTATGGGGGTATGGTCCCTCCCATAAAATTAAATACAAAAATTAGTACATCTGGGAAACTATTTGCACGGGAAACATCTATCTATCTATCTAATTTTTAAGAAAAATGTCTTATTTTAATTACTAAATAAATATATTTTTTTAATCCTTTAATTACTATGTATTTCATTTCGGGCGGTGGCGAAGCACATCGGGTATTAGCTAGTAAAATAATAAAAAAAAAAAAACATCACACCTTTACCGAAAAGAAGGTCTTATAAATATAACAAGTTTAAATTTTGTAGAATTTAGGAAATAATATTAATTAAACTATATCCCAGCAAAAACTTTTTGGTTTTCGGTAATGACAACTACTTATTAAAGTACTTTCCTGGAAAGTAGTCGTCATTATTATTTGCCTTCTCTACATTACATAAATAAGTACTCAATAGTATAATTCAAAAGAGTAACTTACAGAGTAACTTACAATCACATGGATCAGTTGTCTAGAGCGCAGGATTAGCAACCAGAAGGTTGCCGGTTCAACCCCATTCTGATGCTATCCGTTTTTTCAACAAAATGTTTTAAAAATATATTTTATGCTAAAACAAGTTTTTTTAGCTTTGAATGTTAAGTGCGAGATGGTGTACTGAGTAAGACGTTAGCCATTAAAAACGACTAGTTAATAGAGTCCCAAGTTCAAAACTCACTGACGGCAAATTTTTTAGTTTTTTTTTTTTTATTTTTATTTTTGTTTAGGTACATATTTTTTAGTATCACTAGAGTCTAAAAATAACTACTAGAATTCATGGACAACTCGAACAAAAATAACTACTTATTGAGACAAAAAATAAGTAGTTTATTTTTATTTCCAATTATACCTGCTAGCTTACCAGGAAAGCAAAGTTTTTGCTGAGATGTTTCTATATTCTTTTATTATGTTTACATACTCAGTGTGCTATTTAACTATCCCTGACTGTGTTGCAAAAAATGGTAATTTTGTGCAGGAAAAACATTATTATAGAAAAAAAATATATTCGTTTAGAATATTAAAAAATATAAAACTAACTAAATGCATAATGAAATTGCATAGAAAAGCGCAAAATAAAATCTAAAGGACCGCTGTAATAATAAAAACTAGCACAAGCAATTTGAATACATTTCTCTTAAATATTCTCATAATAAATACCAAAACGGATTTAAATGAAAAAAAATGTTTTAGTAAAGATTTTCTTCAAAATTATAAATAACGAAGTTTCGCATTTAACACTCTGAATGGATTAAGGTCAAGTTTTAGGTGGAAAAACAGGAAAACTTTTATAATACTATAAATGTTTATTTTTTTTTTTTTAATTTGAATAACATATTTGCACTTAGATATAGATCTTTAAGCAAATAGTTTGTTAAGTGAAATTTTCAATTATGAATATTTCTATGTAAAATAATTTAAATTAAAAATGTTATATTGACAAAGGACATTACTTTCTGAGAAATTTATTATTAATTTCTTCTCTTAAAATATTTTCAATTCCTTTAAATGACATTAAAAGTTCTTTAACTAAAGTTTTATTTTCTATGTTCAAAGAAATTCCATATACCAACAATATATTGTATAAAATATGACTTTATAATTGTAACTGAAACATAAACTGAACAAATTATATTCTTTGTTTAAGTCAAATATAATGACAATAAAATTAATTTTGTAAATTGCAAAACAATAAAATTTTATATATGAACATTTAAATACATTTCAATTTTAATATTTTTATACTTTTACTAAACATTAATAGAATTTTAAGCAAATATTTTAAGTTTTGTATCGTATAATAGTTTTATTTACCATAAGTTGCACAATTATTTTTGAAAACAAACACTGACTGCGGACTATTATCTATTTATGAATTAAATGTCTCATTTGACACGAATTTACATACATAGATTGAATGGATTCTTTAAATTGCTACGAATGTTAGCTGGTTCATTAATTAATTGTTTTATGACTACTTCAAGGAAATGATGCAAGAAACTTTAAATCGTAGCTATTTAATGGACCCATAAATACATAAATTTGGTTTCTTGTAGTAATGATCATAATCGATCGTACATCTTTAGAAAGTGTTGGTCTATATTTTGGATAACCGACATTATTGGTCCATAATTCATTAAATATAATGATGATATTGCTAGATTTTTTAACGGAGAATTATAATAAATTTTATTTGGCAAAAATTGCGATTTTGTGAATTGAATGACTTTTGATTGTAACAGATCGAGGACATTCTGAACAAATAATTTTAGAATTTCAAATAAAACTTATTCTTCAATCCTTTAGTCTGTAAATCTAATAACTATAATCATTCGGTCAATACAGCACTACAATCCTAGCAATTATTTTACATGGTTGTCATGTGTTTTTATTTTAAATCTGAATTCTGTTTACATGAATAACAAATTATTATACTATTATAACAAAATTTAGCATACACATCTTTATTGAGAATAATAACAAAAGAAAAAACAGTTACAATAAAAGTTAAAAGCATCCAATTTATTCGTGCGCAGCCCTTAGTCTATTTCCATCCAACTTTTTACATAAATATTTAGACTTATCCACTATTATGTTCTTGTATTCTAAAGCTGCGATTAATATGGTTTCAGAAAGTTAAAAAAGTTAATTTGTCTCAAAAATTTCAAAAAATACCAAAAAAATTACCACAAAATTCCTTCTTGTGGATTGTCAATATGTTCAATATTATAAAAAAAATGGAAAAGTACCAATAGAAGACGGAAAAAGTACCAAACAGTTCCCAAGGCCATATACAGTAAAAGCTCCCTTAACAGACAGCTCCGGTAGCCGGACAATTTTTTAGGTCCCATGGTTTAGGTGGCATTTTTAGAATAAATTAATCTCCGCTAGGCGGTCGCTCTCTTGGCCGGACGCGGACACATTTTTCAAAGAAAACATCTCTCGTAGAGATGTCCGTGTTTGCACAAGATCTCATGTGTATACCAAACGCACCATAATTGCCAACATATTTAGATGATCTTGTCCTCAACATTATTTTTATTTTTAAAATTTCCTGAAGAAATCGTTAGTAAAAATATTGTTGAAAGATGTCTGGCCTTTAGCCAATTAAAAATTGCTAAGTTTAGAAAGTAATTTTAAGAAAATGTAATGAAACCGGAAAGAAGCGATCTATAATCAGGCAACTTTCAAACAAAAGCATAAACTTCATAAAATCATAATTTATGGCAAATAATGTTCAATTGAAAATGCAAAACGTTTTGTCCCGCAGAAGCAAAAGAAAAGAGAAACCAAAATTTTTAGTTTTTTGCTTTAAATTGAGCCATTAAGTAAAATTCTTCAATTATTCTTTAATGTAAAAATAGATAAATCATAAAACACTTTTCAAACGAAATTTTTTTATAAATGGAACAAGTTTTACGACTATTTGGTTTATAAAGTTGATGGCACGATCTCTTGACATAATTCATTACAATTAATCTTAAATGTTGAAACAAGAAAATGGTACAGAATTACCCCTTGTCAAATAAAACATATATCATAGACGGACATCTCCCGGTAACGGACAAAATCAGCGTGACGATCGCTGTCCGCCTATGGTAGCTTTAATTGTATCTGTAATTTCATGTTTCTAGGTTAATTATCCCAAAAAGTTTAAAAAGTACCATTTAAAGAACAAAAAGGTACCAAAAAGTTCCTTTAAATAGGATTTTATTCACTCAGGAGCATTTATGTTTAAATTCTATGTTCGATATTATAGAAAATTCCAAAAGTACCATTAGAAGATCGTATATCTTTAATTTCATGTTTCTAAGTTTAATATTATAGAAAATTCAAAATGTACCATTATAAGCAAAAAGTACCAAGTTCGATTTTCGGCATCATAAAAGGTCCGTTAATGGTGAATTTTCTAAATGCTCAATGTGATTAAATTTGCATGTGACAGATATGACTTTAACCCTTCGTCATACAGATGTTTCAATTGTCACATTCGTAACAAATATGGTCTGACCAGACCAGTTCTGTAAATCTATATATTACATAGAAAGGAAAACATCGTCAAACTACATAATTTTCGATACAAAATACAACTGATCCAGCCAGACCATATTTGTTACGAATGTGACATGTACACCAATTTATCCTTATAACTATCCTTGTATTAGTTTTATCATTCTGGTTTTTCCACAGATCGTTAGAAAACAAAATTGTAGGAGGGTACCTGAAATTTTTAGTCTCTAGCTAGATTATAAATTTATGAAATTTACATTTAAATCTGCAATTGGTCAGGCCAGACCAATTTGTAAGACGAAGGGTTAAAAAAGTACCAAACTATTTGCTCGAATTTGGTCTTATGTACGTCTTGATACCCGGGTTTCAAATTTTTGTATAATTAAATTAACGTTCTCAAAATTGCCTCAATGAGTTTAAATGGAATGCAATTTCTGCTTCTAACCCTTTTTTGTACTTTTTTCTAATGGATGAAGATTAAATATTCATATGAATATATGTCAATAAATAGAAAAAAATATTTTGTGAAAAAAGTACCAAAAACAGTTAGTTACTCTTTTATATATGTAGAATAAATTACACCATTTTTAACTTAAATATGTCAAAAAATTTGAAGTAAATAAATAATTCTTCCTGTAGAATATTTCTAAAACTTAATCTATGACCATAAAATTGTAATAATTTTTTGTAAATTTAATTATGATTCCATCAAAAATACAACATTCAATCTATAAATCCAATAAATAAAATCCAAAATAAATATCTTCAAATGAAACTTACTGTAGAACTAACAAACAAAATCAAAACAAAATACTAGTAAAATTCTATTTCAAAATAAAAATTACATATTCAAAACGAGTATTATAAAAACAACAACAATAATAAAACCAATAAATACTTTTATAGTACATGTATCTAAACATATATAGTACACATATCTTCGTCTGCCAACATCATGTTCATCATTCAATCGAAAAATCGGCCATCAATTCATTCAACAACATCATACAATACTATATGTATTTAATGTTTTACTATTTAAAATAAAATACATTTTGAATAATAAAATTTCAAAATACTTTTTTTTTTTTTTTTTTTTTTTGGGAAATTTGGTTTACGAGAATATTGCTCAACTCATAAATAATCATAGTTTTACTCATAGTAAAACAAAATAATTGTTACGTTTTCATGATATTACACATACAAAGACATGACTAGATATTGAGTACACATATACAGAGACAACGTGAAGGACCAATCCATTAGATTATAAAATCCCAGCAAACACAATGTCATCAAACGTTTGAAATATGATGACTTTAACATTTGATATCAAACGTGTTTTTAAAAATAGTTTCAAATGTATTAGAGGTATGAATTTTTAATTTGATTTAAAATTTTGAAAAATTGTACATCTCATTCTCAAACCTAAAGATAACTTTAAAAAATAATCGGATAATTTGAAATTCAGCTCTTTTAGGGAGGAAAGGGGTAAAAACTGTAATTTGGTACTTTTTTGGCAACCTATCTGTATTTTTATCCAGTAAGCATAGAAATAAAATGTGCATCAACCTTATCGAAAATATTTTTGATACTTTTTTCACAAAATATTTTTTTTATTGTACTGAATCATACATATGAAAATTTTAACATTAGATCCCAGTACAATTTATAAATTTATTGGAACACAATTTCGTCACATCCAAGCGGAATAAAAAGTACCAAAAAGAGGATAAAATCGGGAAATTAAATTTTATTAAAATTAAGTAATGCATTTTTTATTACATTAAACCTAGAAACATGAACTTAAGTACATGTAGTCCTAAGTAAGTGAGAATTTCCAAGAGGGGATTTTGTGGTACTTTTTTGTTCTTCTAATGGTACTTTTTGAATTTTATATAATATTGAACATGAAATTAAAAATATATGATCCTAAGTGAATGATAATCCATAAAGGAGACTTTTTTATTCTTCTAATGTTACTTTTTAAATTTTCTACAATATTGAACCAAGAAAAGATACATGGTCTTATGTGGTAAGAATTAATGGTTCTGTGTTGAGAATCCACAAGCGCTAATAGCACATTCCTCTCCACTAAAATGTTATAATAGAAGTAATTTGGTAATTTTTGAACCTTCGAACGTTAAAGATGTAAGAAATTGGTAACTAAAATATTTAAAAAGTTTATGTTCTTAATGCCGACAGAAATTCAATAGTTTAACTTTACGGTTTTTTTCACTTTTGATATTTCATTTTTTTTTTTTTTTCTAAATTAAAAGGGTACCATTTTTATCTGGGGTATGTAGGAGTACTGCATGATCGGGTGAAATGCTATCTATATAAAAGTGAATCTGTAATTGTTAGCCTGTATATTTTTGAATTTTATTCGTTGCTTTTATTTTATATCAACACAATGGGGTAGCGAAGCACACTGTGTAAGCTATTAGAAATATTATTTAAAAATTTATAGCCATGAAATTATTAATTAATAAAACACAATTTGAATTAAGAATATAGTTTTTATTAAAAAAAATATATAAGCTAACGAAGTAACGGGTATACTGCTCGTGATTTGATAAAAGCTATAGCAATTCTCAATTTGACAATCAATTCGCCATTTTTGTTGAGAAAACTATTATTTTAAAGTTATTTTCAAAACATTCTCAAACGCTTGGCATTTGAGAAATGAATTGATTTCAAATTATTATCAATTTGATATGAAACCATTGTGTTTGCTGGGATTTTACAAAGAGTTTAAATTACTAAATGTGAGAGTGTGTGTGTAAACATGTGAATGTGTAGGGAAGGATGTTAATAAGTGTTTCCATGTACAAATTTATATGAATGAACGAATTCTATCTATCAATAAATAAATAAATGAAAAATGTATGCAGAATTGCTTTGCATGATTGCCTGCCTGACTACTTGTTCCTTGCTTCATTGGTTGCCTATTTTACTGGCATCATGTATTTGATTGTATTTTGTTGCTAATAGTTGTGGCAGAGTGTTAAAGGAATTTATTTATTTTTTACGTAAAATGCATTCGTATCCTTTTAGGGCCAAACACAATTTTTTTTTTTTTTTTGTAATAAACTGTATCTCCTAAACTACTAGTCAGATGGAATTTAAATGTATGAAAGAGCTATAAAGGAGGACCTATTCTGAGAGAAAAATCATCTTGAGTCATTTTGTGATAATACGAGATAAGTTACAGGGTATCAAAATTTACTATCTCGAGTATGTAAATGTTAAAAAAAAATCGTAACTTCTACAAATTAAGTACAATTTCTAAGATTTCTATATTTCTGTAAAGTGCTGGACAAGATCATAGGCTGAATACAAGATAATTTTTCTGAAAGCTTAAGTTCTCCTCTACAACTCTTCCATACATTTCAATTTGAACTGAGCAGTAGTTTAGGTGATACAGATTTATTACTACAAAAAATACGTTTGTTCCTACTGTGCGATCAGTGAATCCAAAAGGGCCTAATTTATTTTTACTTTTTGATCATTCGTTAACTAGAATAATTAATTAACATAATTAAGGAAAATTTTGTTTTAAATGTTCAATTCAAAGATCTAATTCCTTTCCATTATCACTCTATACAAATAATTTTATTGTTATAGTTTTGTTGAAGCTGCTACTGCATTGACATCGATGAAAGATACATGTTTTCGAGATGAAAGCAATTAAAATGCAATAAAAATTGATTTATTCCAGATTGTTTAATATGTACACTTTAAATATCGATGGTTAACAACAACCAGCCAACCAACATTTATTTATCAACAATATTATCCTTATTTCATCAACATTTACACCACAACAATATTCAATAGTTTAAAGGATATTAAAATGAATTGCATTAATATATTAGAGAATAAATGCAGCTATTGAGGTAAATTAGTGTGAATAACTACTTTGAAAAAGTGTTTAATTGTCTCACAAAAATTTAATGCAATAAACGAATAAACCTGATAAAGAATAAATATTAGAAAGACATTTATAACGATAATCTAATAAAGAGAATAAAAATCAAAGTTTATTTAAGGTTAAAGGCCACAAAGTTAATATCAATTATTTTATTGCAAAGAGGTCAACAATTGTCTTGGGGTTTTTTATTTTACTATATTATATTTTTTGTCTACTTTATAATTGATTAAAATAATTAAAATTTTTATAAATTTACAATTATATTTCAAATGTCCTAATAACAAATTAAGGAGTGAGATCGAAAAAATCTTAACACACATTTTGCCTCATAACTTTTTTCGGAATCAATATTCAAAATTTTTTTTGATCTAGTTATCATGAAAAAATACTTCAGTTATTATTTTTAATAACAACCATGTTAATTTGTCCTTATTTTCATCAAAATAAGTGACGAAAATGATTTACGTCCTACAAGTTATTAAAAAATTAAAAAAAATCCAAATAGGTCTTACAAATAATTGGCCACAGAATTAAATTTCGTCCTTAAAACAGTTTCTAATGTTATTAAACAGTATCAGGAGAATTTGACTATTGATGTGAAAACTAGTTCGGTAAGAAAAAAGGACCACATGATATTGGGAAGGCCAGAAAATTCAAGGCAATATTGAAAGGAACTCCAAACACATCTGGTAGAAAATCAGCTCAGTTTTCTCAGTGCTTCGAATTTAAAGCTAATGGGAAAGTTGATAACATGTAAAGTTCAAAAAATTTCAAACTGGAATTCTGCAAAAAAAATTACAAGCCAAAAATAGGACTCGGAATTTAAAACCAAATTTCATACAAAAATACTTAAGCTGTATAATTGACGAAGAAACGTAGGTGCTGGCAGAATCTTTGCAGCTTGTGTCTCAAAAATGTTTATTGCTAATGCTCGAAGCAATGTTTGAGATAAGTTTAAGACCCAAAAGCAGCAAAAATTTCTTACAAAATTCATGTTATGACAAGCTTTTTGCAGTTGCGGCAAAAAAGGAAAGTCATTTGATACATTCGGATCTATAAATACCAAAATATGCATAAAGGAATATTTGCAAAAAAGACTTCTTCTTTTCTTAAGAAAACACAATGTGTCCACATATTTTTGGACCCATTTGGTATCATGTCACTACAGTAAGAAAGCTCTGGAGTGGTTCCAAATCAAGAACATAGTTTTAGTACCAAGAGAGGTCAATTTTCAAAATTGTCCATAGCTTAGACCAGTGGAGAGATATTGAGCTCTTGTGAAAAGTGAATTCAAGAGCACAAAAAAGGTGTCCCAAAATACCGAAGATTTTCACAGAAGATGTTCACACATCTAAAGCAACTATCAAATCTCCAAAGAAAGGGTTTTCAAAAATGGTCCACAATTTTATAATTAGTGGTTAGAACCATAAAAATTATATATTTCTGTGATCTGTGCTAAATTATTAAATGATTAAAAAAATAATGAAAACTCTAAGATCAACCGTTTCCAAGTTATTGAATATTATGTATGTTAAGAATTTTTCGATCTCATTCCTTACATATGCTAATTTGGCTATTTTTCCTTATACAATACCCTCAACAACAATATATTAAATATATAATTATAGCTGCAATTAAAATTATTAATTAAACATTAATAAAAGCATCAAATAAATCCATTTAGAAAAACATAAAAGAAATAAATCCCTTTCTAATACAACTAAAAATAAAATAAATACTGAAAGTAAATACTATACATACACACTTTCATAATTAAAATATTTAAGAAAGACATTTTGAATAGAAAATCACACACACGCAATCGTTTCATGCTCTTGAAAACAATGCAATGTTTCACACAATAAAGTGAGAACAATTCTAAACAATAGAAAAATTAATAATTGAAAAAGAACTATAACAATACTAAATTGTAAAATAGAAAAATATATACAATAGGGTGGTCCAACATTGTATAAAAAAACCAAAGTCTATCGTACATTAGGTACGTAGGTTCCTAGAAAATATTTGTCAAATTTCAACAATGATTAGAACAGGATGCTATTAAGGTGGTGATTCCAGAGCAAATATTATCAAAATTTATTATATATACAAACCTAAATCCATTTAAAATTTCTTTATTAACCATTTATGAAGCCTTGCCTTTGAAATATGTAAAAAAAAAAAAAAATTATTAAAAAAAATTAGAAGAAGTTCATACGAATTTCAGTGCTGACTTTGAACATTTTTAACGACTAGACGAATTAATTTACAGAAATATACGATTTTTTGAAACTTTTACCTACGCGAGATAGCCAAATTTGACACTTCGTAGCTTATCTCGTGTTATCACAAGATGATTTTTCAAAAAGCTTAGGTCCTTCTCTACAACTTTTCCATACATTTCAATTCGATTCGTTTAGTACAGGGGTTCTCACAAGATCTTGCTTCGCGAACCCCTTTTAAGATTGCAATGGAATCGCGACCCACTTTGACTCATTTCCACGACAGCCGGTTCTACGCACCGGTATGACCAGAGATATCTCTGCCAAGGGCTGTCAACTCAACAACAACAAATTTGATTAGTTTAAAAATCAGATAACGTGTTACGTGAAGATAAAATAATGAAAAAATAATATTAACAATAGCGACATTGTTTTTACTTCATGAGATCTTTAATATTAAGAGACTTTCTGATAAAGAATATCTAATATCATTTGTTTTATGGACAAAAGAGCGAAGATATTTCCATTTAAAAATATATATCGATGAAAATTTTTCTAATATTTTTGGGACTTCGTAGCCAACAAGCGGATAAATTTTGCTAAATTTCAACTAAAATGCTTTCCTTCTATCTTTAATATATTTTTTTTTTTTTTTTTCAAAGATATATTTCCATTTTTAAATAGTTTTATTATTCATGTGTACTCAAGAATATTTTTCAGGATCTCTTCGCGACCATCCAGTATCCTATTCCAATCATCGGAGGTAGTTAAAATTTGGGAAATTTGTTCTAAAGGTTATTCCTTTTCATAAATTCTGGTACGTTTAAATGTAGAAACTTTGGACTACCCTAATGTGCACAGAAATGTGTAACGTGTTAGTATTGAAATTTACATACATAATTGATAGTGTGACGGTGAAAGAATGGATGTTGAGTATAAAGGAGCTTTAAACAAAACTCATATACAAATATTTATTTTGCATATGCAAATAAAAGTTGAATATTATTGAATAAAATATTGGATGAGGAAAATAATTTTATTCTTCATTTATGCACTTTTAAAAACTAAACAAAAAACAGCATTTCGCTTTCCCAAAACGTTTTCAAATGACTATATTTGACTATTGCAATACATATATTGTGACAGTAAAATAAAAATATCAGTTTTTTTGCAAAAATATTAGATTTTACATTTTCGCTTTTAAATAAATCTTAGCCTTATTCCTTTTTTCGTATGTATTGTATAATTGTGTATAAAATCATGAACATTTTCATAAATCTATAATTTCTTTGTATTCAAGCATGGACCTTATTTACAAAATCTAACTACAATTAATTTTAGAATGAATTTTTCGATTATGTCCATAAATACTATATTGGTATTTTTTTACCTACAGATGTAAAGTTACAGTTTACAGCAAAAGTAATGCTGACAGTACACAAAAGAAATATATTCTATTAAACGATTTATCAAAAATAATAAGCGCGAATGTTATATTCGGCTCGGCCGAATCTATATACCCACCATCAACTTTTTCAAATTTTTCATTATATGCAGATGGGCGGTAAAGTGAGCGGGCCACGCTTATTTTTTGTTTCCGAGTTTACATGGGTCCTTGAACTATTTATGCAAAATTTCGTTGACGTTTCACCTTATATGGGAGGTGGGCGGTTAAGTGGACGGACCACGCCCATTTTTGGTTTCCAAGTTATATCAACCCACGAACTATCCGTACAAAATTTCGTTGTCGTACATGCTTTTGTTTAAGACAACCGACACCCTGTGTTTCTAGTTTTTAGCCAATAACTTTTTTGTTTATTAACCGATTTTGCCCATTTTCAATACAAAAAAAAAAAATTATATAAATATTTGAGCCAAATTTCGTCCCCCTTCGAGCCCTATCCTGCTTTCAACAGACAGACAGACGGACATGACTAACTAGATCGATTTCTTCGACATGTTGCACACGGAATGACAAAATCAATATACCCCCATCTTTTTAATGGTGAATATAAAAACTATTCCAATTACCTTTTTAATTAAATCAATTATTAAATTAATCAAAATTAAAATTTTCTAATATTTTCTAATTGTATCAATTAGTAAATTAATCAAATATAAGTAAAAATAAGTGACAATTTAAATAATTGAATATAGAAATTTTCTCAAAAGTTGAATTTTAATTAATAAAATCATTAAATATGTGTTGTTCGTAATTGATATTTTCGAAAATTATAATACAATTTATCATTCACAAAACATAAATAGTATAAATTATATTACGATCATGACTTATTCGAGACTCTTGAATATTTTGTGTAATCTAAGAAATATTTAATTAAATAACCTTCAACACTTAGTTTACAAAATGATTTCAAAGGCGCCGAAAATCTGCAACGATGTGATTGCACTACTACAAAAATAATAAACTGATAATAATAACACAAATAATTTTGATGAAAACTAAAACTGAAGTTTGTCTCTAAATCTGTAGTGCAGTTGTTTGCACTATATTTAATTATAAAGATTTTTCTCTTTAGTTTATTTTTATGTCATTATTATATAGAATTCCCAATGTTTCTGTTTTTATTAAGCTCAATGAAAATTCAAAATTAAATTGTATTTTCTAGGTTGTAATCATGTAAATAAATTCATGACAAAAAAATATAATAGAATATATGAATGACTCGTTATCCAAAGAGCAGAGTACACACACAAGAATGTCAAAGATGAAGCAAAAAGTTTTCTACAAAAAAAGTATCTTGTAGATGTTAAAGTTCATTTGATTTTAAAATCTACATATAGAATGAGAGTGTAATTGTGATTTTTAGTTTTTTTCTATTTATTTGTATTTTTCTAGTGCATCCTTAGAGAGATATTTGACAAAATATTGCAACAATATGTTGCAATAGGTATTTTTATACACTTTAAAAGTTTTTCTTTTTCTAAGATTTTGTTTCCCCTTTTTTTTTTAAAAATAATTTGATAAATTGTATTTTTGTGTATTTTGCTTTACAACAATTACTTTTGTTATTTGTAGTTTGTAACTATTTTAAAAAATAATGTGATTCCCAGAAATATTTGTAGAGTTTTTACAATAGAAATGTAAAAACATATTTATATATTATTTTTTGTTCTACATGAAAAGTACTTTTGAATGAAGTAAGCTTATGTGTTGAATTTATATTTTAAATATTAACATATTTCTTTAATGTTTACAGAGATACATAGCTTGTACTAAAGGCTATAGTCCATATTATCGTTGGATTAAATTCTTCTATTTTTTAATGTAGAAATTCAAATAAAATTTTTTCTATAACTAAACATATTTTTTCCTACCAAATACCTACACCTACATATTAATTACTCAAAAATCGTATTTATTTTCTTTTCAACATAATGTAAAGGTCATAAATCATATTCATATTAATATAACCTGAAACCTATAGAAAATCCTTTAAAAGAATTTTCTCAAAACAAATTTTAATTATTAGAACCACAATAAAAACAAAAAATATTTCAATAATTTTTTTTATAAGAAAAAAAGTTATGACGACCCATAACACCTAAAATAATTTGAAAATGAATAAACATTTTTCATACATACACACATATTTTGAAATTCAAATTTATTTATTCCCAAGGATATATAAAACATTGTCTAAATAAAGGTTTAATCTAAATTAAACTTACACTTCAACACTTAACGATTATATTCATCAAATATTAAAAAAAAATTGCAAAGAGAAAACTTTTAAAGGATTTTCTGTTACAAAAATCAACCAACTGGAAAATAAAAGCAATTGAATGGTAAAATTCAACTTTATTTACTTACATACATTCATATGAAGACAACAATAGATCTTTTAATAATTAAAACAAGAGGTAGAAATTTATAAAGTAAGCCAATAATAAAATTTACAAAACAAAAAAACACAAAACAGAAAAAAACCTTACAAAATTAAAGCCATTTCAATTCATTCATATAGAAATAAAGAGCTGCCATAAAACACTAAAAACAAACCCCATATTTCTTAACTCAAAGAAAAATGTGGGTGTTAAGACAATTGATTAAATATTGAATGAATTGCATTTTAAATCTTAAACTTTTAAAGGTAAAATGAATAAATATCTAACAAATGAACATAAGGAATGTTTGTGTCAAGAGTTGAATATAAAATTACATCCTTAATACAGAAAAGGACTCTTGAACTTGAACTCACTGTATTACATAATAAACTACTCCTTTTGCTGTTATAGATGCTTTATATCTTTTATTTTATTTTTATATTTTCTTAACATAGGAATCATTATAGGAATTTTTAAGAAATTCCAAAAATATTATTGTCATGATGTGAGAACAAAGAAATGGAACAATAAAGAAAACAAACCCAACAACAATGTTTGGGGAGGTGGTATAAGAAATCCTTTCAACGTTGATACGGATTTTATATGGTATCATCCTTGATTGAATGTTTAAAAATAAAGAAAAAAAATAAAGTTTTGTTTTTAAAGGAAATTTTAAAATTTGTTTACAATATGGTTTTTCTATTTATTAAATGTTTGAGGAAGGTGTTTCAAAGAAATTTTTTGGTTTTAAAGATTTCCCTTAAAAATATTCACTTTGATTTTAGGTGATTGAATTTAAGTAATAAACTTTATAAGTATTTATACCTATGTTATTTTTAATAAATTGTACCGGTAGTAATTGTTGCCAATATATAAAAGTGGTGGAGAATTTAGCAAATACAACATTTATTAGTGTCTGTTAAACTTAACAGCGTACGTTCTGAGGTTGCTACCTACAATAAAGGGGAGTCTTACTGGAGGGCAAAATAAATATATATATATGTATATATTCTTAAAAGATAAATAGGTGGACTATTGAAGAGCTAAACAAAAATTTGATTTTTTATGGGCATAACAGATATGACCCCGTTTTCAGACAGTCACACTTGTATAGCTCGGTAACTTTCCAATTTAGATGCCGATTCAAATTATCTTTGAGTTATCTTAACATATTATTGAAGCAAAATTTTCCAAACTTCTAAACGAAATCAGTCACAGTGGCCATGTTCTAGCTTCGTCGGAATCCACGGATTACATGTGCACTATGATGGATTTCGGGGAAATTCCTACACTCATTATCCCAAATAGAGAATGGTCAGGCATGGAAAAACTATTTAGTGAAGTATCGGTATTCACAGATGGATCCAAAATGGATATATGCACCGGTGCAGGTGTTTATCTTCTTGAGGATAACGTCAGGGAGTCGTATAGGCTCCCATGAATACTACAAGTATACAAGGCCATGGAATAGATAGCAAGGAACATTGAGAAGAATACATAAATAACTCTGTATGTAGATAGCCAGGCGGCGCTTAAGGGTCTGAATGGACATTTTGTCAAGTTTGGAGAAAAACGTCAAATCAACTATTTGAAATCGTCAGAAAATCGTCAATATGAAAAACTACGTATTTTATATGTTAATGAACAGTTTTTATGCTTTTTCTTATGAAAAATTAAATTTTTAATTGAAAATAAATTAATAAAAATTAGAGTAATTTTATATTGGTGGAATAAGTACAAAATCAAGTACATATTACCTATTAAGTCTGATTATATGTATATATACTTATGAAAACTTGTTTATACATATATACATATTTTTGGGATTGTTCTTATTGTACGAGTACTTTTATTAAAGTTTTATAATCTTGTTACATATTTTGCCGTTTCCCCTTTTTTAATCTTACAAAAAAATTTGAAGCAATTATGCAACACTTCGCTTATAATTTACATTTTTATTTTGTAGTCATTATTTCATTAAATAATCTATTTTTTCAATAAATTCTTTCCAATACGCTACCAAAATGTTCTCAATTCAAAGTTTGTCACTATTGTTTATACGCGTTATACCAAGTTCGCGTTAAATTAAAGCTTGTATTTCAAAAAATGGTCAATGAAGTATCGCGAAATCGAGGGTTTCCTGTATGTAATTTTGTATGACTTTCAAACCAAAATAAGTTATATATCTTACCTTGTTATAAAAAAACACATAGATTCCTTTGTGAACCTATCTACAATATATACAAAATTTAATTTTGAGTGAATTCATCAAAAATGTCTTTGGATTCTTAGTTCGACTATTTAAGTATTTAGGCCATTTGTAAGGTTTATTCGCCATTTCGTAATAAAATAATATTATATTGGTTCCCATAAATCCTTCCTAATAAATGAACCATTTATTTACATTAGCAAATTTAAGAAGATTTGTATTTAAATTGTTAATATTTTTGTACCAACTAATTTGCTTTTAAAGAATAATATATAAAAAATTGTAAAATAGTTCTGAATTTTCTTTTAGAAAAAATCGTCAAATTAGGGGTAAAAATCGTCAAATCGTCAACAGGCTATTTTTAGACCCAAAAATCGTCAAAATGACGATAAATCGTCAAATCTGGCAACAGTGGAGAGAACCAATCATGCATGAAATAGCAGAACGGATTGCAAAATATCCAGGGTCCTATGATCGAAACTTGTTATGGCAGATACAAATCTACTATTAGACATGAAAAGGAGAAACATGAAAACCATGATAGGTATTTTGACAGGTTATTGTCCAATAGGAAAAATGACATGCAATTCGGAAATAGGTACCTCCGGTCTTTGCAGAATGTGCGAAGATAATGAAGAAATAGAGACGGTGGAGCATATTTTATGTCATTATCCATTTATACAACTGAGTAGGCTGAAATGGCTATGCAGTCGACGAATTGGAAAGTGTATCAAGAATCGATCTAGGAAACTGGATAGGATTCGTCATAGCAATAGGCTGGCTTAGGGAATGCCGTTGGCTTTGAGCGAACGAAATAGGGCGGTAGATCTTTCTTTTCTATCCTATTTTTTAAATCTATTTCATTTCTTGGTCTCATCTTTTCTCTTGGCTTTCAATACTGTTGTCACTACTTCTACTCTATCACTCCTACGAAAAGAGTCACAATGGACCTCTAGGTCTCCGAGTTGATATACAGATACTTATCTGAGTACTTTTGTAGTTATTCGTAAATTATTATCAAAAAAATATAAAAAAAATTATAAAAAAATTAGAAAAACTTTGCCCCTTACATTTGAACATTTTTAGTGACTAAAAAATAATGATGATTTGAATTAAGAACATTTTTAGTCTGAATCTTTTGGTGTATAATTCATATCATTAGAAATGCCCATTAAAACTATATATAACTGATGGAAAAAACTGAAAGAAGATTCGTATTTAGGACATCAAAATCCACCATGCCCAACAATTAACCTTTAGGGAAAGATTTTTTTGCCGACCAGTGTAAATGCTTCTATCGCAGAGAGTGTTTTATGACTTCATAGGTTGAAATTGCTTTTGAAATCTGTTTTTAGAAAAATTTTAAAGGATTTTCTATCATTAAATCGCATATTTAAAGTAACAATTTTAGTTTTCTACAAAAAGTAATAATTTAAATTTTAATTAAAATTCTCATCATAGTTCTTAAACACAACTATAAAAAACTGGAAAAAAAGTACCTTGAGCCACAAATAATGTGCATATAAAATTTGGAAAACTTTTCATTTTTAAACTCTAAACCAAGAAAGTCCTTGTCACAAATAATTGTCTCAAGAATTGTTTTAAACACTAAGAATTTATAAGCAAAAACAACACAACGTTTTCAAAATGATCTCAGACCCATACTTTACATTTTCTTAAAAGGATAAGTTTTTTTTTTTTTTTTCGTTTAATATTTTATGCAAATTTTGTTCAGATTTTTTTTTCTCGTTTTCATTTTGACAACTAAACCCCAAAGGTCGCCTACACACATAAAAATAAATAAAGCAAAATATAATCTTAGTACAAATATCTTTACCAAAAAACTAGTTGTTGTGTTGTTTGACAGTAAGCAAAACAAGAAAATAATATAATATAGAATTCATATAATAGTACAAAAACAAGAAAAAAAAAAACAAATAATAAAGAACATGTACATATAAATGTAAATGAAAAACTTAAAGAAATGAAAGCAGACTTATTCATTTGCTTAAATATGTGCTAGAACTTGTATGATAGTTCGATGTCTAAAACTGCTAAACAAATACATAATGAACGTACGGAAGTTTTGCCAAATTTTGTTTTGTTGATGAGAACAAAGAGAAAAATGTAAATTCGTAGTAATTTCGAAATAAATAAACAATGTCTGCTGGTCTCGAAAGAAAAAAGGAAATTGTACTTGTACTACATCTTCTAAATTTTAATATTTAATAATAAATAACATATACATACATACTACATACATATATAAATTTTGATTTTGTTGCAATGTAGTCTATTGAATAATTAAAATTTTAGTTTAAGATTTACAACATGTTTGTATATAAGGGGAGGCGCAAATAAAAAAGTATCGATGGGTTAACCTTTTCTATTTTTTCGTCCAATCATTATTATTTAGCATGTTGAATAAGAATTATTTCTTATTTTTATAATAATTTCTTCCCAATAGGTAAGACTCCGATAACAAATAAACTGTACAAAAATGTTTTCGTTGTTTCTTAACCCATGAAGAAAGTCGCTAAAAAGTAGATCAAACTAATTTAAATGTAAAACATTGGTTAAACACATAATGGAAATTAATTTTTGTATTAATTTATAGTATCTTTATGATTATGATAAATAATTTTTTATGTTTCAAGAACATTAAAACAGGTTTTTAAACACTTTTGTTTGATGATAACGATGTACCATTTTTGATACGTTATGCATTTAAGGTTTAAAAAACCGCAGAGAAAGTGGCGATGGTACATTTTAAACTACGTCCATTAATTTTAATAATCATTAATAAACGTACATTAATTTTACGAATCATTAATGAATGAAGTTTCATTCTTCAGTAATATTCTAGATTTACAATGTATTTTTTTAAATATTTAGAATTAATAATTTCAAGCAATTTTTGGTCTCTTCTAATTAAATCTAAAATAAAATCAAATTACCCTACTCTACTATGACAGCATTTGTGTTTTGGTATGAAGTTTTCATTAAAAAGTACTATTTTAAGCCCAAATTACAATAGCGCGTAGTCAGCAACAGTATCAGCAAAAATTATCAGCTGATCACTGTCAGCACAACATGTTGCGGCCGTTATAATTACAATTCAGCGTAGGCAGCCGCAATTTACAACCACCATCTAGCTTTGTTCTACTTGTGTATTTTAGCCTCTCATTTATTTGCTCACTCTCTTTGTCTCGCTCTCAATCTGAATGCAGCGCAGTGAATTTAGAAACAGGGCTAAATGAAACAGCACTGCAAACTGCTGCTAACTAAATGTAATCAACACCATAACAAACAGTGCATTCTAAATAATCAGCTAATTATGGCAGCACACACTGCTGCTGACTACGCGCAATTGTAATTTGGGCTTTAATCATAGACTTTTGCTGCTAACTCTACTAATGGAAATGGTAAAAATACTAGAAGCGCATTAGTTAGCATATTGTATATTACTACAAGTGAATAATCATTGTCGATAATTCAACATTTTCCTGAATATGTATCTCCCAATAATTTTTTTAAATTTGATATAGAAAAATAAAAGTAAATCTTAATACTTACTGCCATCACTATGAGCAACACCTTCACGTAACAAAAAATAACGTAAACCTTCCATAGTATAGAATTCAGAAGCTTCTAAAGGATCAACTACATTATTTTTACTCTTGGACATTTTTTGACCATCTACAGTCCAATGAGAATGAACAAACAGTTGCTTTGGAGGTTCGAGACCTATAAAATTATATGAAATTCAAAATTTTACATTAAAATCCTATTATATGTACTACATTTAATCACTTTAACCCACCTGCCGCCATTAAAAATGCCGGCCAATATATGCCATGGAATTTCAAAATATCTTTGCCTATAACTTGTACTGTTGGTGGCCAATTTGCTTTAAACTTGGGATCAGGATATCCAGCAGATGTTAGATAATTCACTAAAGCATCCAACCAAACGTAAATAGTTTGTGCTGGATCATTGGGTACTGGTATCGCCCAGGGGACTCTATTAGCTGGTCTTGAAACCGAAACATCAGGCAAAGGTTCCGCTAACATATCGAATAAAATTTTTTCAAATTTCAAAGGCTTCACTTTATCTCCCTGTTTTAGCCAATACAATACATCAGATTGTAATTTAGATAAACGGAACATATAATTTTGTTCCTCAGTCCATTCAACAGGATGACCAGATTCCAAAGAAAATCTTTGGCCCGTCGATTCGTCTAAACGTAATTGAGACTCAGTTAAGAAAGTTTCATCGGATACACAATACCAGCCTTGATAGTTGTCAGAATATATATGATCCTTGTCTTTAAGAGTTTGCCAAAAATGGGCTACAGCCTTTTTATGACGCTCCTCGGTGGTGCGTACAAAGTCGGTATTTTGTATGAGAGCTTGTTGAAAAACATTGCGATAACGTGAGGAGATATCTTGGCAATACTGTTCAACTGGTATTTTATGAGTAGAGGCTGCTTGTTGTACTTTAGTGCCATGTTCATCGGTACCAGTGCACAATGTTACCGCATGAGACAGCTCGGGATGTTTAAGTTTTTCATAACGACATATAGCATCAGCTATAACGGCCGAATACAAATGACCTATATGAGGAGCTTTAAACACAAATTAAGTGAAAGAAACCATATTAATAAATTTTCCAATTGGAATATTGTTATCAAAAACTCACCAGCGTTCACATAAAATATGGGAGTAGTTACATAAAAGGTTGGATTGGCTGCTGCACACAATCTTCTTATGTTTTGCACTCTTGGTATTAACATGACTTTTATTTATTTTCATTTAATTTTATACGTTCTTTTATTAAATTACGAAATCACGCCAAAAAAAATTAACACTCGCGATAAAAAAATACCGGCATTAACAATTTATTTGGTCAGCTGTCAGAGACCTGCGTCGAACGATTTTCACGGCGGCGGCGGCTTTGCTAAAAATTGTCGGCGGCGGCTCAAAGTCGGCTGTTAGCCGGCTGAGAGGTGAACATAACAACTTTTTATTTCCTAGTTTTCGCATCGTCTTATAGAGTACATTGGTTCACAAATGTGATTTATAACATACATTTTTGTATTTTTGTACTTCTAAAGTGTCAAAACAGAAGACCGTTTGTTCGAACATTATTTATATTTTTAAAATTATAAAAAAAAAAAGTATATATATCTTGACACAGCTCTTCTCCCTACACATATAAAATTGGATATTCTGAAACATTTTTTATTTTATTACAGATTTTAACATTCGGACATTTTAAATTCGTCGATTTTGTTGAAATGAATCAAAAAATTAGTATTTTATTTTTCTTGAAAAATGGAACGGAAATAATCTTAAAATATGGTCTTAAAGTAGGGTCGAACCATTATTAAAATTTTTAAAGTTCACAAGGCTTTACCAAAGGTATAGTAAGCAAATCAATGTTTTTGAATACAACTTTAAGTAATTTTGATTATAAATGGTTGGTAAAGCTGTGTTAAGTTTTTTTGAATACGGCTGTAAAATTATAGATTATATTCAAACTAAATTCTTTAAAAATACTGCCATTTTCACAGCTTCCGATTTCTTTATATTCTGAGTTTAATGCTAATTATCAACCTCCAAAAATTAAAATTTAGAAAATTATATTTTACTATGTCTACTGATATGTATATTTTAATTCATTGCGTTTTTACTATTTCTAAAGATTTTTCCTAAATTTAGCGGGTTAAGCTTCTCCTATTAGGTAGATCTAAATTATCCAAACAATTTGTTTAAAAATTGTTCTACAGAATAATATTATTTTCATAATAGAGGATACAAATTCTAATGTAAGCTTGATAACAAATTACTAACTTTTTGTATGTAAATTTCCATAAGAGGAAGTTAGGAACTCTTTATGAAACCTACATTAATTTTTTGGAATACGGCTATATATTTATTGAAAACTGTAATATTGAAAAATGCAGATGTTTATTCCAAAAAAAAAAAATTGACTTGTTTTTTCATATATTTCAAAGCCAGAAAACATCTCGATTTGAGTTGTTTAATTATTAAACACAATAAAAACAACTAGGTTTCCATAGGAAAGAAATTTTTAGTATTTTAGAACATAGAAAATTGTTTAAAAATGCCCAGGAAAATTTTAGAACATGTTCTAAAATCATTAGTTCTAGAACTGGTATAATCAGAACCACTTCAGATTCTTTAATAACATCCTCAGAATTAGTGGTATCACAACCAATTAAAAATTATAAATTAAATTTATATTTGTTCAAATTTATTATTGGTTTAAAAATTTTATTTTTGGAATTAGAAAGTATATGTGTGTAAAATTTTTATTTAAATCAACAATTTGTGAAAATATTTTGGCAATGGAAAAACATAATAAAATTATATGTGAGCAGTAAAGCTTAAACTTATTGTCTTTTTTAAAGAATTACACCACTTTTAATGGTATTTTTTAAAAATCAATTGAAAATAAATTTAAATTTTAAAAAGATCATTGGAAAATTAAATTTTTCATTTAAATTTTTAAAAATAAAAATTGAAAATTAGATTTTCATTTAAATTTTATAAAAAAAAAAACTGTTGAAATTTCTACATTTCATTAATATTTCAGAAAACAATTATTTAAAATTACAATTTCTATTTCAGAAAAGATCAATTTTTAGTTAAATTTTACGTTTTAAATTCAGAAGACTACAAATGAAATTCAGTTTTTTATTTTAAAATTCAAAAACAACAATTGAAATTTAGAATAATTCATTAAAATTTAGAACATTGAATAAGAGTGATTTAAATGATGAAATAATGTTAGATCAACTTAATTTATGTGACCTTTAAGCAAATAAAATTAAGAAATTGTTTCAAATTCATCTGGAAAGTTCTGAATTTAATTTATTTTTTTTTTTTTTTTTTTCAAAATTTCAATATTTTTCTGAATTTTAAATGGAAAAATCTTCTTATAAATTATTCTTTTCAAAAATTTAAATAAAAATTCCAATTTAAGTTGTTATTTTCAAAATTATAAATTGAAAACCTAATTTTCAAGTAATCTTTTTTCAATTCTAAATAAAAAGTATCACTTTTAATTGGTCAATTCTGAAATTTATATGAAAAATGTAAATTTCAATTGTTATATTCTGGAATTAAAAGAGAAATATTATTTTAATATGTTCTTTTCTGAATTATAATAAAAAAATCATAAACTAAAATGATATTTTCAAATTTTGAATTGGAATATCTCATTCTCATTTGTTCTTTTCTGAAACTGAATTCATAAACCTCATTTTAAATTGTTGTTTTCATAATATCATATAGAAAGTTTTTATTTTAACTTAAAAATAGTGTAGTAAAAAACATATGTGTCTGAACATAATATTAAATAACATATAACATAATAACTAAAATAATATACTTTGTCAATTGGGTTAGTATGTATTTAGTTCATATTTTTTAATCTTAACACACGTTTTGCTTCATAACTTTTTTCCGAAGCAATTTTTAAAATTATTTTATCATTGAAAATATGTCAGTTATTATTCTTGAAGACAAACTGTTGATTTGTTGGGAGTTTGACCAAAATGAGTAACGAAAATTATGTACGTGCTATAAATTATTAAAAATTAAAAAAAAAAAACAAATTGGTCCTACAAATAATTGGTCAAAGAATTAAATGTCCTCTGTCATACTGTTTTCAACGTCATTCAACAGTATCAGGGGAATTCGACCATCGATAGGAAACATGGTTCAGAAAAAGAAAGTCCACATGATATTGGATGGACAAGTAAATTGAAACCATATTGAAAAGCACTCCAAACACATCTTATAGAAAATCACCCCATTCTCTCCAGTTAAGAGATGATTTTTTTTTTTAAAATTTAGAAATTTTAGAAAAATGGAATGAAAATGGAGAGAAGCAAACTGTAGCTATCCTAATATATATTATAAAAATGAGGTGTAAGTTTGTTTGTTTGTTTGTTTGTTTGTGCGTCAATCACGTCTAAACGACTGAACCGATTTTCACGAAATTTGACACACAGATAATACCAGTGCCAGAGGTGGTTATAGGCTATATAAGATTTCGATTGGATGCCACGCCCACATTTTACGCCCACTTTTTATAACTTCCAAACGGTTGGACCGATTTTCACGAAATTTGACACACAGATAGTATCAGTGCCGCTGATCATTATAGGCTATGTAAGATTTCGATTGGATGACACGCCCTTATTTTACGCCCACTTTTTATAACTTCCAAACGGTTGGATCGATTTTCACGAAATTTGACACACAGATAGTATTAGTGCCGCTCATCATTATAGGCTATGTACGAACTGGATTGGATGCCACGCCCACATTTTACGCCCACTTTTTATAACTTCCAAACGGTTGCACCGATTTTCACGAAATTTGACACACAGATAGTATCAGGGCCACTGATCATTATAGGCTATGTATGAACTGTGTTGGATGCCACGCCCACATTTTACGCCCACTTTTTATAACTCTTAAATGGTTGTACCGATTTTCACGAAATTTGACACACAGATAGTATCATTTCCGGTGGTCATTATAGGCTATGTATAAACTTGGTTGGATGCCACGCCCACATTTTACGCCCACTTTTTAAAACTCTTAAACTGTTACACCTATGTTCACCAAATTTGACACACAGATAGTACCATTACCGCTGGACATTATAGGCTATGTATGAACTGGGTTGTATGCCACGCCCACTTTTTATAACTCTCAAACGCCTGTACCGATTTTTAAGAAATTTAACACACAGATAGCACCAGTAACGGTGGTCGTTTAAGGCTATGTAAGAACTGGGTTCACGCCCATATTTTACGCCCACTTTTTAAAACCCCTAAACAGTAGCAATTGTTTTATATTCCCTATTAGGGGGTAGCGAAGCGCACCGGGTTACGCTCGTTATTCCATAAAATCATAATTTATTCCAAATAATGTCTAAAGAAAATGCATAACGTCTATTGCCGCTGAAGCAAAATAAAAGAGAAACCACTATTTTTATTTTTTTGCTTTAAAATTTCCCTTAATGATGCAAAAATAGATAAATAATAAAACACTTTTCAAATAACATTTTTCTTAAATGGAACAAATTTTATGACTGTTTTTGAAATTAATGTTACTATCATTTGACTTTTGTCAATATTATGGATGTGCGATTAATCGGTTATACAAAATTTTATTTAATCTGTATACATATTAATCAGTTAATCGATGAATCAACAATTCTAATTAATACAAATTCTGATTAATTACTTTTAATTTTGATTAATCAAATTTGAATAATATTATTCAATGTTCTCAAATTTAGTTTACAATTAAACAAATGAAACAAAAAATGCTAAATATATATAAAAATATAAATATATGTTATTTGGTGATTAACGACCCACATTTTATGTTTTCAAACGACTTTGCATGCATTTTTTTATATTTTAATGAAAATTAAAAACAAAAAAAATTAATTGATTAATCATAATTTTGAACAAATGAAATCAAAATTAATCGATTAATCATGAATATATTTAATCAAATTGTTAAATAAATCAAATAATTAATATGAATAAGAATATGTTTATCTATAAGCTAATTCATTACAATCAATCTTGGATGTTGAAATAAAAAGATACCAGTACCTGCTACTGAATTACCTCTTATTAAAAAATATGATGAACCATATCCCATAGACGGACATCTCCTGATAACGGACAAAATCACCGCCTATGGAAGCTTTCGCTGTATATGTAATTTCCTATAGTAGCTTCTTGGCTTGAGATTAATGTTGAATTTTTATTATACAAAAAGATTGAGTGAATGCGTCCATAATATGGATGAACAAATAATTCATATAACCATCGACGGTTTATGATGAACACGCTAAAGTTGTTACTGACTCCGGAGAGAGAGAAATGTATGTATGTTTGTATGTATGTATGTATTCTATAGCGTAACGTGTGATAATCTTGAAGACATGTGTCGTTATTCCTCTTCCTTTTAAAGTGAATAACAAATTACAAGACTCTTGAGATTTTGCTACACACTAATATACAGTGGCTCAGCTGTGATAGCTTAAATTATGCAGTATACAATTATAGGAATTAAAAATAAAATTTGGTATCATTAGAAAGAGGAAGATTTCTAGTTTTATATAGAATCATTATTTAGTGTTAAAGTTTACCTTTAAGCAAATTAAAGATATGAAAACAAAAAATCCAATATTTTTATTATCTCACAGATTATTTTAAGAACCCACTTATGACATAAAAAAAAATTACATTCAGGTATGTGATGAAATTCGATCGATTTCAAAAGTAAATTCTTAAATCGATTAGGTTGTGATGAATTTCGAACGTTTTCATTTTCCATTTTTGATTAAATTAATTTTATTTTAATGTTTTTATGTTAATTTTTTAATAAAAAATTATCAAAAGTTAAGTTTTATAGATTTTGCGTGAAGCTGCCACAAAGGAGATATTTCTTGCTTCTGAAAAAAAAACATTGCCCATAAAAATAACACTATGGAGGAATAATAAATTTAAATTTTTGGCGACTAATTAATTAATCCTACAAAAATAAAAATTAATGCATTATTTTAATAGGAACGCTTTTTAGCAGATGTAGTTTGGACTTTGCATTGGTTTTAAATTTTTACTGGTGATTTGAAATTGGGTTAGCACAATGATTATTTTGAATATTCAAATTCAGTTTTTTCCTTTGCGGTAGATATATCCAGAAACCTTAAAAGTTAATTTGTAAAACCCATATGTGAAGTTACAGTTTAATTCGTGTGTCTGATAGGTTTTTAAACAATAAGGTACATCGCTTCACCACAAGTTCCATCACAAATTACAAAATATATTTAAAGTTTTAAACTTAAAATTCAGTGTTTTAACGCAACATAATAAAAAAGTTTAGGGTTTACAGAATCTCTATACTTTTCTTAACCTCTGCCTCATTATATATTCTTTAAAAGGTATTATTTATTTTATTTTTCTTTCTACAATGTAGCTTTTATTTTTTACCCACATGCTTAATGATACTTAATGATTCTAATACTTTTGTAACAGTTTTAATCAAATTCAATTTTAAAACGAGTACCAAAATTTGTTCGATTTGAAAACGATAAAATTATGTCAATTTCGTTTTTATCACAACCATGATCACAACCTAATTTATTGCGATTTTCATAAAACAAAATGGAAAATGAAATCGATTTCGTTTTTACAATAAAACGAAATTGAAATCAAAAATTGTATGTGTATCACAACCTTTTTCGTTTTTTGCTCGAAATCGATTTTCATCACATACCTGATTATTTTTTATGTGGAATGGTAGTCTTAATTGTATGCAACAGATTAGATGCGGTTTGCGTGCGTCCAGTTTTTGTGTAATATTAGGCGAAATGTGTTTACAGTGCATTTTTAGGGCCTAACACCTATTTTATTATGTAAATTTCCAATATGGACCACAAATTTTCAATAATATTGAGGTCTGGCGACTTTATATATTAGCAAATTGTACACAATACCAAATTTATTATTCGTATCGTTATGTTGGCAATATCAAAAATATTATAATATGCCCTATATATTGAATAAACTGACGACAGATGACCCACAGTTCTACGAAGAAGTTAAGTTTTGCTACCTTTACAGACATGTAGGCACTAGAAGTTTTCTACGAACCGGTCCTCCGTATTCCGTACTCCAGAATCCGGCAGTGATACGCCATGAAGACGAGTACAATAATCCAGTATTTGCAATGTATGGCAAAAGTTTTAACGCAACATTGTTTGAACTCCGGATGTCAGTTTTGGTGATGATATCCGTAGGTTGTCGCAGACTGCGATTGTATAAATGTTTATACGGTATTTCATCAATGGCTTTTATTGTCCAACCGATTTTCATGGAAAAAAAAAACTCATAATGATTTCTTGTACCACTAAAAGCATATATTTTAACCATTTAAAGTGACCATTTTAAAATGGTTTGTAACCAATACTCCTTTATATAGCACTCACAGTGCTATATAAGTGCGTGGACCCTGCATGGAAGTACTTTTCCAAAAAGAAGTACTGGCTGTGAGCCACTGTATGTTGTTGAAAAAATAAAATTCGTTTTCTAAAAAAAAGAAGTCAAAGCATCATCAAAACAATAAAACATCTCGAAATCTGGAAAAATAGAACATAAAAATCATTGATTTCGGAACAATTTGTATTACAAAAAATATAAAAGGCTTATAGTCGACACAATACCTATTTTATTATTAATTTTATTCTTTAAATTTGTTTAAATTTAATTTTTATAAAAAGAAATTCATTTAAATTATGTTGTTTTTCAAGTTTTTGACATTTGTATTTACTATTTTCTGGAGCAGCAGGATCTCTGCTGACTGTGTCACAGCATCGACGATGTTGTACTTGCCTTCATACACTCATCATACACGATTTACATGTAAATCAAATGGTATGATGAGTTGCACAAACCTGGCTAATTAATGTTGTCATACACGACTCATAAGCTCCCGTGTTAACTTGTATGATGATATGATGATCATACATAAGTGCAGCGCAGCTTCATCCATCAAATTCAGCAAATTTCGTTGCCACTTGGAAAGCAATTTGCCGCAGAAATTCATGAGTCGACAGCATTACAAAAAATGTCGCCGACATTATAAGGAAATTTATGAAAAAAACAATTTTAAATTAATATTAAAATTTAAAATTTCAAGAATATCATGAATTTACTAAAGGTTTTATATTAAATTCATTAAGCTTGACCGAAATCAGCGGCTGTAATTGAGTCGTATTTTAGCCGAAATTTTATCAGCGGCGGCGGCTCTTAAAAAACTTCCGGCGGCTCGACTCAGCCGGCTTACAGCCGATCGGCGCAGTTCTCTGTCAGCTGTTAATTATTATGACTACCATATGAAAAGTGGTGAAAAAGAAAAATGCAACTCTGGTGTGGTGATTTTGAAGGGTGTTACCTAAAATTAAAAAAAATACACTTGGTAATTGAAATCATAAAGTATGGAACACATAAAGGCGAAATTCTTAATTAACAATTAAACAAAATTATTGTTTTGTAAACAAAAATGTGTTTTTATTTTCTTTTAGCAGCATGAGTTAGGTTTTTGACACCGACTAAGGTTTTTGAGAATTACTTTTGTCTCTTGTTACTCTTTGTTTGAAATCTTATCCCCTTTAGTATTTTGATGCCATATGTCATTATGAAATTTTTTGAGTTTTCGTTATTTCTAACTATAACAAGAGCGAATGTTACATTTGGCTCGGCCAAATCTATATACCCACCATCAACTTTTTTAAATTTTAAGTTACATGGGAGGTGGGCGGTAAAGTGGGCGGACCACGCCCACTCTTTTTGTTTCCGAGTTTACATTGGTCCATCTTTTTGATGGTGGGAATAAAAATATTGCTTTAAAAAAGATTTTTCATTTTGACCCATGCATTAAAAACGTGTACTGAAAGGGTTAATAAAAACTTGATTCACAAAGACCCAAAATATTAGGATTCATATTTTAAATGGAATGCCTTCTATTGGACTTAAATCCTTGTTGAGCACTTAACTTTGTATAGCTCATGATTTGATTTTTCAGCCTGGCATTAAGAGTGTAGTAAAATATTGAATTGTATTCATTGTTTTTTATGTATGTATTTATTTATTTATTTATTTATTTTTTTATTTATTTATTTATTTATTTATTTATTTTTTATTTTTAATATAACTTACATGTTAGTGTATAAAATTAAAATTTCTGTATACAGAACATCTTTAAAAAAATTTTTCTATCTCATTTTGTTCCACTTATCATCTTTTGATTAATTTAGTATCATTACTGAAAAATGGCATGAAATTAAAAAAAAAAAAAATAAAAAAGTTATTAAAACTTTAATTAAAGTACTAAAAATATAATGTAAATGGGCGTATTAACAATTGTTTTAAATGTTTAATTGCAATATTTTATAAAATTATTCATTATTTTTCATGATATATAACTCTTCCGATGTAAATAAAATTAGAAAAATAATAATAATTACCCAGCAAAAAAACGATCAAGAGCTTCCAAAAAAGAACATTTTCACCACTTCAAAAGTAGAACAAAGTGCATATATTGAACTTTTTTTAAGGTTCTTAATATTTACTTCCAAAAAAGTGAAAATAAATGAAATTTTGGCTGGAAGAAAGTTTAATAATTTCTAAGAAAATTAAAATTTTATAAATTTTAATGCATTTTTATTATCTTTTGATAAGACTAAAACGGAATTTTTGTAAAAAAAATTTCATAAACATAGTTTTAAAGGAAGTACTTCAAAAGAAATGAATAAGAAGCATAAAAGAAGAAATTGGTAGGATACTAATGACAACCATGGGTTAAAAAAAAAACTTCTGCAGCTCTTTTGCACCAGTAAGTACTTCCTTCCAATGCCAATACAATGTTAAATTCATGACTTATTCAGCTCTTTTTCAGTTCCTTTTCTGCTGGGTATTATATAAAGTCATAAAAGCCGATATAACAACTTTAGAGAGTAAAGAAGAATACCTGAGTTTATAAGTATAAATTTATTATGAATATAAAATTTCTTGAACACTATAATTATATGAAAATATTCTAAAAACACAAAATTAAAGAAATGGAAATTTTTGAAATTTTATGTAAAAGGATTTAAATAGAAATCAAATTTTATTTATAAATATATAACTTATTAACTAAAATTTAATGGAAAAAACAAACATTAACAAAAATATAGCAATCATATTTTAAATGTTAACGTTTAAATTCTAGTTTCTTTCCACAAAATGCAACACTGTGTTATCTATGGTGAGTTTATACAAACAGCTGTGTTATCATTTTACGGTGAATATCAATATTGTTTTATTATGCTTCAAATGACTCCAAATTTTCCATTGTGTGCTTTTTAAATGCAATTTGGGGCAATTTGGACCCCAGGGCGTTAAATGAATTTGGTTTGAACCACCCAAGTACGTGTAAAAATTTCGCCATGTTTGCTGTCTTCAAACAGATTTCGTTTGATTTGGGTTTTTTGACGCCGCCGTTGAAATAATTTTCGGCGCAGGTCTCTGAAGAATATACCCAAAAAAATGAAATTATTCTTTGCGCCCATAGTTGCCAGATTAATTTGGTGAAAAATTGTCAAATTTGGAGAAAAAATCGTCAAAATCGTCAAATCAACTATTTGAAATCGTCAAAAAAAAAAAAAAAAATCGTCAATATGAAAAATTACGTCTTTCATATTTTGTATGCTTTTTCTGATGGAAAATTTAATTTTAAATTGAAAAGAAATTAATAAAACTGAAAATCAATTTCGTGTTATGAAAATCATGTACGTAGTACCTATTAAGTCTGATGATATACATACATGATGTACATATATTTGGGATTGTTCTTATTGTATTTTTTTTTTTTTAGAATCTTGTTACATATTTTGCATTATTATATTTTTTTATTTTGTGTCCATTATTTCATTAAATAATAAATTTTTCAACAAATTCTTACCAATAAAGTACTTGAATTCGCGCAATTCAAAGTTTGTCACTATTGTTTATGCGCATTACATCAAGTTCGCGTTAAATGAAAACTCGTACCTCAAAAAATGGTCAATAACGCTATTCTATTAGAATAGCGTTATAAAGAAATTGAGTAAATGAAGTATTGCGTAAATTGACGGTTACCTGTATGTAATTTTATATGACTTTCAAACAAAAATAAATTATATATCTCGTAAAAATAGTTCTCAATTTTCTTTTAGAAAAAATCGTCAAATTATGGGCAAAAATCGTCAAATTTTTAGGCCCAAAAATCGTCAAAATGACGATAAATCGTCAAATCTGGCAACAGTGTTTGCGCACTTTTTTGCATTTGTTGACGAATTTGAGTGAGAGTTTGTTTTTTCTAGTAATTGTTTAATGTTTATGTTTGTAATTATATTTTGTAAATCTTTTAATCATTCGAAATGGGTCGCATTTGTCCCATACTCAATCACCCATTAAAGGACGGAGTATTAGTCAATGATGATGTTCTAGTGAATTTTATACAAAAAAGAAATTTGGATTTCCTACCCAATGAACTTGTGTGTCGATCATGTAAACGAGAAGTGACCAAATTGTACAATAAGAAATTAAAAAAAGCAATTGAATTGCATAAATCACGCTTTCACGATGGCTCAGTTTCATCACGCGGGACCAGTACAATAACAAGAACATCGACATCTGAACATTCGGTTGCACACAGTGAATCTCAACAAAATGTAGAGATTCAGAGACTTGTACCGAATGGTGGAATTAGAAATAATAGTTCTACATCAATTCTCCAACGTAGTGGCGGCACAACAAACTCCGTTGTACAAAATAATCATAGCAATAATTCTAGTGCATTAGACCAAACACCAATATCTGCTAATATTGTTTCTATAAACCAATCCGCATCTATAAGGCTATCAACAAGTATTAATAATAATTCCATACTACAGGAGAATCTAAATATTCAAGATAATTTGGAAAAGACCATTCCAGGAAAAAACGGCAAAAACTCAAATGTGACAGTACGTAGAAGAACTATTAAAGATTTTCTGACTGTCAGACCAAGAACACAGGAAGCAAATGTTTCAAAAACACCTCAAATTGCTTCTGACGACGGGGAGGATGTTATAAGAAGATTGTCTCAACAGCCTACAACAAGTAATGCTGCGGTATCTGTCTCAAAAACGACTGAAAACTCTAATAAACGCCCCATATCAGTTGTCATTGATGAAAGTGACGACGATGAGAGCCTCAGTTTAAATGCCGTTAATGGCACACGTTTACCTCATATACAGCCAATACCACCTAAAAGGAAACCAGTTGCTGATAGAGCAATTTCTATGGCTCGAGATATTATGGATGATTACATAAAAGATATTACCGGAGGTTGATCATTTAATTTTTAAGTTAATTTCATAAAGTCTGCTGTATGTTTAATTGATTATTTTTGTAAAAAATTATATTTTTATTAAATGTTTTTGTTATTCTTTCTTTCTTAGTCCTATTTTTATTATATATTTATGATTTATGGTGAAATTCTAAATATTAAATACATTTTTGAATATTATAGGAGAGGGATTATCATAAGCAACGGTTTCACGATCTCCTTGAGACTTTATTACTCTAGAACGACTCGTCAATCTTGTTATGTAATCAATGGTTTTCAATACAATTTTATTGTTATTTCAAAACAATTTTTGTTTAACAAATGTTTATTTCCGAGATTAAAGTCATTCCGTACGCATGATACAATTATTATTATATTATATATTATACATTTTTATCCAAGCACGAATATTAAAAAAAAATATATATTTTCTCAATTTGATATCAAAAATTTTCAAATTATTCTTAAACCTAAAAATAAAAAAATTTTAAGAAAAACTATTTCGTACTTGAAACTTATGTCCGAATTTTAAAATATAGGAATATATCGAGGGTCTATATTCAAAACGGGCCTCATGCAAAACAGCATTTTTCAGGAGAACATAAAAACTGTTTATTTCCCTCATTTTTCATTATTTTGCAATCCGTTCTTCTACGACTTATTAATATTACGTCTACTAAATCTCACATTGAAAAATAAATCTTTTAACTCCATTATTCGCGAAGTTAAGGTAGATAGCCCGTTTTGTCTTAATTATTTTTAATGTTTGTTATAAAATGTTCATATAGCCCGTTTTGTTTTAAAATTGTAATAAATTGCATATCAACAACTCAAAAATTATTAAAAACTTTAAAGGCGATGTTTACTGCACTTTTTATCTAATTATCATTCTTTTAAGAAGCTGCTTTAGGTTTCTAAGATATTTTGCTTATACTCACGAATTTTATTAATTTTTTTCATTTGTGATTTTAAATCTAGGGTATAGTGCTGCCACTTAGCTTCATAAAATTTTGATAGGTGTACCCACGTATGATCTATAAGCATCCAAAAAGGGTTAAAAAGCTAACTTCAAAGGCTTTTTTCTTCGGACTGCATTGAGATAGTAAAATTTTTGTGAGATATATTAAGACTCTAATTCAAAACGTTTAAAAAAAGTTCATATCGCAAAGAAAATTCTCCTTATTTATCAATTTTTATTTTTACATTTCTTTGAAAATCAAACAAAAACTTGCATATAGCCCGTTTTGCCTTAAAAAAAATATACTGTTTGTAGATAGCCCAAAAACAAAAAGTGCAAAATATAGTGTTAGAATTAACTTTTGACCCCAAAATTAACACCATATACAAAAAACAGAAAACTAAAGAGTCTGACGCAAAAAAAAAAAATTCTAAATCTACATGAGGCCCGATTTGAATATAAGTACTCGATATACAATTTATAAGGTTTACATTTTATTGAGGTTTTATTGATAAATAATTTTTAAAATATAATTATCCATATTAGTTTATTTGACAGTGACCCACTCGTTCCTAAACCACTGAACCGATTTAAAGAATTTTTAATACTATAACATATAAATTAAATTGATGAAAATACCGAAAATATTTGCAATTACTCATGTCTGTACTAAATAGATAGCAATTTATAGTATAGACAAAAACATAAAAAATAACTCACCATTAATAAAGGTTTTAATGAATTGTGGAAGTCTTTGCTTAATTTTAGCTTCTTTTTGGAAGGGAGGGCTTACCCCCAATGACACGCCGTATAATAAAGAAATAGTGTTGGAATGCTAATGCATGCATTGTGGATCATAAGTAAAGCATTTTAGAATTTCTATTAGCAGACACTTGAAAAATTCAAAAGTATGTTTTGGACGATATCTTGGTTATTATTGGACCGATTTAGTTCATTTCTTTAACACAAAAATTCGGCAAGAAATATTATAATTTTCCTTGCAAAAACCATGTCAGTAGCTTATATAGTATAAAGGCTTCAAACAATCAAAAACATGTTTGAATAAATGGGCTTTTAGATATATCTCCGCAATTTATGAAAAGATCTCCTGAACTTCAAATTCTCGAAAGGATTTTCGATCGCTAGAGGTATATATTTTATGTGGAAGTTGTCGGTGGGCTTTATAAACGCCATTTCAACTGACAAACGGACATTGTTTGTTATAAGAATTCAGAAAATATAAATTGTAAGACAAAAATAGTGGAAATTGTGGTGAAGGGCATACAAATTCAGACGTAAAAAATTTTACTATTAAAGACAAATTTTCAATAAAATGTTGAAGTCTTTGCTATATTTAAGCAAATACAACAACGAACCTAAAATATAATTATTTTTGATGGCTAGGAGTTTTTCTAGTTTCCTTTCCTTTATCTACAAAATATCATGGCAATTAAGATTTAGTTTGAACAATTTTCCGGAACAAATACTGAACAATATTTAAGATTTTTTATACATATTTTTTTGCATTGGAAAGTTTGTTGAAATGCTAAATCTAAAAAAAATTAAATAAAATCCTAATAAAATGCCTGTGGCCTGTTTTGTATAATGGTCCAATGGTTTTTTGAAATGTAATGAAAAAATAATTAAAATTATACATTTTACCAATAGGTCAAAACTTCACCATTATAAAAACTTGTTTATAGTATTTTTAAATTATTTATTTATTTTTTTCTTTTTTATTTTTTTATCGTAACACATTTAGTAAGAAAATAATTGAATTCAATTTTATGCTAGTTATTTATTTTTTATGAACTATTTTCGATTTTTAATTTTTGCTGGTATTATTTTTTCCATTTTTAAATTAAACAAAAATTTATTTAATTCATGTTAATTTTTGGTTTTCATATACTATTAGTAACTATTATTTTTATTATTATTTTTTCTCTCTTTTATAAAATTGATTTTATTTTAAGATCTGTACAGTTCAGGGAAGAGGGATTTTTTTTATATTTGTTATATATATATTTTGTTTTTAATATTTCATCAAGCAATCAAAAAAATTGTTTTATTAAATTTTAGATCTAATTCAAAACTTTTGTTTAATATTTAATATGTGTATGTATAATTACTATTTTCAAAACACTTTACTTTTATATTTAGGTATTTCCTTATTGAATTGTATATTTTTTTAATATTTCTCTATAGTTTAGCTCTAGTTTTATTTTCTATTTATGTACAGCTTTGAAACAGGGAGTTTTTTGGAGCGGTTTTAAAATAGAAAAAAAAAAAAAAACTAAAAAATTAAAAATTAATTAGAAATGTTTAAAAATAAAAAAATGGACATGATTGCGCCTTCGTAAATATACAGTTTTAATAATGAAGATGTCATTGTTTTTTTTTTTTTTTTTTTTTTTTTTTTGATTTTTGTACCAGAAGAAGCAGTTGGGAGTCCAAAAACAGTTTTTGCAGTATTGAAATTCCGGTTGTCTATATTCACTAACGAACAGGATATACCAACATCTTAAATAATGAGTTGGGTTGACTAACATCCACGTTAAAATGCCAGACTTCTGCAGTCATATGTTCTTTCGTCATAGGTCGCCCACCGTCTATCGCAGACAATGGGAAGAACCTAACGCGGAAAACAAGAGTAGTTCTGCCAAAACTAAGGTCGGGATGGAGCAATAGACTTAATTCCTACTGATCTCGCATAGATCGTGCCGTCCCCAATATATGCCCAGTATATGGACAATGGATTTTTGGACTCATCACATAAAATTGGCCCAATTTTTTGGCCTTGACCTTTAAGCAGAACCTCCCGATAAGAAATTTGTAGTTGTAGCTGTTACAACAACAATTATATTCTTTGAGGAGAACTCCATATACAAATCAACTTTGAGAAGGAAAAAATAAATTTAGGTTGACCTAATTTTTCATCAAAAACTTCTGTTGGTGGTGAGATAAAGATAAATTAAATTACCGTGCAAATTGTGTACTTATCGCCAAAACCATTTCGTTTTTCGTGGCATCTGACCTGTGTTTTTTTTTTTTGCTTCAATTCAATCAAATCTCTGCGCTTAATAGTCTAGGTAGCTGATAGTTTTTCATAGATTATTGTGTAAATATTATCATTATCCGTGGTGATGGTATGATGGAAAGGCAAACTTATAGCCTGTTTCTCTATGTCGAACGAAAGCTTTCTTTCGCCTTCTAAGCGAACGAAAACTGATTTGGGTTTCTCTAACTCACTTCTATGCGAACAATGAGTCAAACGACAAGTCGAAAGAAAACGTAAGTGTTTTCATATAAAATTGGGTTTCTGTATTTCGAACGATAAGAACAAAAATGTCAAAATCAGTCACTTGCTATTTTGCTTTCGACTGTTTGAATTTTTTAAAGAAAAATAGGAAAAATGCTCAGAAGGACATTGCAAATGTTCCTTAATCATGTTTATTATTCATTTTGATGTATTTGGTATCCATTAATTACGATTTTGTGTCTAAAAAACAATTTCTAAAAAAAATCAAAGAAAATTTTTGTTTTTTAATTTTTTTAAATTATTTTATTTTTTTCTTGTTTATTTACTTAGTTGTATCTATGTTTAAACAATTTAGTAGTATTTTTAATATATTTACGAAAAAATGTTACTCTTAAAGAAAAATAAAACAACAACAATACGAAAAGACGTAACTCCATGCGAACGAAAGCGTAGGAAATACAGAAACCCAAATTGATTCGAATTCGTTCGACTTGCTTTCGTTCGCTTAGATTTTCGTTCGACATAGAGAAACAGGCTATCAAACTCATTTCATAGGTCAAAAGCGACCTATGAAATCATCGGCTTATTATATTAATAGCCTGTTTCTCTATGTCGAACGAAAATCTAAGCGAACGAAAGCAAGTCGAACGAATTCGAATCAATTTGGGTTTCTGTATTTCCTACGCTTTCGTTCGCATGGAGTTACGTCTTTTCGTATTGTTGTTGTTTTATTTTTCTTTAAGAGTAACATTTTTTCGTAAATATATTAAAAATACTACTAAATTGTTTAAACATAGATACAACTAAGTAAATAAACAAGAAAAAAATAAAATAATTTAAAAAAATTAAAAAACAAAAATTTTCTTTGATTTTTTTTAGAAATTGTTTTTTAGACACAAAATCGTAATTAATGGATACCAAATACATCAAAATGAATAATAAACATGATTAAGGAACATTTGCAATGTCCTTCTGAGCATTTTTCCTATTTTTCTTTAAAAAATTCAAACAGTCGAAAGCAAAATAGCAAGTGACTGATTTTGACATTTTTGTTCTTATCGTTCGAAATACAGAAACCCAATTTTATATGAAAACACTTACGTTTTCTTTCGACTTGTCGTTTGACTCATTGTTCGCATAGAAGTGAGTTAGAGAAACCCAAATCAGTTTTCGTTCGCTTAGAAGGCGAAAGAAAGCTTTCGTTCGACATAGAGAAACAGGCTATGAGTTTCCTTATGAAATTATTATGGAGATGTAAAATTCATTGGTCTTGACCCCCAATACAAAACTTTTTGATTGACTTATAATTCTAGGTGTTACAACAATAATTTTATATTGGACTCATAGGTGTTTTCTATTACTAATTTTGAAAAGTATTTTCTACAAAAGATTTTAATTTTATCAAATTTAAAAAATCAGCTCAATCCGTCCAAATTTTAAACCCTACAAAAAATAAAACTAAAACAAATCATAATATTTTCTTTAAATAATTTTTTTGATTATTATTTTTTTTAATAACTTAATTCATTACACATAAAAATTACAAATGAGAACGTAAAAAATACACAAGTCTATACAGGTTCTTTTTTTGTTGCAAAATAAATTTAAAATATTTAAAATTAAAAAAATATTAAAATACAAAACTTAAATAAAAAATACTACACAAAAATTAAAATAAAAATTTTATACACATTTATTTTTTAAATAATAGAAAAAATTTATTAGAAACTTTAATTTTAAGAAGAAAACAAACTAAACAAAAAGGAAGCTATAGAATATCTATCGTTCGACGTTCAAAGTATTAAAGTATTATAAATTTTTAGTGTTACTAAAAAAGTAAGAGAAGGAATGAATATCACTTGTATATAATTTTCATTTAATAATGAATTTTAATTTTAATTATAATTATGTTTAATTTTTTTTTTTAATAAATATTTTCTTTAAGGTAAAAAAGAAGAAACTTAAAGACATGTTTTTCAACATTTAATTTGTTTTAAACTTAAACTTAGAAAGCAATTAGTTTTTGTTTTATTGTATACAAGAGATGGAGGCTAACAAATTAAAAACGGTTTAAAAAATCGTAAAATGATTCTTTTAAAATTGTTTTATTGTGGTTAACAAAACAATTATGAATCACAAATAGGAGTTTCGAATTCGAATTATATTTTGTTCGTTTTAATTGTAAATTGTTCCACTGTCTCTTAATATAATAGATCTTTGCCCAATAAAATTTTATCTTTCAAAATAAATATTCTATTAGCTGTTAACCCTCTTTTCTCTTGTTTATTTTTTTAATTTTTTATTAATCTAAATCGAAATCAGTGCGTTTATAGTTTTAGTTTAGGAGAATTTAAAATTAAAAACTAAACAACTTGACAAAACTTAAAACTATTTTCTTAAGGACGTCGTTGATGTTATTGTGCTGCCATTACTACTACTGCCCGTTTTAGAGGGTTCAAATTTTTGCGTCAAAGAGGCCACTGTCGATGAGGGTTTCCCCGCTACTGCCGCTCTAGTAGCTGTAGTTGTGGTCGTGGGTGCTGTGGGAGCTTTTGTTGGCTTTTTCGTGTTATTATTGTTGAAAGATGGCTTTGCAGACAATGGCTTGGGCTTTTGTATGGTAGCACTTGGTTTGTTGGTCACACCATTTGCTGGCAGTGATTTTTGTTGTGTTATAGGTTTTTGACCAAATGTTTTAGCCTTGGAAGCTCCCACCGGGCCATTAAATTTATTTTGTGTAGCCGACGATGATGTAGCTGTGTTTGCGCTTGAATGAGGCGGTGGTTTAAAACTTGAAAATGCATTGGTGGGTGATATATCCGATCTTGTGGGGGCCACTCGGGCTATGGGTGCATTAACTGGAGCTGGCCTTAAATAAGATGTTTGGGGTTGTGTTGTTGTACTTAAACTAGTTTTATTAGTATTTGTGTTTATTTGAGACTCTTTTGTTGTGGTAGCTGCTGCTGCAGCTGCTGAAGTTGTTTCTTTTTTTGCTTCCTCTATTTTTGATTTCTGTGTTTCATCTTTGGATTTTTGTGGTTTAACTAGATTTGTTGCTGTGGCCGAGTATAATGAATCGCCACCATTACGTTTCTCGATTTCATTAACTATTTCACCCAATAGTCCCAAATCCGAACTACTTGCCACACTATTACGTTGGCTGCCCACCAAATCACTACGTTTAATGGTCTGGGCAGCTGGTGGTATTTCATCAATTACTGAATAAATATTATCATTATCGGTGGTGCTGGCCCGATGTAAAGGCGAATCTTGTTCCTTAACACTGGCCAACGGTTGTTCCACAAATTCACAATCATCATAGGTATGTTCGGGTCCTCGTTTAACCGCTATAGGCAATTGATAACCCGAAGAAGTAGTAGAATTAGTTTTCTTAAGTGGTGGTGGTCTGGGAGGAGGACTTTTGGGTCTTACGGAATTAAGAGTTTGCGAAGAAACGGCACTCTTAGGTCTATTTTGACCCTGAGCGGTTTGTCTCATCGAACCAAATGTTTGTATATTGGGTTTCTTTGTGGGTGAACGCATAGATTGAGCACGTTTTACTAAATTTTTAGTTTCTTCTTCTTTGGGTGTTAAAGTTTCCGAATCCGAATTGGAAGACTCACCAGGCGGTGAGTTGTTTAGGGGTATGGGAGCTGAAATTTCCAAATTTTTCAATTTCTCACGATCTATATAGGTCTTTTCTTTGGGTGGTGCTTTCTCTTCCTTTTTCAAAAACGAAGTAATTCTACGTATGGTGCCATCTCTTTTCACATTCAATTTGGGATCATTATGTAAGGGAACTGGAGGTGGTGGAGCCGGCTTTAAGAACTCTACTTCTGGTACCGAAGGTGCTGGTCTAGTAGGAGACATGCTTAGTGTAGAAGTCTCTAATACTGGCATGGATATAATAGGCCGAGCAGTAGAACCAGGGTTTGGAGGCGGCAAAGCGGGTCCTTGGACTGTATTGGAAGTAACAGGAGCTGGTGGTGCTTTACGGGTTAAAGTGCCATTTAGTTTCACTTCACTAGGTTTAATGGGTGGTGGTGGCGCTGATCTTTGTGGAACTTGCAAAGAATTATCTTGTAAAGTAGGCTGTACATAAGCTACATTTGGTCCAGTAAAATTATTGGTCGGGGAGGTGGCATCGTTAAGTGGCCTTAAAGTGAAACCTTTAAATTTGCCATATAAACCACCATTGCCCACATTATCATTAGAATCACTAGGAGATTTTAACAAAGCAGAGTTCATATCATCCGTACTGCTGGGTGTAGACTTGGGTAAACCGTTGGCAGGCATTTGATTAGCGTTATTGCCATGAGAACCTCCTCTAGGCGGTTGTTTTGTGCCGCTAGCTGATTTAAGACTAAAAACAAATAAAGCCATAAAATTATTAGTAATATTGATTAAATGTAATTTAAAAAAAATAACAAATACGTATTTGCTTTGTTTAACGGAAAAGTGTATTTTGTTGTGTGTAATATTTCACCGTAGTTTAGTTGAAAGTGTTTAAGTTTAACATACCCATGCTATAGATGTACATACATATATACATATGTAGAAACCATAATTTATAAATTATAACCAATCACCCATATTAAGCAAGACAAACAGGCACAATTATTACAAAACATCTAAATCTAAAGCTAAAACATATAAAATTTTTAATGGTAGAAAGAAAGGAAGAAATAATAAAGTATATGAAATAATAGAAAAAACCAAACACCATGCAAAAGAAAAACACAAGCTTAACTTAATGATTTAATTAAATTAAATTTATTATAAAAATAAAAAAATAATAATTACAAGAAATTATGAAAATTCTTAAAACTAAATTCGTTACTTAAAGTTTTAATTTATTTTGCACAAGTATTCAATATCACTGGTTAATACTTATTTTAAAATAAATTTAATTTATTCTATTTAAAATACTAGGGAAAGAAGTCTTTTTGCTAGTCTTTAGAGAGGGCAGAGTTTAAATTTTTAAATTTGTTTTTTTATGATTCAAAAGTCTAATATAAAGATTTTGTCGTACTTTGATTCTTTAAAAACTATTATTAACTAAGAAGAATTTTGTAATTTTATGTAAGTAGTTTCAGGATTATTTTAAAATTATATCTTAAGTAAGAGTGGGTCTTAGGCATTGATCGGCATAAGGAGGGGATGTTAAAATTTGGAAGCGATTCTGCTTTTTTTAATGCAAACTTATAACTGAATTAATTTTTATTTAGTCTTACAATCATTTGTGAGTTTTGTTGACATTAGTATGTGAAACTCGGCCCTGGGGCTTGTGATAGCCGACCAATGTTTAAAGAGTACTAATATGGCATTTTTTAAATCGATTGTTTAGAATATTATAACTTCTAGATTTTTTTTAGCTTATATCGCATTTTCTTGTCAGTCAGATTATTGTTCAGGATAATTTAAATACATTTGGTCTCATTCAAAATCAATCATTTTGATATAATATAAAATTTTAAATTCATAATAATAATAACGTAAAATTTAATTAAGAAAATTAAAATTCCAAAATAAGCTTTAAATAATTTTAAAATTATAAAATTTAAAATAAATTAAACATAAAAAACTCAAATAAAAAATTCTTATACATACATATATAATTAACATAACAGTGTTTGAAGTGTTTGTGTATTGTATATATAAATGACATGCTGTGAATACCCTTAATATTATTATTTTTATATAAATGAAGGAAAATCATGCATATTTAGGAAATGAAGTACAAAAAAAATAATAATAAAATACTACAACGTAAATTCTCAACAAAATCATTTTTGCAACAATTGAAGCGTTAATTATATTTATTTCTTGATAATTTTTTTTTTTGTTTTGGGAGACTATAACATTTTTACATTCATGCTTGAATAAAATTCGATGGAAACTTGCAAGACCTATAAAAAAATACTTTATATAAAAATAAAACAAATAAAAAATAAATTGTGTAATAGATTTTAAACAAAATCTATTTTTAAAAGACACTTAAGTAGTTTTAAGAGATTTTCAGTTTCAAGGATAAAAAAATAATTAACAGATACAATGTATGGCTTTGAATTGAATTACAAAATATTTTGTTACTTTCAATATAAATATAAAAGCTCCAAGATATAAGAATTACCTAAGCAATTTATGTCGAGAGTTTAAAAATCACTGTGGTACTTTAAAAATTGAAAAGCTTCAAGCTTTAGGAATAAACTGAGTGATTTTTCTAGTTCGTATACATTTATTTTAGAAGAGATTTTTTAATTCCTTTAAGACACATGAAGACGGTTCAAAATGTAAAACTAACAGGAGTGTCTTAGATCCGTTTGAAATTTCAAGTAATATAATTTTACTTTTAACAAGTTATAAGAATATAAAATTGGAGGGTATAACTTTTTTTAAATTATTTTGTAAGTTTTTTTATAAAGAAAGTTGTAAAAATAAAGTGGTAATATATAACTAAAGCACATATTACCAAAGCACAATTCATAAGTACTTGGAAAAAAATTATATAAGGCCAAGACCAACAACAGGTTTAGAGCCAGCCTTAGTAAGTAAGTACTGGTAAATGGCATGTTATATAAAAAAGAAGGGAAAGTCTTTGATTAGCGTGTTAAAAAATAAGAATAGTAAATTTAATCATGAAAATGAAACATAACATATACCGTTGGGAAAGCCTTTAATCATTGAGCTTTAAAAAACTGTCTTTCACTTAAAGCGTGGAGTATTAAAAATTATAAATTCCTACTATTTCTTTTAACTTTTGGGCCTAATTAAAATTCAAAAAGAGATCAAAATTAAAACAAAGAAAAAACTAAAAAACAATAAAATTCCATTAGAAAAACAAATTAAACATACAAAATTGTTCTCTATCTCTCACTCTTGCATTATTTCAAACATCGAATTCCAATATATTGAATGTTACAAATGATAGACACACCTATTGGTTTCATCGTTAATGGTATAAGTGGTGCCATCTACAAGTGCATGTGGATTTGTGGTGGAATTTAAGCGAACATCAGTGATTTCAAATTTACGTCTCAGTGTATTAACTTGATTCGTATTTGATTTTGAATTCGTATTTAGATTTGATTTTGAATTTAATTTTTCAACATCTTTAGTTTTATTATTTAAATTATGATTATTATTGAGAGTTTTACTCGATGTATTTGATGAGGCAGTGGAAGAACCGCTTGTGGCATTAGTAGCAGCGGTAGCTGTTTTATTATTCTTAATCTTCGTACCAGTATTATTGACACTGGGTGGTGGTGGAGGTGGCTTTAAAATAGCTAATTTCGTTTTAATATGAGGTTTCGATATATTCGCCGTTAGCGGTTTTATCGATGTAGTTGTTGTCGTTGTTGTTGCAATTTCGTTGTTAGATTTAGAAATTGTTAAATTTGTTTGTTTTGTTTTTTGTATATTAAATTTGGAAAAATTTTCATTAGATGCTGAAGAATGCAAATTATTAGATTTACGTGTTGATAATTTAGGTGTGGTAGTGCAAGATATTGTTGTAGTAATATTTTTAATGTTTAATGGTAGTGTTATTGTTTTATTTGTTGTTGTATTATTATTAATAATAGTGCTAGTAGTAGTATCAGGTGTTTTTATAGTTGGTGTCGTAGAAGGTTTTGATAATGTTGTTGGCTTGTGTTTAACACTAGTTTTAGGCGATAGAGGAGTATTGCATTTGAAAGTTGAAGATGAAGTAGAGGTAGAGGGGGAGGAATAGGTGGTAGTAGTGGAAGAGGATGGAGAATTGAAATCTTTACAAATATTAGGTGTTACTGTGGTATACGAACTAGTGCTAAAGGATAAACCATGTTTGTTATTTGATACATACATATTTTCAGCCAATTTGCCACCAACGAAGAAGGGATGATGACGACAATAGTACATGAAGAAACAAAAAGCAGCCATAACCGGCAAGACGGCAAAGAAGAATATATACATGAAACGTTGAAAAGCTTCGTGACCTGGAAGAAAAAAATACAAAAAATTAAATAACATTTATGGTAATTATACAGCAAATACTTACTATTGGGATTGGTGGCAGGGCCACTGTCTACAGAACCTCCTGGTCCCGGTAGCTTGCAAGTAGGACCGGTGAAGCCTATATTACAATGACAGTTACCCTTGCTGTTGCAAATACCATTGCCATTACAATTCTCGGGACACTCCTTACCCATACCGGTATAACGTAAGTGATCTATATTCAAACATCTTTGGTCGACACACATTTTATTGTCGCCACACTTGGCTCCATTAGGTGTTAAGCCTGGATCCATGAATTGTAAACCCAAATCTACCAAGGCCGAACGACAGGGAACTATATTGTTGTCATGTGTTATAAAGGAATGAGACAAAACAGCCGCTGTCTCCATGCCAAATTCAAGCTTTTCATTTAAATGACGACAATGCAACATGCCACATAAGGCATTCTCTTCTTCACAGGCTATAAAGGTACTATTCAAACGATTATAACCACAATTACCCACTCTCTTGCCTTGTACATTCATTTGGGCATAACAAGGCTCCGAATTTTCACCCGTGGGTCCCCACAATATGCGACATTGATATGAATGTGATCTACAATTGCCCTGATAACAGTAGGCCTGGCCATTATCACACTCTTCTGTATCACGTTTGAAAACATCACGTGGACAATATTCTGATTCTCCCGTACAATATTCCGGTAAATCACATTCATTTTCTGCATTACGACACTCGGTACCGGCTATTTTGGGTCGACAAGTGGTTAAATCACAACATTCTCCGGTGGCACAAGAGGCATTTGTATGCAACATACAAGTATAAGGATCACAGCAGGTATTTTCACAATAACTGGGAAGGCCACAATCACATTGCTCGCCCGGCTCCACAAAACCATTGCCGCACTGAGGAGAATCGAATAATTTGGCGGGTTTGTTGCGCAGGCAATAGTTCATACCTCGGGAAAAGGCAATATTTAATTGATCTATACTACAGGAACTCCAATGTGTGGGTAATACTGATGTACTACTGGCAGACATAATACATTTTTCATCTTGACACTTGCAATCGGAGGAGTCATGTTCCATGCCAAAATTATGACCTAATTCATGAGCCATGGTGGTGGCTACAACTCCGACTACGGGGCTATGCTCCACACTCACACTGCCAGAATATTCATGGGTGCAAATGGGTCCTTTGAAAGCTTTGCCTAAAATTGAGAAAATGAAATTTAAGAAAATTAAATTGATTTTATGTATATAAATAAGGTATAGTTTTAGGCTTTATTTTTTTACAGCTAAAAGAAGGCTTTAATTTAGCTTATTATATTAAAGCCTAAAAGTATGCTCACGAAATGTGTTATGCATATTTTTTCCTTAAGAGTTGTTTATTATTTTTGTTTTTTTTATTGAATTTCCTACTTACCCACTACACCCTTATCAAATTTAATCTTTGTTAACAGCTGAGCTGAATCATTGGGATGCTGTAATACCAATTTCGTGCGTCTATAATTCAAAAAATTTCTTAAGGTTATATCGGCATCAGGTGTTATTTCAATTTCATTAGATTCATTCCATATAACAACACCCACTAAAGCTATGAAAATATTTAAAGGAACATAAAGCTGAAAAAAAAATAATGACAAATTTATTTTAAATTATTTTGGATTTAATTTTAAAACACTTACAGCATTCATAATATTAGCCAAATCTTTACAATGTTGATGAACTTTTTTGATATTCTCATTAAAAGATTTAAAGGCCTTATTATCCACTACAATGACAATTTCTACATACGAAGAATGTTTATTGGAATTATAGGGACCTCGAATCATATTACTGTCATCATAAGAACGTTTGTGCTAAAGAAAAGAATATAATTTTTTTAATTATGAAAAATAATCTAAAGATAAAAACTTACTCTTAAAATGCGATTAAATTCTAAACCATCTATATGATTTGCTATATCAGGCACCTTGTTGTTTTCCAAATTCTTAAGGAAATCTTGTTTCTCTTCATGATGTTCATGATCATAACCACATGTAGCATTTTTAGTAAAGTCTCCATGTCTAAAAGAGATAAAAAAATATATTTTTAGTATTAAAATGGGTTATTTTATGGATCTGAATAAATTGTTTGAAGTAGTTAAGAAATAATAATATGTATTTGTATTACCTACTTTAATATATTAAATTCGTTCGTTTACACAAAAATTTTTAATTTTTCCCAAAATCCCGTAAAACTGAGAAATCTTAAAAATATTTTTACATACATTTTGTATTTAAATGTTAAATAATATCTAATATAAAATAATATCTAATATTTCTTTAGATCAATAAAGAAAACTTACAAAAATACTTTTGTGGCTCACTATAGTATAAGAATTTATGTTATATTAACTTCAAATTGCCATTGAAACCTTTACTATGAAATTAATATTAAAAACAAAATTAATTTCCTTAAAGGAAAATCTTCTATAATATCCTTAGCCGGAAGGAAGAAATACTTGTATACCAAGCTCTGTAAATATCAAACAATTTATTAACTTCTTCTTTTCATAATCATTTGCTAAGACATCTTTCCCCCTTCTTCTCTAGTTCCAGATAGTGTAGAGTAGTGCGTGTAGACAATAAACATTTGAATGTTGTTCTTTTCATGTCTATTTACTTATTTGCCAAATAAACCATAAATAAATATTTAGTCAAGTGTTTTGTTTGTTTTTGGGCAACTTTAACAGCCAGCAGCTAAAGCTTAAACTACAAAGCTTTTAGCTTTAATATGGAGTGCTCGCTCCCCTTTTTCTATATGGCCAAACACTGACATATTTACTCTTATGGCGTGTGCTGTTTAGACAGTTTATCAAATATTTAATAAATTTTTTAATAATAATACAAAGTAGTGTTTAATAAATAGTAAGTAATAGTTTATTGGAATTGTGTTTTTAAATGTCATAGCTGGTAATAAAAATGTATTAAACCTTAAGTAAATCAATTTGTTTTTAAAGTATTTTGAATAATAAAGAAAAATAAATGTTTGATAATTTCAAGAGGGAAGTCAAACAAAATTATGTTTAAAGCTTTTGTAATATTTGTAAAGTTAGAAAGTCTGCATTAAAATAATTTTATAGATTTTCTGGTAAATAATTCCAATGGTAACATTAAACATTTTTTTTTCATTACGTTGCATCAGGGATGGAAAATTAAAATATTTTTGGGTATCAAAATATTTTTAATTTATTTTGATACCCAAAAATATTTTAATTTAATTTAATAGTACTTTTTTCAACCTCAGAATATTTAAATTAAAATTACTAATAATTATTTATTTTTTATTTAGTGAAAAACTCTAAGAATATAATTTGTATGTATTTAAAACGAAGGATTAAATATGATAATAAATCATTAAATGATTCTATTCAGATTAAATAATATACAGTGGTGGCCACGAATTTAAGACACGACATGTAACGAACTAAGTTGTGATAATTATTACAACCCTGCAATATAAAATTAGATTTTGTTAATTTTTCAGTGTACCCTGTAATGTTAAGATCAATTACCGTTATTTGGTTTTGTTTGTGTATACATTTTGTTGCTGTTTTTATTATATTTTCGTAAAAACGTGCTTTTGAAGCTGGTCACGAATTTAAAACATATAAGAAATATTTGGTTTTTAAGTGATTTTTTGGTGTTTTTTGAAGCTAAAAGGTAAGTAATGAATGTTTTATTCCATTTAATGTTAGAATACATCAAAATATTTAGTTAGAAATGGCCAGAGGTACTTGGAGTTCGGATGCCGAGCGAAAATTGATCCAACAAATGAATACTGATGGAAAAACAGTAATGGAAATTTCCAAGCTACTAAAATGTTCCAGATCCAAGATTTACAATGCACTGGAACACATCAAGCAACATGGCACTACCAAAAATGTCAAACAGCACCCTAGAGCCCGAAAAACTACACCCAGGGAGGATAGCTTAATTTATAAATCAGCTGCTAAAGATCCTTTCAAGAGCTCAAGTAAAATTAAAAATGAGATTTCATCGGATTTTGGTATTAATATATCGTCCAGGACAATAAGAAGACGTCTGAATGAGAAGAACTTACGTGGGTGTATTGCACAACGTAAACCACTTGTGTCAAAAAAAAAAATATTAAATCCCGACTAGCGTTTTCAAGAGAAAATCTCAATAAGCCGATGACATTTTGGAAAAATATACTTTGGAGCGACGAGTCGAAGTTTTGTCGCTTTGGTTCTGATGGAAAACAGTACGTATGGCGTCCTCCAAACCTGGAGCATCACCCAAAGTACACCCTTAAAACGGTTAAGCATGGTGGTGGAAATGTCATGGTGTGGGCAGCATTTTCCTGGCATGGTGTAGGTCCCATTCAGAAGATTATCAATAAAATGGACCAGCATATTTACAAAAACATACTGACAAGCATCATGATACCATTCGCTGAAGACAACATGCCTCTAATGTGGAAATTTATGCATGATAATGACCCTAAGCACACTTCACGCCTAGTGAAGAGTTGCTTAGAGGAAAATAATATAACAGTTCTGAAATGGCCAGCTCAATCCCCGGATCTCAATCCAATTGAGAACTTGTGGAATGATGTTGAGGAGCATGTACGAGCAGTAAAGCCAAAAAATTTGACTGATTTATGGGAAGAAATTCAAAAGGCTTGGTATGCCATTCCAAAGGAGCGCTGTATGGCCTTAGTTGAAAGTTTACCCAGGAGATGCGCTGCTGTGATTCAAAATAAAGGATTTCCCACCAAATACTAATATTGTTTTATGAAGCTGAGCTTTACTTTTGTGAATTAACTTTTATTTTGCCTATGTCCTAAATTCATGACCAGGCTTAAACTTGTATTAATCTGTATAATATGTAAATAAAAATTGGAAACTAAATATAGGTAACAAACTATTGTTGATTTTTTTTCATAACATTACTAGGATCTTTAAAAAATAACATGGATCTAAAATTTGTTCGATAAGATGTAAAAATTATCAGAAATATATAAGTGAAATGTCGTGTCTTAAATTCGTGGCCACCACTGTATGTAGTTATTAAAATAAACCTAAGAAGATCAAAGTCAAAGATCAATTCCTTAAAATCGAGCACCTTAGCTTTAGTTTTGTTAAATTAAAATTCATTACCTAATATTTTTAAAATTTGGAACATTTCCACTTCCATTTGACTTAGAGAGCATAAAGTCTTGTAGTTTTTAGTACTGATTGTACATTTAAGAGTTTACAATTTTATAAATTAAACTTACAGCTCAAATGTTTGTTTGCAATATAAACTTATTTGAATTGTCCTAATTACGTGTCAAATTTTTTAGGAACCCGGAGCCCTTGCATTTAGTTATTATTACTTCTGAACACTTATTGTTAATATTTATAAATCAAATGGTTAAAAAAACATTGTATTCTATTTGAAAATTATATATCTCTTAAATATGAATATTATCATTTAAAAATTGTATTTTTAATTCGAGTTGTGAAATATCCAGCTAATTGTTTGACAGTATCAAACGACTTGAGGGAGTACTTCGGTACTTTTGAATGTTATATAGTAAACATCTGCATCAAATCATTTGCTTTTCAATTCACAGTAATGTTTTTTAATGTATGCTCTTACATTACTGCGAAAATAAAAAACAAAACAATACAAAACAAACTCTGTAAAAAAAATATTTGAATTGAGTTGAATTGAAACGATGAAGCAAAAACAAAACATGTTCTGTTCTCTTTGAGAAATTACTGCTTATGAGAGATTTTTAGAAAAACAATAATGTTAAATAAAAAACATCAAAACAAAACTGTGAATTACTGTCATTCCCTTACATCTAATATGAAAAAATGCAGGGAACATAACAATTATGTATTTTTAAATAAACAACAGATAATAATTACGTTTGATTTCAATGTTTTTGCTTAGAAAATGTAATAATTTGTTATTTTAATTATATTTAATTAGATCTAAAATGAAATAAAATTTATTTTATTTGTGATATTTTTATTTACTTTTAATTACATACCTATAATATTTAAATTTTTTTAATTTAATATTTCCTTCACATCAAATTTTGTAAAAAAAAACAAACAAATGACAGTATTGCATTTTTAGATTTAATTCAATTCAATTCAGTTGAAAATGATTTGATGTTAAAGTGTTTTTATGACTCTGCACAATTGATTTTGTTTATTTTTGTTTTGATTTTTTTGTCTTTTTCTTACGTACGCACACACAGAGATTCGATTTTAAGTTTAAAAAACAATAACAGTCAACAATTGAAAAGAAAGAGAGTAATTAAAAATGAGTTACAAATGAATTGATGCAGATGTTTATTATATAGTATCAAACAAAGTACTATAGTATCAACATTTCCATCTTTGCGTAAACTTTTTGTATTCTAATTTTATATTCAATTCAATACTAATAAATTTTAGTCTGTGATTTACAAGTTAAAACTACAGCTTCCAAAATGCTTTTACTTGTAGTCATAATAGTGACTACTATGGATCTTGTATTTTAACTTATATCGACTACAACAACTCAACTTCTGATTTATCACATAAAACTTAGGATTACATTTTTAAAACAATGAATTTCAGTAGAAATTTCATTTTAGCTTTAGTTGTTGTTCCTGGTATCAAATATTGTAGTTGATCCTTCTCAAAACTCGTTTCATGAGACGCCATTATTATTTGCCTTTTCTACATTACATAAATAAGTACTTAATATTATAATAGCGAAGGATCCGTTGGCTAGAGCGCAGGATTAGCAACCAGAAAATTGCTAGTTCAAACCCATTCTGATGTTATTAGTTTTTTTTAATGTCTAAAAATATATTTTATGCTAAAACAAGTTTTGTAATGGTATACTGAATAAGATGTTAGTCATTAAAAACGATTAGTGGTCCCAAATTCAAATCCCCCTGACGATGAAATTTTTTCGTTTTTTTTTTTATTTTCGTTTAGGTTAGGGCGCTCTAAAATTTCACATTCTCTTTTTGTGTATGGTCTGTATAACTCTTCTGCTATTTTATTGTGCACGGAATCAATTTTTAAACTGATAATTTCCTAATATCTGTTGTTCTTAAACAATTTATGGTCTGTAATAAAAACTATAATTGAATATTAAAGAAATTTGCTTAAAAAAGTATTAAAAATATATAAAATTAATAAACGATTATTCTCTTCCCCACATGTAAGAGCATATAGATGTGACAATATTAAGAGATCATTTGCACGTGTGCACCATTTTGCTTTTCCGTGGTTTAGGTACATATTTTTGGGTATCCCTAGAGTCCAAAAATAACTACATGAATTCGTGGACAACTAGAACAAAAGTAACTAGTTATTGAGACAAAAAATAAGTAGTTTATTTTTATTTCTAATTATACCTGCTAGCTTACCAGGAAAGCAAAGTTTTGCTGGTTACTTAGTATGTAAATAATATTTTATGGTTAAAAGTTCCTAGCATCAATTGGAACAGACTTCTGTCTGTTCACTAGTCATGTAAGCAATAATTTTCATCGTTCCTTTATGAAAAACTAATGTTATTTTCAAGATATGTATTTTATTCAAAGTATTATTATTTATCGGCAGCTAAAATTTTTTCCCATCTTTTTCATCTAGCGAACGAATCAACCTATTTTTTAATAGCAAAACAAATAGTGATCAGAAAGGACAATGTCTTGGCTACATATCAGATACCGCAAAATTTCTCAAAGTCTTGGTTTTGAACACTATCAAGATATACTATTAAGATATGCTGGTTACATATCATTCATTCAGATCAATAATATTCGGTACTGGTCTCCCGTGATCGTATCTCTCAATTTCAATAGTTCATAATAGATAAAACTCTTCTGATCCTTCCAATTATTTGGATTATCATAATAGAACAATTTGTCATCGCTTTTAACAATTCGATAAAGAAATGACATCATTTAGTGACGTCTCTTAGCATTAGTTCGTGTGGCACTCAATTTCCATGTATTTTGATGAATCCAATTTCTTTTAAACATTTGGAAATTGTTGCTTGACCTATTCCTAACGATTCTGGAATACTTCTTGCGTTAGGTACAAGTATTGATTGAGCAAATCCTCCAATTCTTTATCTTCAAAATTTTTTAATGTTTTTGATTTGTGAGGGGCAGGTGGAATATTGATGTATTCATCAATAATGGCCAGGGAATAAAAAACAATAAAAAAAGAAAATGAATTTTCTTCATAAACCTGAATTTAAAAAAAGGAAGCAAATTAGCAAAAATTAGATCTTTTATTAAAAAATTCTTCAACAAATATCAATTTTTTCTACAAAAATACAAAATTTCACAATAAAACCGAATTTTCATCAGTACCTAGCTAAACACGATGAAATTCTTTCAAAAAAAAAAAAAAAAAAAAAACATTTTCATAACTTCAAAAGTGGAACAAAGTGCATATTTTAAACTTTTTTGGAAGTTCTTAATAATTACTTCCAAAAAAGTGAAAATAAATGAATTTTTAGCGGAAAAAATGGGAATAATTTCTAACAAAATTTAAATCATAAAATTTTAAAGCAAAAAAAATTTTTTTAAAGAAGTGCTTCAAAAGCAGTGAAGAAGAAGTATAAAAGAATAACATCCTACCAATGACAACCATCATGGCTTTTTCAGTTCATTTTTTTTTTACTTCGGCTAAAATTTGCCTTAAAAATTCTCTTAAAAAGGAAAAATTATCTCCATCTGACATCACTGGATACAAGTAAGATTCTAGACTAATAATACATTTATTGATTTAACATACATTCGAAACTTAGCTGACCCTAAAGATTTTCCTTGCTTAACAAAAACAAATTGGAAAACAAATTTAAAGTCCTGAAATTTAAAAATATCTTTACAATAGCAACAGGTTTTTTACTTAAGGGCTTTTAATTAAGTGTTTTTGAAAACTTCTTAATCTTTAATAGCTGCCAAAACATTTATTTAATAACACAACAGTTTATCTCTTAATACTTTCTAATATTTTCCATTTCCCACTACTCAATCAAGGAAATTAAATAATTAAATAACAAACACTTACCTATATAAAAAATGTTCATCATACAATTGTCCATCAGGGCCAGAATGTATGAAAAATGTATCAATGCCATCAAAAATGATGCCATTAATGCCACCATTACATGTTGAAACAGCAACATACGATTGAGGTTGGTCACGTATAGAACCCTAATTGAATCAAAGTAACAGAAAAGAAAATGTAACAATTTAATTAAATTGAAAAAAGAAATGGATAGAAAAAATAAATGTAACTTGCCTGATAATGACACAATTCAATTTCAGTCTTGGTAAAATTTTTCACAACATGTCCTTGTGTTGTATTCGAATTTTGATAACGTAAAAAATGTTCTGAAGGCAGTAAGTCATCGTTACGTTTAAGATCAATTAAAATCCGTTGACCTTTATGATGATACGTTAAAGTGATATGAGATGCATGTTGACCATCCTAGAAATATATAAAGAAGAAATAAAATTGATTAATAAAAATTTTAAAATATTTAAAAGAAGATAATTAATTGCTATTTCAAAGTAAACTGAAAGAGTTATAAAAAATACTGCAAATTTGCTAACACTAACCCACATTGAAATATCTAAAAATGTATAAAAAATTAATGGCTTAAAACACCATATAGGTAAGCAAAATAAAAAAAAAAATATATATATAAAAATAGGTCACAAACAGCCACCCACAGTTAGATAATTAAACATTTTAAATGTTATCTTTTTTTTTAACAACTTAAGAGAATATCGTTTAAAAAGTCATATTTAAGAGTTTTTATTTCACTCTTTAACTTTAAACTTGTCTTATGATTTATTTCTGCTAGTTTTTTAAACGCTCTAGTATTTGTTTTAATAACAGTTTTTTTTATTTTTTATAACATAAAATTTCTTTTTATATTTTTATATTTTCCGCCTGAACTGATGCCAAAAAATTAAGTTTATTAAAGCATACTTAGAATTTTAATTAGTTTACTTTTTGCTGTGTAAATCCATCGAATTTGTAACACTTGAATAAATTTTGTTTTTCGTTAAAAATGTTTTACTTTTGTGTCTATTTTTAGACAATAGTGATGTGCAAATTTTTTTTTTTAAGTTCAGGGCAGATTTTCTTTAAAGAATTCCTTGCTGATAATGAAGTAAAAAGAAACAAAGTAATTTATTTGGTAAAAAACGAATTATATGTACTCTATTTCAAAGAAAGAAAAAAACAAATTAATTAAAATTAATTAAACAATGAATTAATTTCAAATAATCTAAATTTGTCCTACAAAAAATTGGGCAAAAAATTAAATGTCTGCTGTCAAACTGTTTCCAATGTTATTAAACAGTATTTGGGGACTTTGGCCATTGATAGAAAACCTGGTTCTGATAGAAAAGTAGCTCTGTTAGCTCAGTGTTCTGACTATTTTAAGTGAAAAGTTAAAGCTAATGAGGAGTTGAAACATATAAAGTCCAAAAACTTCCAGACAAGAATGCTGCAAAAATAGGGCACGGAAATTAATATAAAATTTCATACTCATGTTGTATGTGCTGGGAGAATTTTCGCTGCTTCTGTGTCAAAATTTTTATGTTGCTAATATTCGAGGCAATGTTGAAGATATGTTTAGGACCCAAAAGCACACAAATTTTCTTAAAAATTTCCTGGTAGGACAAGCTTTATGCAGTTGTGGTTAAACTTTTTTCGAACGCACTCCTTAGGTACTTAAAAATTTGTGGGCTATTTAGTTTCAAATAGAACGATATAGATAGATATAGTCGGTCAAACCTGACTACAAAATTCTGAGAGGGGTCATATATTAGACCTGTGGCCCATTGTGGATCGATTATTTTACTAAGTGTTAAAAAATACGTAGACAAATACATAAAATTATGTTGATACTAACATTTATATGATTTTATGCATTTTAGGGCTATTTCCCGAAGAGTGTTTATATGGGAACTTTTATAAATTATGAACCGAACCTCATAAAACTTGGCACTGCGATTTCTACTTAAACAGAACTTATTTGTGTCGAATATTAATTTGATACTGACATTTTCATGGGATTTATGCACGTTAAAGTGATTTTTCGGAAGAGGGTTTTATATGGGAGCTGTGGTCAATTATGGATCGATCTAAAATTCGGAACAAAAGTAGACGCTTATATAAGAATTGTTTGCACCAAATTTCATTAAAATATTGCTATATTTAAGGCATTTCTGATCGCTAAATCTCTATTCCAGGAGGACATTTGTATGGGTGAAATAATGGACCGATAATTTCAATAGGCTTCGTCCTTGTGCAAAAATATTTATTCGTGCAAAAATTTCATCAAAATATCTTCAAAATTGCAACCTGTACTTTGTGCACAAAGTTTACATGGAGAGCCAGCTAGGCAAACAGACGGACGGATATCGTTAGATCGATTTAAAAAGTGATTCTGAGTCGATTGGTATATTTTAAGGTGGGTGATGAACCTTTTCTATGCGTTACAAATATCATCACAAACACATAATACCCCAACCACCTATGATGGTGTAGGGTATAACAAAATATCAAGACCGACAGTATTTTAATCACAATTTTAATATTTTGTGCTGATTTTTTTATATGAAAGATCGATTTTAAATTTATAATGATATAAAATAAAGTTTCTCGAATGTCAAAGATTTGAGAATAAATAAGAACAAAAAATAAATTAGTTCACAAATTGAACAAGCGAGAATGTTATATTTGACTTTTGTACAAAATTTCATAGACGTTCACCTAATATGGGAGGTGGGCGGATCACTCTCATTTTTGGTTTTTGAGTTTATATCAACCCTCAAATTGTCTATACAAAATTTCGTTGTAATAGCAGTATGAAATTAAGCTACAACGAAAACCCTGTGTTTTTAGTATTTGGCCCATAACTTTTTTGTTTATTTACCGATTTACTAAACAAATAAGGTATATATTTAAGCCAAATATCGTCCCCCTATGTAATCCCGTTGTAGCCCTATCCTGCTTTCAATAGACTCGGAATCTAACCAGGACCCAGAAAATATATACTTTATGGGTTCTTAAATGATTTTTTCAGTATTAAACACGGAATGTCAAAATCAATATACCCTCCATCTTTTTGATGGCGGGTATAAAAATGTATTCATTATAAAAATCAAACCTAATTCTTAAATATATATAAAATGTGGCTCTCAAACCCAAAATCCAGATCAAATCTGAGATCACTTTCTTACTAAAAAATCTAAGTCTGACTAAAGGTATGTTCAGACTAGTCAAATATTTGACCAAAATGACCTAACCACTATATAAAACATTTTCAAACTTCTTCATTTTAATGTGAAAATATTTTTTACTTATCATTAATCATAGCTAAAATTTTACCGAATCTTGTTTTAAACTGTTTTTTCTTACAAAACATTTGCAAGATCAAACAACGGCAAATAATTTTTTTTATAAAACTAGTGGTCACGCAAAATCTATCAAATATTTTATAAATGTGAACATACATAGCTTAATACTAAAGCGGAGCTTATAACACTTAGTTTTAAGTTTATACATGTTATTATGAGTGTATGACTTCAATAAGTTTTGTCTTTAAGTTTAAGGTTTATTTAAGAATAATATAAAATTTTTAAAATATTTTCTCTTAGAAATTCATTTATTTTTTAGGTTTAATTATGCTCAAAATTAAAAATAATTTTTTATTTAACTTTTTTACTTAACTCAAATTAGAGTTTAATTTAAACATGTAATTTAAAAACTTTGGTCTGTGTTTCCCAATATTGTTTGCTAAACATGTTTGACATGAACCTTTAAAATCGTATTTTATACCTTTGAGTTGTAATCTCTCAAGGGGTTCGTGAAGCTGATGCTGCTTTAACAATTTTGGAGTCAACGATGAAGCTATATGTAAAATAGTATCTGTGGTAGGTAAGCGATATAGAACCATAATCAAATACGTATAGTTTATAACAGAATAGGAACTAGAGGTACCAATTGGTTGAAGATATTTGTCTGAAACAGTTACCGGGAAAGATATTTTTAACGCTATAGTTTCGAGTCCACTAATGTTTCATATAGGTTGTTTGAAGTTACCGTTAAGATAGCATGATTTGACTAATATATACTTCTTTAGAATTTTTTCTTCACTTTTAACAACTTAAAATATAAAGGTTAATGTTCCCGGGAATTCCCGTAAATTTTTTATCGGGAATTCCCGGGAATTTTTTTCAATTTTCCCGGGAAAACGGGAAATTTAATATTCACGTAGTTTTATAATCCTATAGCAAAAATGTTACTGTTAGTATCACCTTAGTGAAAATTTTACATTAATATAATGTTTATATTATAAACCCATTACTTACTAAAGCAATTTTTGATGTTAACACAAAATATACATACATGAAATTCGATACAAGTGATATTTTATATTATTCAAAAACATTTCATCGGTGCGCTGATGAAAATTCCTATTTGAAGACTTTTGGATGGGAAAAACGATTTATTTTGTCAATTCACATTTCAAGTATACGAGTTTTTAACTACATATTGCTATAATCTTTTAAACATTTTAATGATGATGTACCATTTTCAAACTTCATTTAAATCTCTTGGCTCTGAAAGGTTTTTTTTCGACATATTAAAGTCCAGTTTGTATCACATGATTTTATACTATCTTAAAAGCACGATTTTGGACTATTTTTGGCAATAATAAATATAAATTATTAATTTTGAAATATGTAAAAATTTTCAAATGAAAAATCGACAACAACTTTTCTTTTACCATCAGAAATACATACCGCTACTTTTTCAAAATTTAAAATACACGTTTTAAAAATTTTGAAAAGTAGAATTGTAACTACTTTTGAAAAATTTTAAAACGTGTAAATATATTAAACTACGAATGTATTTTATTTTTCAAAAATATTCGTCTTGAAATGATTAACAATATCTTTCAAATGAAAACTAATTTTTATCAGATTTCCGAACACTATATCAATTGACCAAAAAATATTGTTGAGAACCAACTTTAAAAGTTTTTAGATTTATGTTATAGAACGAATTAAAACGATAAGAAAAACTATTTATACTGAAATTTATGCCACAGATGCTGATTTATCTTTTTTTAAATTTTTAGCATGAAAATCTATTTAAGTTAAAAATCTGAAGTAAACAGTTTTTAATTAAATATTAGAAATACTAGTTTTTTATCCATAACGCTATTCTAAAAATCATAGTTCTACTGAATCATTTTATAAAGAAATCATTGAATTTTTGTTAAATCAAATCTTCTGCAAATTTAATGGAAATATTTATATTTTTTAAATATTTTTTCTTTAATTCGTAAAAGATTTAAATAGAAAAAAATTGTAATGATTCAAAATATTTTTTAAGCTTGAATTGTATAATTTGTAGTGCATTCTTTAAGCAATTATTGCGAAGTCAAAGAATTTAAATCTATGAATTGAATTGTTATGAATGCTTCAAAGAAATGACTGAGATAATAAATTCGATTTTGAAAAGTAAATTAAAGAATTAAATCTTTGGAACCTTTGCTTACAATAGGCACTTATTTTATTTGCATGAAATATTTAAAATTTTTCAAATTTTAAATTGGATGTCATACTACAATATTGTTTTATTTTGTGTTAATTAATCATGAATGTGATTTATAATGTTGTATTATATTATTGAATAGAAAAAATAACATTCTTTATAAAAAATCATTGCTTTTTCCTTATATTTTAAGTTTCCCGGGATTCCCGGGAATTCCCGGGAAATTGAATTTTTCATTCCCGTTTCCCGGGAAACAAAATATCACGGGAAACCCCAAACCCTAGTTCTCACTATTAATTTTAACTTATCTCTTCTAAGATTGATGTCTATATTTCAACTTTTCAATATCAATTTCAAAAACTTATAAATTAATTAAATTCATAAATAATCCTATAACTTTGTTAACAACTACATACATACATTTCATCTAACTTGTTAAATTGAAAAGTGTGTTAATTCTAAAATTTCAAAATGGTGAAGCACACCTCAGATTTGCATGTCTAAAACAAATTATAGATTTAATAAATTAAAATAGACATGCATACCTATTAAATGGAAAATTATATGCAGATGATTCATGTATTTTATTTTCGATATTATTATTAACAATATTTCACTACAATAATAAAGAAAAAAAAAAAAAAAAAAAAAAATCCCTTATATTGCTATTATTAAAAAAAGAAGAAGAGAAATTATAATTAATTTCCAAAAAAATTACTTACCGCATCTAAAGTATTACGTATTTCTCTTTTATGTCTAGCATGATGAATTTTTGGACGTATCACAGAATGTGATGAAAAATCATCAAGAGCAGGAGAATTATATGAAGTAGCACCCGTTACAAACTTAGAAGTAGATGATGATGATGACGATGAAGGCGACAATGATGGTGATGATGATGACGCAGATGATGAATAAGCTAAAAATAAAGAATAGGAAAAAAAGGAAATTAGTTAAGAAAATTACACTATTGTTAGAAAAAATGCTTAAAAGAATAAGTAAAATATAACAAAAACTGTTAACTTAGTATGACATTGAATATACTAAGAAATAAAAAAGGCACAATTTAATGACCATTACAAAATCCTCTTAAAAAAATCTATAACAAAACTTACAATTATCCATTGTATTTATATACCCTCATATGTTATTATTTTCCACCAAATGCCATAATAAGCTCATTAAATGTTAAGTAAGAAGTCTTGAAATCAAGACGAAAACTTTTTCACATTAATTATAAACTCATGTAGAAGTTTGGTATTGGAAAATGAGTATAAGAAAATTAGTAAATGAAAAAGTAATCTAAAGAAAATATTTATATACCCTATAAATAAGAAAATACTTTTACCTAATTGTATATTATAGAAAATGCAGCTGTCCAGAAGTATGCTATACATTTTGATGCTAAAGGTGTTGTAAGCAAGTTTTGTAATTAGTTTTAAGGTTTAGAGTTTTTTAAATTACATCTAAAAGTATGCAAAGTTTTAAATAAATAAATTGAATATATTTTGCTTGTATGTATATTCATTAGATTTTTTAACACATTGATAGATTTAAAACAAATACATGTAATAGATCAGATAAAGTTCTGATGAATTTCATAATAGCAAAATCAATAGGCCTAAAATTAGGCTATATTTTTTTTAACCAAGTTTAAAGGTAATAATATTTTTTGTCCCAACATTCCAAACTTTTTGACTTACTACAAGTTATAACTTTATTTTAACAAACTGTCAGCATTTTCCTCATAAATTCTAAAAGATATCCTGTGATATAATGAATTTAATATACCATTTTCTTTGCAATAAATGCACTCTACTCATAAAAAAAAAAAACTATTTTTGTTGTTTTCTTGCTACTTGCAACACTCTTTAAAGAATAAGAGTATGAGTGCTCATCCAGATCTAAAGATAAGATGTTGCCAACATTACCTTAACAGAGTTTATATTAGTAAAAGTAATTTGATATTGAAAGTCGGTAAAGTACATATATTTAAGTATTGTGTACCTGTTGTTGGTATTGAAAGGTGTTTGTACATTTTATCAAAGTTCATTATGGTTAAGAAAGCGACAGAAGTTTAGTCTTTTAAGTGACTAACATGAAAGTGTTAAGGGATTTGTTGTGGAGAATTTACAAGCAAATGTTGGTGACCATAAAATACTAAGAAATTTGAGGGCAAGTTGAATTTATCAATGAGAGGAAATTTAAAAGAATGATGTATAAAGTGATGAAATATATAGGATTATTATGATATTTGTGTTCGCTTTAACAGACTTTTAATGCTTTACAAAAAGATTAGGAAACAAAATATAATCATTGATGAATAATTTTTTAAAAATTCATCAAATATCCACTAAATTGAAATTGAAAAAAAATTTTTGACATTTAGTTTTTACCTTAGAAGATCTGTTTTGAATTTTGAAATCAAAATTTGCTGTCTCCTTTAACTAGATATTTATTCTTAAAAGGGACAAGAATAGTATATTTTTTTTATATTTTGTATCGAATCTATTAATGAAAACTAAAATATTTATTGCCCACATTTTGGCATTTTTTAAATTCATTTTATTAATTTTTTATTTATACGAATATTTTAAGTACAAATGTATGAAAAATAGCTTAATTTGGCTAGAGCAGGCTAAGTTTCAAGCAAAAGTATTAACTTTTTATATAAGTATTTGGTATCCAAGAAAATTTTAGAATATGGAGATTGATAATTTATAAAAAAAAAGTAAGTGGAATGTAATTTGAACGCAGAATTTCTCGAAAGACTTTAAATTTAGCATTTTTTTTTTTTTTTTTTTTTAAATAAAGCTAATATTTAAACTTTAATAAAATTTAAACGAATAGTGATATTTTATTGAAATTTCAGTATAATATGCATATATTTATCTTAAAATCAGAGAAATAAAAAAAATTCCAATTTTTTTACATGAAAATACCCAAAATTCCAATCCGTATAAAACATGTTTAAATAGGCAGACCTTTTCCCGAAGCTCTTTGGATTTACTTTACACGCATTGGCATTATGATTTCTTTCGAAAACATTAACAAATTATAAAGCCAAAATCAAAAAACAAATTTTATCAGTGAATAAATATTGCCACTTAAAAAAAAATCAAATTTTTTAAAGTTCCAACCTTAGATTAATATAACATTTTAACGGATTCATATATTTGTATGATTCTTGCTGAAATATCATTTAGAATTTTGCAAGGAATTTGGCGAATATTTTGATAAAATTTTGGAGGCAATTTGAAAAAAAAAAAAAAAACTATAAAAATTAGTTAAAAATGTAATTCAACCTGAATATTTCTTTAACTAAAAGAAATAGCCTACACACATAAGCGTAGTTTTTGTAGATATATATAAGGACTATCTATATATAAAATTTCTTTTCTGTCATATTATGCAGCGTTTAAATATTAAGCGCCAGCAAAATTTCTTCTTCTTATGACTATGCAATAAATATTAAACTGTTTCATTTTTACTACACACGACAACTAAAATTATTCCAAATATAACTTCGTGTTTTAGTAACAATGTCAATCGTCTTTGCAATTTTTAGCAGCAAACTAAAGATATTGCTTATCAAAAAAACTAATACTTCGTGATTTAGTCTAGTACACATAACTTTGTCGGATACATATGTCGCACGAAAAATTTTTCTTCTTTGCTGCAAACAATTTTTAGCAAATTTTCTTTGTTTTGATTTTGCAACTATAGTCTTTTTTAGTATTTTTATTTAAGCAATTTCGTTGCTACTAAAATTTCTTCAATGAAGAATATACATGTATATTGAAGTATGTATAAGGGGAAGGCATGTACAGTAGCGAGCATTAAAAATGCAACGCTATGTGATATGATCTTTGTTCGCATATATTTTGCTTATAGCAAGTCTTAATGTAACAGTACTAATGTGATTTTATTATTTGTGGTAATAGATACCTGTTGCATATAATTTTGTTGAATATTTTTGTACGTAACGAAAATTATTGAACGTTTATTAAAAGCAGTTGAAAATGTGAGCGAGCAAAAAAAATGCAACTCTAAACAAATAAACATGATTTTTAAAATTTTGATAAAAAATTTGATTGGAAATGGTTGGAAACTATAGTGTTGTTAAAAAACATGATTTTCTATCGTTGCATATTGTCTAAGATACATGAAATCTACAAATAATATAAATATTTGCAATAAATTTCAATTTTATTAAATTTTGATATTTTTCTGAATTATTTTGGAAATTTTTCAATAGAAATTGATATTTTTGGAATTATTATTTATTTTGTTAGTTGTTTTAAAACCAACAAACATTTTCTATAAATAAGCGATCAAATATTTATGATAGTTTACCTTAACTTCATAATTTATAAATGAGTATGACCTATCGACCGAAATAACGCAACCACTTTTGATTGTTATTGAGATGGAATCAACAGCTTAAAATATTTTTTTCGCAATGATATGACATTATTGAATGCCCTGTATCGCTATAATGTTCAAATATCCCTTGATTTTGGTCCTGGAACAAATTCTAATACAAGGAAAAACAGTTAAGAAATATACCTATTTTGAACTCTTCATATATTGTAAAATTGAAAGTGCATCCTTCGTGATGATTGGACTATTGGACTTGTTTACTATTGGAAATTAATAAAAATTTTTTGCAAGACAAGAAGAGAAGAAATTGTTCGTGTCCGAAAAAATTATGGGTACGAGACTAAAACAAGAAGTATTATTTTTCTGTGTTAATTTATGTACGAGTTTAATATTTTTTGTTTATGTTACAAGAAATTGTAAACAAACCCTGCAATTTTTTTTACAATACTGCAAAATAGATAAATAATTTAAAACGGTAAAAATATTTTTAGTATTTTTTCGAAATATAGTAGTGAAATCAAACCCTGACATTATATATGAATTTTTGACGATTTAAAAAGAATACAGAACCACTTTGCTATGGCGAATAATTCCCCTTATACCCTAGAAATTTCTATAGCTGACGAAATTTACACTTTGCTGATTTGTTTATGATTCTTCCACGGCAAAAGTAATGAACTTTTTACGGCCACTTTTATTAATAACATGTTTTCTTTTAATAGGAGTTTTGGACCACCCCAATGCATACCTATAGTGCGAAGTCTATAGTCTTATAAAATCATATTATTTAATGCCACACCCCATTTTGCATACTTTTGTATGTTAAATTGTCAAAAAATGCTCAATTATAGTTCAATTGAATGTTTTGAGATTATGTAAAAGGTTAAAGCCATGTGTTACACTAAAATGAAAACAAAGACTTGAAATATAATTATTCTGTAAACAATGTTTATCGTATTTCATGTTAAACCAGTTTAATATTATTATACATAAAAAAGTATTTAATAAAGCAATAATTTCAAAATTCTACAGATTAATTTCAACTCAAGTTAATTCATTATCACGTCGTTCTACTGGTTAGCTTTCTTATAATTTTAACCTTGTTCAACTAAACGGTAAAAAAAAAAAAAAATCTTATTTAATTTTAAACTCAAAAATTATTATAATAATATTAGTGTTAAACTATTACAATATCTGTTTACTTCAATAAGTATTCCATCTAAATAATAAAGCCAAATATTAAAATAAAGATTAATTATAAAATTCGCATTAAAATTCACAACCTTCTTTTTTTTGCTTTGTCAAAATAATAACACTATTGCTCTCTCATTGCTAGTGAAATAAAACAGATGCAAATTAAATTTGTTCTCACGCCTTCTATAAAAAATAAATTGTTTTTTTCTAGATTAAAATTACAATACAATAATCTGTTATCACAAGAAACCAATAAAATAAAAATAAATCGAAAAAATAGGTCACATAATGTCTCTTCCGCGTATAATTCTAAAACACAAACGAATGACCTCACATGGTTCGAAAAAAAAAAAAAATCTGTAAAATACAAGTATTTACAGATGGTTACTTCATTAGAAAACACAATCCCAATATACTCAATATCGAGGGATGTTTATTATAAGAATTTCATTTACATGACGCCAATTTGTTTGCGGCTATTGCAAGAAAAAGAGTATCTGTAACACTTCTAATAGACATTTGTCTTTTTTTCCGCCTTAAATGTGAATGGGATGGTTCTTCACAAAAATATTTTGATGCATGTAAAGTGATGTATGTCAAAGTGTTGATAGATGCAGACAGTGAATGGTTGACATGAAAAGTCAACAAATTTCTTCTTTCCTTTTTTTTTGACGAATTCGTCATAAAGATTTAGAACAAATTTTGTGAAAAAAATATCTGGAGCAAATTTAAGTGTTTTTTTTTTTTTTTTTCTGAAAAGGTTTTCCTGTTTTTTAAAGGTTCTTGTTGTTGTTTATTATTTTGTAAACTGATGCTTGATGTCTTGAGATTTTTTTTATTATTGATTTTTTATGTAAATTAATTGTAACACACTCTGGGAATACAATTATGAAGATAGATGATAGACTAGAGTAATTTTATGGTTGTAGGAATGCAAATGTAATTAAATATGGCGCCATAGATTATTATTACAATGCCCAGTTAATGGGTGACAAGTGACATTATTTAATTTTTTCAAGAAAACTAAACGGACTGGGAATATTAATTGTTATTTACCAGGGAAGGTATCCTCAAGTTAATAAAAGGGAAAAATAAATCAAGATCATTTATCTTTTTAAACGTTTTTTATTTATAATTTTATTAATTACTTAAGATTTTTTTTTAGTTATTTTTAAATCATTCTTTCCCTTAAGATCTATTTATTTTGCTCTGCTAAAAACCTTTAACCAACCATAAATAAATTAAGAAAACATGACATACACTCTTGTTAAATACTTTATTACATTTAAATGAATATTGGCCATTAAAAGTGTGCTTTCTCTAAACTTTTACAAAAAAGGGGGAAGGCGAAGAAAAACAAGCTATTTAGAAAATAAAAGAAATAAAATTCTCATGTGTCATATTAATAATAAACGAAAGTCATGTCAAAAAATATACAGACACATTGTCATTCATTCATTTACTTAACTCTTTCCCTATAACATTTAGAACAAAAATATTTTTCATATTTTAAGGAATTTTCTATACTTAATAAGCTTTAAAGTGTCATGATTATGAGACATTAAGTAACTCGTTAACGTAGAATAGAAAGAAAAAAGGAAATTTTGTTTTAATAATTTTTAAGACAAATTATGACTTTTTGTTACTAACAAAAGTATGTGTCACTTTGTTAGAATTTTTAATAATTTATAGGAAAAAAAAAAAGAAGCAGCTTTTTCTATCTTGTTGTCTGTGTTATTAAAACACCCTCAAATGTTTGAATGGCTTTGTTTCCTCTAAGCACATGGCACGTGTGAAATTACGTGTTTCTTTCTATTGTCAAGATTTATGTAAATTTGTATAGAAACAACAATGATAAAAAATAATATATTTTTACATGTTTAAAAATAAATTTGTAAAAGTTTAAAAGTGCTTTTGTTAAAAATACTATTAGGAATTGTTTTAGAAATGTGTTTTCCCTTTAAAGGTAACAAATTAAAATACAATAAAATGTTTAATTATAAAGGGAATTTGTAGCCTTGACTACATAAATTTATTTTATATGGAATTATGTAAACTGAAAATAGTTTTATTATTTTTATTGAAAATAAAGAGTGTAAACCGTTCTGCTATTATAATTTGTTTTGAAAAGGGATAAATATTTGCATTATTTTGTGGTAAAAAATTAGTTTTTTCAATAAAAAAATATTATTTTGTGTTGACAAATTTATTCAGTGGTGAAAATGATAAAAAAAATTATTTTGTGGTGAAAAACCTAATTTGTGGGGAATACGTTGTGTTGAAACAGGGATGATAAATTCAGTACAATTGTACTTTTTTCAGTACAAAAATGTTTGCATTACAATTTTTAACTATTTGGACATTCTTAATACTGAATGTTATCCTTTTTGAAGTTATTTTCGGATATGTGTTTATTTAACTCAACTTGCACATTTTTTCGACAAAGACTTTTTACTTTCCATTGAAAGTTTTAATATTTTAAGAACCTTTTCTTTTTTAGTTTCCGGACTTTATTGGAATAGTCAAACGTAGATCTTCCAATTTTCCGATATTTAATAGCTCACCTAGTTTTGAACCTTTAAAATATAAATGCTACTTATTTTGAGAACTGAAATGAAAGATATTCTGATCAAGAAATGTTGTAAAGTTTTGAGCAGAAGTAGTTCTTAGCATTTTAGTACAATTACGGCACAAAAAGTACAATTTTATATTCAATTGAGTACAATACTGAAAATCACATTTATCATCCCTGTGTTGAAATATAGTTCCCCATGACAAAATATTTCTCACTATGGTATTAATTTTTCATGTAATGGTGTTATGGTGCATCCATTTTATAGACAATATTTGATTTTGTTTTAAATAATTGGGGGATTCACAAAGTGTGCTATCATGTCGTATTGTCATATGTCCTAAAATATTTTAATATATAAAAAATATTGTTATTGCTTTTTCTTTGTAAAATTTTATGACATTATGACAATACGACATGATAGCACACCTTGTGAATCCCCCAAATATATTTTATGTTAAAAAATCAGTTTTGTTGTAATTTTTTAAGATGAAAAATTGGATTTTATAGGGAAAAAATGGTAAAAAAGATGTGGTGAGAAATATATGTTTTGTGGTGAAAAAGAAGGCTGTGGAATATATAATATAATAGTATTTTTTTGGCGAAAATTTAATTTCGTGTTGAAAAAAAGTGATGAGAGATATAGCGTAATGAGAAATATAGGTTTAAATCGATTTTATGGGGAATATTTGATTTTATGTTAAATAATGGATTTTGTGGTATAAAAAACTTGGTATTCCACTCTGCTGGTGTCTAATTATAGTCCACAAAATCTGCTTTGGTACCGCCAAACAGAGACAACAAGGCAATTTACGATTTCAAATTTGTTTATGATCCTTCGAACCGGATGTCGACATACGACACTATGTAACCACATCTTTAACAGCGTTTACGACGTTAGGTTCAACCTCTTTTTTACTTGCCCCAAACGCCTGGAGCTGCTAACTGAGTCCCTCAAAATTGCACCCAGTGCAAGGCGGGTGACATGTTTAGGTTTCAACGAAACTGAAATGGATAAGACACCACGAATGCTGATGAAGTGTGTAGCGGCACAGAAAATACGTATTCCATTCTGCTGGTGTCTAATTATAGTCCACAAACTCTGCTTTGGTACCGCCAAACAGAGACAACAAAACAATTTACGATTACAAACTTGTTTAGTAGATTTTAATGTGGAAATAGATTTTTAGGTGAAAAATTTATGTTTAGGTGAGAAATCAATTTTATGGAAACAAATTAGTTTTTGTGGTGAGAATTTTGATTTCGTGGTGAAAATGTGATGGAAAATATGACAGCGCAAAGGCGATTTTCCAGAATAATTGTCAGATTTTGTAGAAAAATTTTTTTATTTTAGAAAATGTTTCATTTTGAGGTAAAAATATTTTTGGATAAAAAAATCTGAAGATTTTTAAAAAAAGAATTTCCAAAAGTAATAATTAACTGCTTTTAAAAAAATTCAGCAGATGAATATACATACAACTTCCTTTGGTATCATCTCATTTTCATTAAAAATAAAAATTTTTTTCTCCAAATACAAAAGTTTCACATTATGAAAATTAAGTTATTGTACCGTAAATATTTTGTTCCAAAGCAATTCCAATTTGTGGTGAATTAGTAAATAAAACATTTTAAAATCTTTCTTCTTAAGAGAAAGAATTTTTACCTTTTATCACACATTTGTAGCAATATGGTGTAGAAATATTTACACACTTGGCTTAATTGTTACAAGTCAGCACCTTTTTTTTCTAGTTCTGACAATGTTGTGAACTAGGCGCAATAATTCACACATTTTTCATATTGATTTTTCTACAACAATGCGTAGTTACTGAGCGGTTGAGACTAGGGAAAAAAGGATAATAATATCAACCAACATACGAATAGAATAAACAATATTTACTTAATACACATAACAACAAACGTTATGAACTTTTGGTTACACACACTCTTACAGACAAATGGAATGTGGGTGTATTAGACTGCTGGAGGTCATAATGTGCTAAAGTAACATATTAACACAATTTAACAACTGAGGCTGAGTCTAAAAAATAACTCTATCATAGTTTAAGCGCCTTTCTCTTCATCTTTGTTATTTAGGAAATCCTTAACGTTTTTTCTTTTTTTACATTTTTTTGAGTAATTTATGTGTTTGTTTTTGAGAATGTGAAAATATTTGTTATACTATCAACACTCGTATGTTTTGAAAATTCATATATTGTTTACACTGACACAATTTGTTCTCATAACATTTTTGAAAAAAAAAAACAAGATTAAAATAATTTTAATTTATCACATGGTGCCAGATGATGATGCTTTAGAAAGAGGTGAGTGAAACTGTGATAAATTCTCACTTCAACACATTTAGCATTAAAATTAAAAGCAAATAAAAAAGAACACATATTGTTTAGGGATTATTTGTATTCTTTGTTTACTTAAGAAAGCCAGAGGAGGTGGAGGTGAAATAGAAAGTGTTAAAGGATTTTTATAATTTAAACAGAAACTAAACTCTAACCAAGTAAAAGGTACCCAATAGTTTGTTAGTTATATATAATTTATATCCTCTTAATGTTTACACTTAGAAAATTTAATGTTTATTTTTCTTATTATCCCTAAAGGTTTCCTGCATTAAGGTGTGCTTTCTCTGCTCTATCTCTCTTTAGCTTAGATAGTTTGGGAATTCAAATGTTTTTAGTTTGTTGTTATTTAGGATGGATTTTATAATTTTCTTCTGGCATTTTTAGCTGTTTAGTTTTAATTTGTTTGCTCTCTTAGAGTTTGTTTGTTTGTTTGTTGGGATGAGAAACTAAATGTCTATTCAAGTAATTCCCCAACAAAATGCATTTTATATATTGCAGATAACATAAGGGCCACGATTTAAAACTGTTGATGTCATTTTCATGTATGCAACACCACCACTACCACTAAACAACCATATGTTTTGTTTGAATTAAAAAAAAAAAAAGTTGGGATGAAAAGAAAATAAAAACTCATTAGTTCTTATTTTCTGTTGACGCCATCACAAGTCATTAAATACCCAAACGAGATGATGAAAATTCAACAGTCTTTGGGGGGATATGTGTATACAACAGAAGGGAAATTATAGTCAAATAGTAGATTTGAAAAGTAGTACATACGATATACATAAGAATGATTTGTTGGAAATTTTAAAAAAGAAGACATTAACAGAAAATTAAATGTACTATATAAATTGAAATGTTGTTATCGATTAAAATAAAACGTGATTTATGGAATTAAGAAAATTTTGGGTTTTTATTTATAGAGAACTGGAATAAAGAAATAAAGGTTATATTATGTGAGAGATGAGAGTAGAAAATTTAGGACAAAAATAAAGAGATAGTATTTTGATAAAAAAAAAAATAGATTTTCTGGTCTGTGTGGGGAAAAATTGGCGATATGGTGAAAAATTGAAGGTGTGGTGAAAAACTTGTTTTATAGTGAAAGCATGTTTTTGGATGATAAAAGTGGTATTTTTGTAAAAAAAACTTTATTGTGCTGAAAAATTTGGATTGTGGTGAAAAATTTGGATTATGGTGAAAAATTGGTTGTGGTGGAAAAGACATTTTTGGAAGAAAAAAATTAATTTTGCGATGAAAATTTCAGTTTGAGATTTAAAATTGGTTTAGAGGCGAGAAAATTATTTCTTTCATCTCATTGGTTGTGCAAAAAGTTGTATTTTCGGAAAAATTTTATTGTGTGGTGAAAATCGATATGTTGGTAAAGTTTACATTTGTGTTAATAAATTGTTTTTGAAGAGGTAAATTGGTTTTGGGGGGGAAAATTGATTTTGTGGTGAAAAAAGTTTTTGTTTGATGAAAATCTATTTTGAGGAGAGAAAGACTTTTTTATTAGCGAAAAAGTTGATATTTAGTGAAAATTCAATATTGTGGTGAAAAGTTTTGAGGTGAAAAATTATTTTCTAAGGTGTGTGGAAAAATTTATTTCTTGTTTAAATGATGCTATTTTGGTGGAAATGGATATTATGTAGAAAAATTTTTTGCGGGTTAAAAAAATTGATTTTGTGGTGAAAAAGTTTTTTGCGAAAAAATTGATATTTAGTGAAAATTCTCTATTGTGGTGAAAAAAAAGTTTTTGAAGAGAAAAATTAATTTTTAAGGTGTGGTGAAAAATATATTTCTTGTTTAAATGATGGTATTTTGGTGGAAATGGATATTGTGGAGAAAAATTCGTTGCGTAGTAAAAAAATGGCACATTTGTTGACATTTTAGTATAATATTGCTTTTGAGGTAATGATTTAATTTTTAAGGTGAAAAATTTGTTGTGTGGTTTTTTAGAAGAAACAATTTGTATTTGGGTTAAATATCGCTATTGTGATTGAAATTTGATGAAAATTTGAATGTGTGTTGAAATTGGTCTTGTGGTGAAAAATTGAATTTTGTTAAAAAGTTAGTTTTTGTGGCGAAAAAATAGTTTTATGGTGAAAAATAAGGTTTTATTGGAAAATAAACATTTTTTGGCATATACAGTTTTTTGATATGAACTGATATTTTTGGTGAAAAAGCGACCCTGCAATCAATGGTGGCAGTTGCGTAAAAGTTACCTAACCGACTACATTAGGGTACTACTAGTCACTTTATTAGCTACGCCACTAATGATTTTAATATGGGCTTGTCCTAGGAGAAAGTCTATTGCCACCTAAACGACTTCCTAGTGTCACTTTTTTGCACACACAATCACCTCCACGACTACCGAAGGATCAATAAAATTACAAATAGACACTTCAATGACCAAAAGGTGGCCCTTTTTTACACAGTCACTTTAACGGCTACAAAGTGTAATTTTTCGGTGCACACAACCACTTTACTGGTTGCAATGAGTCAGTCAAAAATTGTTGATTCTTTTTTTTATCTTCTGCCCGCTTACCTTAGAGTCAGTAAAGTGCCAATTGCTAATACGCTCAATGGTGACCGATGGATAGCGGCAGGTGACTATACACCAATGAATCTTACTGTCTAAAAGCCACCAAATAAACTGCTGGGGATATTTAATAAAAATTTGTCTTGTGGAAAAAATTGTTTTTGTGAAGAAAATATTGATTTGACGTTAAACACGGATTTTTATACCCTACACCACCAAAGGTGGTTGGGGTATTATGTGTTTGTGCAGAAGTTGTAACGCAGAGAAAAAATTGTCGGACCCCCACCTTAAAGTATACCGTTCGACTCAGAATCACTTTCTGAGTCGATTTAACGATGTCCGTCCGTCTGGTCGGCTGGCTGGCTGGCTGTCCATGTAAAGCTTGTGCGCAAAGTACAGGTCGCAATTTTGAAGATAATTTGATGAAATTTGGTACATATGCTTTTTTCAACACAAGGACGAAGCCTATTGAATTTGGTTATGATCGGCCCATTATTTCACCAGCCCCCATACAAATGTCCTCCCGGAATAGAGTTTTAACACTTATAGATGCCTTAAAAATAGGAATATTTTAATGAAATTTAGCACAAATAAGTTCTATAACAGCAAAAATCTGTCTGCCAAATTTCATGAAGATCGGTCCATAACTGACCATAGCTCCCATATAAATTCCTCTGCCGAAAATAACTAACGTGCATAAATCCCATACAAATGTTAATATTATGTTAATATTTAACACAAGTAAGTTGTATATAAGTAAACACAAAATTATGTGAATTAAAATGGTGTAGGGTATCATATAGTCGGGCTTGACCGACTATATCTTCTTCTCTCGTTTTTTTTTTTTTTGTGAAAATATGGTATGTTGGAGAAAAAGATCCTATGATAAAAAGTTGAACTCATAGTAAAAAACTAACGTTTTTTAACTAATCAATTGATTAGTAATTGTCCTCAGGAAATCTTCCAAGTTTTTTTTTTTTTCCTAACAGTGGAAACAATTTTCCATTAAAATACTTTATTTTTTCATTGCAATTTTAAATCACATATTTATAATTTATTAACATGCATAATATGTTTTGCATAATTTGTCCCACGTCTGAAGAATATTTCTTCCTATTTCCGTTCTAAAACTCTTCAGACTAAAATGTTTTTATTAAAAGAATTATTTTCACATAAGTTTTTCTCAAAAACTTTTATTTTTATTATTGATTAGCTAATACTTAACTTAAAATGCATTTAAAATCATTTAACCTTTAAATCGTTTAATACTTCCTTAAACTATAAAAAAGTTACAATTTAGAAGTCTAGAATTAAAAAATAAAAACTATCAATGAAAAGAAACAACGTCAACAAATAAATTCATGATTATGGCAAGAAGTTGATAATATAAACATAAAGAACAAAATTGAGTTTACTATTTCTTTTGTCTTTGTAAACAAATTGTAAAATAACCATAAAATCGAATTTTCCAACTTCAACAAATATATACAAATCAAATAGAAAATAATAAAAAAAAAAAAAAAAATATTATGCAATTGACTAGACTCCACAATAATAATAAAAACAAAAGTATTAAATAAAAGGAATAAATTTAAAGCACGAGCCCTTTTTTTTCAGATAAAATAAAATAGAGAAAAAATTTAAACAATTAAAGTAGAAAAAAGTAAAATAAAACATTCATAAAACCATTTTTACCAGGAGTTGTGCTAGAAAATGTATAAAACATGATTTGCATGAATAGAAAAAAATACATACATATGACTTGTGTACTTAAGATGGTATAGTTTATTTTTTAACAAAAGCCACCTCGTTTTTTATTTTTATATAAAAAAAAACTAAAAAAAATAAAACTAGGAACATGTTGGTATTGTTAGATTTTCTTGCCTCAAATCATTCTTGTTGTTTGTCCGTATGTTTGTCTTTCTTTCTTTTTTTTGTTATTTTTAAGTAAGACACTTACTCATCATAAAAGGGCATAACATTGACTGAATTATTCATAAAGTCAAGAACTTTAATGTTCAACATACGTTACTTTTATATGGAAATTATTTATTAGAAAGGAAAAAAAAAATAGAAAAACTCACTCTGAAAGTACTTATATGAGTATAAATATGAATAAGGAAATTTTAAGGTCGTTGCATTTTTCTAGTATTCATAAGTTGATTGTGTTACTTAAGGAATATGTAGTTAGTTTTACATGGTAGTTTTATTTTTTTTATTTATTTTCTGAGCAGAGACAATTTCTTTTTTAAACTGAAAATATGAACATATGGGTGTTACAGTGGTTACAGCCTTCTTATAAATTGTATATTTAGTTTTTCTTTTTTTTTAAATTTTTTATTTGAAAACATGAAGACTTATAAAGTATTCAATTTCGAAGAGGTTTCGGTGGGGTATTTAAGCTAAAAAGGTTAAATGTGTAGTTAGTTTGATATTGATTTTGGGAAATGTAAAATATATTTTATGCTTAAAAATAAGGGTATTCAAATAAGAATTTAACTCAAAATATAATTTAGAGTATATAATGTATGCTGGAAAACTGAAATAAAATCGGGTTTGGAAGAAAATTTATTTTTGTAGTGAAGAATCGTTTTTATAATGAAGAAAATTTTTTTTTTTTTTTGTGAAAAATTATTTTGTGGTGAAAAATTTTTTTTGGTGAAAATTGTATTTAGTATGGTTAGAAATTGGTTTTGAGGTAGATCATTTGTCTGTGGAGGAAAATTTGTTTCGTGGTGAAAAATTTTGTTTTGGTGAAATTTTGATTTTGTGGTGAAGACCAGTTCATTGATGATAAATTATTTAATCCTTGAAAATTTGGCTTTAGATGAATCGTTTTTATAGTGAAAAAAATGTTTTGGTGAAAAATTTGTTTTGTGGTGAAAAATTGCTTTAATGGTGAACAATTTATTTAGTGTGGTGAGAAATTGGTTTTGAAGGTGAAACATTTTTCTGTGGTGGAAAATTAGATTTGTGGTTTAAAAAAACTTTTTCTGTAGTGGAAAATTAGTTTCGTGGTGAAAAATGTTGGTATTGGTGAAATTTTGATTTTGTGGCGAAGACCCAGTTCACTGATGATAAATTATCTCTTGAAAATTTGGCTTTGTTCCTTGAAAATTTGGATTTAAGATGAATCGTTTTTATACTGAAAAAAATGTTTTATTGAAAAATTTGTTTTGTGGTGAAAAATTGCTTTTATAGCGAGAAATTTATTTAGTGTGGTGAAAAATTGGTTTTGAAGGTGAAACATTTTTCTGTGATGAAAAATTATATTTGTGGTTTAAAAAAAAACTATTTCTGAGGTGGAAAATTTGTTTCGTGGTGAAAAATGTTAGTATTGGTAAAATTTTGATTTTGTGATGAAGAGTCAGTTCATTAATGATAAATAATTTATTTCTTGAAAATTTGGATTTAAGGTGAAAATTTGGTTCTGTGGTTAAAAAATGAGTTTCGATTTAATGTGAAAATTTGTTTCTATAGTTAAAAATATATTAACTGTGGTGAGAAATTTGTTTTAAGGTGAAAAATTTTTCTGTGGTAGAAAACTTTTCTGTGGTGAAAAATCATATTTGTTGATTAAAAAAAAACTTTTTTTTTAATAATAATAAAATATTGAGTGTAGATAATAAAATCGGGTATAAACTAAATAATTTTTATTTCAGTAAAGCTTTTAAAAAGAAACCTGTTCAAACCAAAAATTTCAAAATAGCTTTCCAACATAGCTAAACCGATGCTTCCATCTACGGACTTAGAATATATACTAATAAGTCCATAATAAATATAATAACAAATAAATAATATTTATTATGAACACTTTTAAGTGAATACCCTTAATATTTTTATAACCAAAGTATTTAAAACTCTTAACAAAGGATTTATGAGGCTTTAAAAGCCTTTAAGACCTTATTTACTGACATGCATTAAATGAAAAACACAAAACCAAAATGAACAAAAAAACTTGAAATAAAAATTACATGACCACAAACTATTTTCCATATAACGTTGATTTTTTTCCTACATATTCTCCTCAACTCCGGCAAAACTCATGGTTAACACGTACACACGTCAGCCTCGACAGCAGCTAAGAACTTTACAACATTTCCGGCCCAGAAAACACGAAAAAACGAAACAAAAAAATTAAATTATTTAATTTTTTTTTGTATGCTACACGTGGTTTTTCTTTTATTTTAATGCTTTGGAAAGCTTGTGGAGAAAACTACAATACATTTACATGTCTGCATTATGTAGAAGATTTATATGCTTAACTTTTCAGAGGTGGCTGCCTGTCTTACAAATCCTGACATTACAACTACAACAAAACAAAATTAATTTAAGTGAATAACATCAGCAAAAAAAAAAAACTAGAGCAACACGCATTCTTCAGCCATATTTTTTTTAACTATTTATAACAAGTAATTACATTTACTAAAATATTAAATAAAGGAACAAAAAAAAGTAAATTATGAAAATTTGTTACAAATAAAAAAAAAAAAAAGGTTCATGTTTGCAGCTAAGCAGGTACTTAAAAATTCATATTTTCATCTTTATCGTTATGATAAAAAAGCAATTTTATCAAAAAGAAAAAAAAAAAAAAACATTTCTCCAGCAAAAGGGTTTTCCCAAAAGGTCTTTATATTTGTTATCATAATCTTGAAAACACACACACTTTAAATCTTTAAATTTGCTCATTATGTTACGCTATAGGTGGTCATTGTTTTTGAATTTCTTTGAATTTGTTTTCCTTTGAGGTTTATCCTTAACTCTGATTGGAAATCTAATGTAAAAAAAAATTATTTAAAAAAATCTTTACTGGTAATATAATTAATAGAAAAAAAAGAGGACTAAAAAGGATTTTAGAAATACGCCCAAGCTATTTTAGGAACTTGTTGGTTAAGGAAATTATTTCAAGAGATAGGATTAAATATGATCGAAAAATTATTGGCTAATTTATTTAATACGCGAATCGAATTAAAACAAAAAAAATTTTCAATAAAATCATAGGCTAACAATTGTTATTTCAAACTGTTACAAATAAAATAATGCTTAAGAATAACTAAGATCATCTAGTTCACTTTCATAAACTATTTCAATTAGTTCGCTCACAAATACTATAAACTAGTTTTTCTAGTTGATTTTTTATTTTGTTAAAATAAAAAAAAATAAAAATGTTTACTGGGTTATTATGTGTATATAAAACTTTTTTCAACCTCATATTCATAAAAAAGTTTTCAACATGCAAGCCAAGTGCATTTTACTTACTTTATCTATGTAAATTTTAATAACATTTAATCTGTGGTTTCTTGTGAGGATAACCTACATAAATCTACAACATTTTTAACAAAACTAATATTTCTTATAGCTACTAGTATAAATTTTTTTCGTTATAAAACTTCATTTAATTGAAGAGATTTTTTATTTATTTTTTTTTTTTTTTGTTTTTTAATCGAAGAAAAACAAATGTTAAGAAATATTTAAGTGAATTTAATTGTAGTTTATAAAAAAAAAAAAAAAAATAAAAAATGAGGTAAAAGTAATGTTTAAAAATTTGTACAAGACTATTATTAAGAGTATTGGGAAATCAGGAAAATTGTGTTGAATGAAACATAATTTAATTGCAAGTAATAATAATATTCGTAACTATTATAGCAGACAATTTAATCTGTTATAAGGAATGAAATGTGTTTTGAAGAAATTCTCTTCTTATTATAAAATCCATATTGAAATTAATATTCATAAAAATTATTGCAATGCATTACTTATAATTGTTTTCATACCCAACTACTTAAAAAAGACACCATATGAAATGGAAAAGCTAATAATTCTTAAATATTAAAAAATATATATTCATACATTTATTTTAAATGACACAATTGTTTATTACACATATTCACTTAATATTATATCGACTATAAAAAACTAATGTCATAAATATTATTTGAAATAAATATTAAGTCATAAATTCATTTCATACCAATAACACTTAAACAAATGGAACGATTTTTTCTTTCTTCAATTAAAAAAAAATTTATAATATCTGATGTTTGTTAATAAAAAAAAAACTAAATGAAACAATCAATAAACAATTTATAAAAGAATTTTAAAGAAGTGAAAGGAAAAAAATGCATTTTTAAATTCTAAAAAAAACATTAAAATGTTAAAGAAAGTTTAAAATCGAAAATGAATAAAACAATTTAAATGCCATAATATTTTTGTATGGAGTTAATAAAGTTTTTTGATGTTTAGCTATAGCAAGAAGTATAATGAAATGGATAAAATGCGAGGGGAGTGTTATAAGTTTAAGGAGAGATAATTGAACTGAAATAAAAAATTAACAAAAAAAAAACTAGAAAGAACTGAACTAAACAAAAACTGAACTAGAAGTGAAGTAGAACTGAACTAGAACTGAACTAGAACTGAACTGAACTGAACTAGAACTGTACTAGAACTGAACTAGAACTGAACTTGAACTGAACTAGAACTGAACTAGAACTGAACTAGAACTCAACTAGAACTGAACTAGAACTGAATTAGAACTGAACTAGAACTGAACTAGAACTGAACTAGAACTGAACTAGAACTGAACTAGAACTGAACTAGAACTGAACTAGAACTGATCTAGAACTGAACTAGAACTGAACTAGAACTGAACTAGAACTGAACTAGAACTGAACTAGAACTGAACTAGAACTGAACTAGAACTGAACTAGAACTGAACTAGAACTGAACTAGAACTGAACTAGAACTGAACTAGAACTGAACTAGAACTGAACTAGAACTGAACTAGAACTGAACTAGAATTAAACTAGAACTGAACTAGCTTAAAACTGATAGAATTTAAATTGCCTTCTCTTTAATAATATTCTATTAGAAGTTTTTTAATGGTCTTAGTCTTTTAGCTTCTTAAACAACCCTCAACTTGTTAAAGTATGTGTATTTTTTCAAAAGTTCTTAATAAATTTCCTTTTAAAGTACAAAACGAAACATCCATTTAAAGTGTTTTAATATTGAAAATGTATAAATTTTTAAAAACTCATAAAACTTACAACAGTCTATTAATAACTTACAAAAAGTTTTCTGCTTTCATAGCAGGAACAAAATAAATCTTTATTACAATAAAAACAAAAAACTTAATAATACAAATTTGTATTTATAAAAATTTTATTAATAATTTATAGCTGTCCATAATCGAAAACAAGCTAGACTTCCGTTTTCTTTTTCCAGCCAAAATATTTAGATTAAAGAGAAATAAAATTCTGATAATAATATTTAAAATTTAACACTAAATACTTAGATAATATTAGCGCAAGAGAAAATTTAAAACAAAATGTAGGCTTTTTAATAAAATTTTCTTTGTTATAATTAAATTATTTATGCCGCCTGGGCGTCAATACAGTAAATAAATGATTTGAATGTTAGATACTCGTATAAGAAAAGAAATAATAGTTCTGGGGGTTGAAGTTCTATACAAAAGGAAAACAAATCATTATAAATTTATTTTTTTTATAATTTTAATCGTCTGCCTTATAGATCAATGATCTATTAATTAAATGAAAAGAAATAAGCCGAAATTCGTTTTTTGTTTTTTTGTTTAAGGCATAAACTGTTTAATACGTGTTATAAATTAATGATTTTTTTTATAAAATTTTTGACTTGTGAGTATTTAAAAGGCGTGTGTAATAAATGAACAAATTATTATTGGAAAATGGAAGGAGAAAGAATATTAATTTTTTTTTTTCATAATTTCTTTTTATTACTTTTATAGCATTTTAAAAAATTTTTATAATTTTTTTTTTTTGGAGTATGTAAATAGTTTTAACACGAAAGAAAGAATTCTTTTTGTTTTATTATTTTCCATGTCTGTTCTGAATTATTTTTTTAATTTTTTATTTCTATGCATTTATTTTTAATTTTTTACATATTGCAGTTGGGGAACCCAACATCTGTTGTATTTTCTTTAACAGTGCTTCATTTCTTTTCTTCATCAGATCTTTCTTGTTGTTTTTATTTTTCTATTTTTATTACTTCTTTGTTTTTTATTTCGATTTTGTCTGGTTCCAGTGACAATTTACTAAATTGAAACATAAAAAAGCATAAGATTCTTAATTGCTTTGACAGTGAGTTTGTGGAATAAATGAACAGTTTTTTTTTGTCTCAAATTGACTATACTTTTGGATTTTTTAGTTTTATTTTGTTAAAGCCGCAACAAATTGGATTTAGTGGTTGCCGGTTTATTTTTTCTTTTCCTTGAGTCAATGGGAGAAAGAGGGAAAAGGCAAAAATAAAAATAATAAAATTACAATTGAAATTTCAATTAAATAATTTGTGAGCGCTTTAAATTATCAAAAATGTGTTCATTAAGGTATCATTAAATTGTATACGAGTACTTAAACTAAAAGATCATTTCAATTGTGTTTTTATCTCCTAAAAAGATCACAAGCACGTTTGTGTTTAGAAGAAATAAGAGTTTAAAATGATTTTGAGAAAATTTCATTTTATTTTGGGAATTTTCAAGGTCTATGTATTTGGATAAGAGCTACAAGTAGATATGAACTTAAAATAGTTTCAGTTATAGTTCAACTTTAGTTATGTTTTGTTTAGTTCTAGTTCAGTTTTAGTTCAGTTCTTGTTTAGTTTGAGTTCTAGTTCAGTTCAGTTCAGTTCTAGTTCAAGTTCAGTTCTGTTCTAGTTCAGTTCTAGTTCAGTTCTAGTTCAGTTCTAGTTCAGTTCTAGTTCAGTTCTAGTTCAGTTCTAGTTCAGTTCTAGTTCAGTTCTAGTTCAGTTCTAGTTCAGTTCTAGTTCAGTTCTAGTTCAGTTCTAGTTCAGTTCTAGTTCAGTTCTAGTTCAGTTCTAGTTCAGTTCTAGTTCAGTTCTAGTTCAGTTCTAGTTCAGTTCTAGTTCAGTTCTAGTTCAGTTCTAGTTCAGTTCTAGTTCAGTTCTAGTTCAGTTCTAGTTCAGTTCTAGTTCAGTTCTAGTTCAGTTCTAGTTCAGTTCTAGTTCAGTTCTAGTTCAGTTTTAGTTTAGTTCTAGTTTAGTTCTAGTTCAGTTCTAGTTTAGTTTGAGTTCAGTTCTAAATCATTAATTCAATTTCAGTTCTAGTTTACTTCTAGTTAAGTTCCCTTTAAAGCCTAGAAAATATATTGACCGTAACTGCTAGTATAGAAGGTTAGATAAATGTATGAACAATAAATGAATTTATTTTTGTAGCTTAAATAATAATTTATCATTTAGGCTCCTCTTTTGTGTATATTTGCTATAATAAAAATTGTATTGTAACGCTTGTCTATCATACTTTCACGTTTAACTTGATTACATTATTAATGGTGTGTTTTTTATATATTTTATCCCCAAAAATGCATTTAATGCTTAAAGTCATTCTCATTCCCCTCTCTCTCTCACTATTGCAATGGATGTTATGGTTGAATAACTGTGGATCTATCTATCCATATGCATATAAATGACTGAATACAAGGGCTTTTGTTTGTTCTTTATACAATACTAGACTTTCCTCATCATTGCCGTCTTCATCTTTGCCATATTATTATGAAGTACACGGTTGCAAGTTTTACATTGGCATCATTTTGATTATTTGTATTCGTATTCATAATAACATGTTTGACTTTGTTGAACACGTACCAATATTAAAAATTTTGTTTTCAGCTGCACGATGTTGTTTTATTAAATTTATTTTGCAAAACATGTTGTTTTATTCTTTAAACAATACTTTTGTCTTGATGCTTTTGTATCTCCTTGTTGTTGACTAATAGTAACACCCATCATCATCATCGTCACCAACAACATCTTCTAAAGAAAAATAAAGGGATCTTATCTTTTGTTTTCAGAGCAGTTCTGTTTGCATTTGCACACCCCATCACTTGTCACTGGTGTCAAATATGACAGTCTATAAAATAATGATGAAGAAGAAAAAGTAACAGCAAATATGCATCATAATCATGGTGATCATTATCATTATCACCATTACCATTTTATCTTTATTACTCCTGCGGTTTAAATTAAGGAAGTCTTATACAAAGACAAGTATAAGATAAAGTACTTAAATATATTGTATTGTTTAGACTTTTCATTTACTTTAATTCTGCAAAATGTGTCAAAAGATTAATGAAAATATAATTTAAAGTTGATAAAGATGACATAGAGATCTTAAGGTATCACAACAAAATGAAAGTTATCCTTATGATAAACTTAAATAAACTTGTTTTAGATAATTCTACAATTACCTTTCAAGTAATGTATTTGTAATCGTATTCATAAACATGTCTGGCAGTAATAAAACGTATAACACAAGGCCCCCTTTGTCTGTTATTAGGCGAATCAGAAAACGTGTAAACAAATAAAAAATCGTTATTGGGGAGCTAAAAGCGTAAATAAAAAAGAAATTGTGTGTAAACAGAAGTTTTAGTTTTCCGCTTTTTTTTAACAAATAAATAAACAACCAGAAAAAAATGCTCAAGTATGAAATGTAAATAATACTCGTTCAGTTATTTTTTTTAATGACATAAAACATTAAACAGATATTTTCAATTTCATTTACTAACTTTCATGGAACATCATTGTCTCCTTAAGTATTTTTCTCTCTTTTTTGTATTTTTTTTGCATTTAAAACATACACAGACAGACCGACATTTAAATATTCTAACGGCTGCTGCTGTTGCATGCATCATTTGTACAAGAGTATAAGTGTGTGTCTGATCACCTCGTAACTATAAATAAATATATCTTGTTAATTTTAATAAAACAGACATCGTTTCTGTTGCAAACATCCAATAACAGCAGAAAATAATGAAAATGAAAACAAACTACAACTTTTCAATTTTATTTGTTTTGAACAGCCCTTTTTTGTTTTAATTTATAAGTTTACAAGTATTTCTTTTTTACATATTTATATATATTTTAATTCCTCTACCCATTTATTTTATGCCAGGAATATAAGAAAATGTTTTCTTTATAGCGCGCACTGTATAAATGCCAGAGAATACGAGAGAGAGAGGGAGAGTGTATAAGTTTGTTGCAATCCAAACACACTTCAACATTAATTAATTGCATTTTTAGTTTATTTGAACATGACTAACCTCAATTGTACTCATGTAGTGTTGTTTATGTTTAATTGTTGTTTTTGTACTTTTTCTATATATTTTAAATATTTACATACTTATTGTTCAAAAACAGCAACAACAACAACAATAAAAATTTAAAACAATTTCACTTTTCATTTGTTGTTTGTATTTTATTTACCTTTTTAAAATAATATTGATTTTCTCATTTTGTCGAGTTTGCTGGTGGCATAAATTTTGTATGAACTGTTGACGCCAATAAATTGGAAACCGTTACCAATGCATGGGAGTTTTAAAGATATGTTCCACGATTAAATTTTGATTTGAGTTAAATGAATTTAAATAAAATGGATTCTCAATAAAAATAACGAAAAATTAAAGAAAAGAGACAACTGAACTGAGATTAATTAAAATTGAACTAGAACTGAATTGGAACTGAAGTGGAACTGAACTAGAACTTTACTAGAACTTTACTAGAACTGAACTAGAACTGAACGAGAACTGAACTAGAACTGAACTAGAACTGAACTAGAACTGAACTAGAACTGAACTAGAACTGAACTAGAACTGAACTAGAACTGAACTAGAACTGAACTAGAACTGAACTAGAACTGAACTAGAACTGAACTAGAACTGAACTAGAACTGAACTAGAACTGAACTAGAACTGAACTAGAACTGAACTAGAACTGAACTAGAACTTAACTAGAACTGAACTAGAACTGAACTAGAACTGAACTAGAACTGAACTAGAACTGAACTAGAACTGAACTAGAACTGAACTAGAACTGAACTAGAACTGAACTAGAACTGAACTAGAACTGAACTAGAACTGAACTAGAACTGAACTAGAACTGAACTAGAACTGAACTAGAACTGAACTAGAACTGAACTAGAACTGAACTAGAACTGAACTAGAACTGAACTAGAACTGAACTAGAACTAGAACCGAACTAGAACTAGAACCGAACTAGAACTAGAACCGAACTAGACCTGAACTAGAACTGAACTAGAACTGAACTAGAACTGAACTAGAACTGAACTAGAACTGAACTAGAACTGAACTAGAACTGAACTAGAACTGAACTAGAACTTAACTAGAACTGAACAAGAACTGAACTAGAGTTCAATTAAAAATGTTTAGTGAAAGTTTTAAGCAAATTTATTATGTAGGAATTTATTATGTTACTTTCGTATTTTTTCTCTATTCTCTTTAAGAAAACTTTAGTGCAAGAAATTTAAATACAGCTTTATTTAATATCCCTGATATTTATCTTTAAACATTCCTTTAAAAACAAAAAAAAAAAAAAAAAAAAAAAACAAAAAAAAAAACATTAGCGCTTTAAAGTAAATACTACCGTAAATCCCTAATAAAAGAAATATTGTCATGTTAAGGAAACCAGCTTACAATAAAAAGGAAATTGTAAGACTTGTATTTTATTTATAACAAATTTTCGTTACAAATTGTTTACTGCTATTTGCTTTACACTTCAACCAAAAAAACCGGAAGAATCAAAGTAAAGAATCCTTGTTTCTTTTTTTTTAAGAAATAACAATTCTTATGAATTATCCTTAAAAGTGATATACAAAAGAAAAAGTGGGAAATAAGTCACCTGCTGTTAAAATTAACATTGGAACTCAAGTGTAATTTGAGAATTAAATAATGAAGAAAATAAAAAACGAGAAGAACAGCAGCAGCCGAAAAGATAAAATTACAGCTGATTTTTCTGGCTTTATTCCTGTATCACAAAACAATTTGTGATTTTTTTTAAGGATTCAACTGCTATAAAGAACTGTGAGGAAGATTAAGGCACTTGTTTGTCTTAAGAAATAAGTGATATTAATAGACTTTTATTGTGTTTGTATGTTCCTAAGAAAAAGTTATAAATTTTAATGGACTTAGAAAACTGATAAAAATAAAAAAAAGAAACAATTAATTTATTTTTTTATCATAAAACCATTTAGGAACACTGAGTATTGTTCAGTGTTGTTAATGGGTATTTGTTGTAGTAATGGTAAATATTGTCATGCTCCATTAAAATTCTGATTTATTATAGATTTTATCAAGATAAATTATTGGTTACAAAAATACAACTTACAATTTTTTTTATATTGTAAAATTCTTGTTATCGATATGTTGTAGTTGTTCATAAAAAATTCTATAAACAGGGACAATTTCCAGCTTTAATTTTAGATCATGTATTTTTTAGAAGTCTTTAATCTTTAAAGTTTAATACATACATAGAGACCTTGTCCTAAATGTTTGCTATATTCAAGTACTGAAATGTTTACCAATACTTTTTTGTTAAAGTCTCTAGTGCGATTTTTCACACATTTATTATTATTATTTTTTTTTTCTTAACAAGAAAACAAACTTGTTAAAATTCATTTATTTTCTAGATATTATTTATTTATATTTATAAATTAAACAAAACAGGCGCTATTTAACATTAAAGTTTAAACAATATATTTCTTATTAAATTTTCATGTTATTATTGTTGAATTTTATCGATTTATAACCTCAAACAACATGAGTTTTCACACATAATAAATCACTTGATAAAAGGACACATTTAACAATGTCCTTGTACTCTACTCTCACTCGTTTTCGAGTACGTTTATAAACATGCCAAAAATAAATAACCTGCTTATCTTTTAAAAACAAAAACAAATAGTTGCTGTATGTACTGTCTACAGTCAAGGAAAATATGGTGTTTTTTTGTAAGCAGGTCTTTAAATAGTTTTTTGAATGCAGTGAATTTTGCTAGATAAAAAATACTCTATTTGCACTGCTGAGTTTATAAGTTTAGCCTACATTTTTGGCTTCAGTTATGAATTTTTTAGTTGATAGTTGTATTGTTTTTTTTTTCTTTTGGAGAAAATCATAGTTTCATATTTGCCTTTTGGCTTAAAGTTTATTTTTTGGCTTTTAATCAAAAGGATGTTTAAAGGGATCAATTGATTTTATAAAAGAAATTTTATTTTATTGTTGAAAATGAACTAGAACTCAAATGTAAATGAACTAGAACTGAACTAGAACTCAACTAAAACTGAACTAGAACTGAACTAGAGCTGAACTACAACTGAACTATAACTGAACTATAACTGAACTAGAACTGAACTAGAACTGAACTAGAACTGAAGTAGAACTGAACTAGAACTGAACTAGAACTGAACTGAACTAGAACTGAACTAGAACTGAACTAGAACTGAACTAGAACTGAACTAGAACTGAACTAGAACTGAACTAGAACTGAACTAGAACTGAACTAGAACTGAACTAGAACTGAACTAGAACTGAACTAAAACTGAACTAGAACTGAACTAGAACTGAACTTGAACTAGAACTAAACTAGAACTGAACTAGAACTGAACTAGAATTGATCTAGAACTGAACTAGAACTGAACTAGAATTGAACTAAAACTGAAATAGAACTGTGCTAGAACTAAACTTGAACTAAAGAAGAATTGATCTAAAACTGCATTAGAATTGTACTTGATTTCCGATTTCTTTTTATCTACCAAACTGAATTATTTTAATTGGTATTTCTTTTTATTTTTTTACATTTTGAAACCATTTATCCACAATTTTGCAATTCCTTAACTTCTCTGTCGGTGGTCACTTCTTAAGTGGTTGTACTAGGACCCCTGGAGAGGTTTTTGCACAAAATAATTTACAACTTTATTATAAGATTTTACAAAGAGAACAATAAAATACTTAAGTAGTTTTCAAAGAGAGAGTCCGACAAATTTCGACACTACTTAACCTTGATTTTATTTTCTTAACAATTGCTCTAAGCACTAAAGAATTTTTGTGCAATAAAACGGACTCCGTGTGAGACACACACACAGACATAAAAGGGCAGGTGTAAAGGTTTAACCCAACACTTGCAACATAGACATTTTATTTTCTTTAAAATCAATTGCACTTTGCTACGCTCTGGGGAAATACCCAAAAAAATGAACAAGTGTGTTTTCTTTTTAAAGCCAAAGAAATAAAATAGAAAAATACAAGTAAGAAGAATTTACAAAAACAATTTTATAGCACGTGCTATTGTCATTGAATACAATGACAATTGTTATATTTTATAAAATTCATAGTAGTAACAGGAAAATATCTAGGTAGCAAGAGATTTGAGTGTTACCTTATATCCTGTTTTCTTTTGATTTTATATCCTGTCCTTTCTGTGTTACAGGATAAGCCATTTGTTAAAGCGTTAAAATTCACACTGTTGCAAAAGGTTTTTATGATTTTTTATGATTCTATAAAGTGTTGAAAGTTAAAGATTTTTCAAGATTTAAACATAAGTTGTAAGATTAAGTAAAATTCTTAAACAAAACAATGATGATGATATTTTATGATTTCTTAAAATAAATATACACACGCTTTTTGTTTATAGCTGTCATAATTTTTTGTTTTTAGATTAAATGTATAATATGCACGAGAGTTTATTGCAATTTACTTTGAATTAAAATAAATATTAATAAAAAATGTTTTATAAACATTTTTTATTTGTTTTAATAAACGAGTACACAAATTAATAAATATATCTTAATGATAATGGGTCTTTATTTATTTTTTTGTTTTTTATTGTTTAGAAATAAAAAGTGTAAATATAACTTTTTATAATTTTACTTTTAATTAGAGAAAAAAAAATATCTCATAAAGATAATATTTTTAAAGAGACAAAAATATAATAACTAATTTATTTATATATTTTTTAAAGAAAAAAATTATGTAAACTTATTGCACAATAACAAAATTTAAATTTTAAAATTTTTTAATCAGCTGACGACAGCTTTTCAGTCCGGTATAAATATTAATTGAAAAAAACTGCAGTTTGGGAAACTTAAGGCATTTCCATATTAAGCCTTTTTTCTACTTATATATGTATATTTTGAAATGATTTCCAAATTCTGTTTTAATTTAAAACCATGATTATTTTTTCATTATAAAATTTCCCTTCTTAGTACCTTATTAAACACACCTTTGGATTTTGCAACTCTTTTTTTTTCATTTTTAAGTCAATCATTTTTTTGGGTTTATTTGTTGTTTTTTTTATTATGTATCTCTCTCAATATTATGTTGTATTCTTAATTCTTCTTCGTCATAATGTTTTTCAATAAATGGGTACAGTTTTATGTTGCAAGAGACGTCTTTAAGTCTAGATATTGAGTCATATGATTAAACATGAATGGTGGCGGTTAGACGACGACAACGTTGACAACAAAGATGATGTTGTTGTGACTGTCTGTTGGATGTGCCCATATATGAAGAACTTGTCCTTTTTTTTTTTTTAAACCATTCTTTGTATTGCCGTTGGGGTCGTTGCAACACAAAGACAATAATGCCCGTATGTTGGAGAAAAACTAAGAATGAATTTAAAATTCTTGGTATTGTCATTGTGTTTGAAAGGCTGATTTAAGGCGACTATTAAGTACTGTTTTTAAGAGAAAAAAAAAAAAAAATAGGATTTTTGTTTTAATTATTTTAAAGGTAACATTGGCGAAGTACAATTTTTGGATTTATTGGATGGTAAGAATTGGAATGTACAAAATTAATTGGTCAAGATGCTATTTGGAACTACTTCCGAATAGCATATTTTATCTGCTTCAGAAACTGTTTGCTTTGGTTTTTGCTTATAGAGCTAAAATTTAAAGATTGGATTAGAGTTTCGCATGCAGAAACGTTTAGCTTCTCTCTTGTGCACTTTGATAAATCTTTACCTCCTTTCTTGTAGAACTGTGTGGTAAATTTTGCACTATAATTATAAGATATAACCATGTAGTTTGTAACCAGCTTAAGTAAATATTAAGAGAATATCAGTATTAATGTGGACTTTCATTTCATCATTGGCAGTGTAAAAAGTGTAGTTTATGAAGAAATTTCAGACATGAAGGAAGTTGCTCGTGGGTAGGGAAAGAATATTAGGTTAGATTTTTATAAGGAATCGATCTTAAGAGATTTACTAATCTCACTCTGTCGACATACAAATCAAAGGGGCAAAAGTACAAGTTATTAGAACGCCTTTCAAATTTATGTTCGGTAATTGATCTGATAATTAATAAATAAATTTTACATATTTTTTATACTTTTTTTATTAAGAAAATTGTTTTAATATACATTTATTTAACAGTAATCGATTTTTTTTAAAGCATAATATTAAATTATAAATTTTAAAAATTTTTGCGTGTACAATTTAAGAGCGGGAGAGTTATACAAAACATATACAAATTCAAAATAAAGATTTTAAGGGTGCCGACCACTGTTTTACAGTATAAAACAAAGTCTCAGATGAGTCCTATGAGATAGTTGGATTAATAATCGTAAGAGGATAAAAATATGAAGAACCTTTATTGATCTTATCCGGCCATAAAGGTCTATATTTCGAAAGGAAATGAATAATGTTGTGTACATTAAAAACAGCATGTATTTTCTTCTTTCAAACATAGAGACAAATATTTGGTTCGGATGAAATTGGTTTGAAAATTCTTTAAGAAACTGGGATTAATTTTAGAATAGGTGACATGGAAAGCTTTAAGCTCTTTATATTGATATCATAAAAAACTATTCTCAACATTTTAATGCTCAAAGAGTATTTCAAAAATTTCATTATAGGGTATTATCTTTACTGGTAGCTGTTTATATTTTTTATGATTTCCAAAAAAGGAGTTAAATGCCAAATGGCCAACAAACAAATAAAAGAAATAAAAAGAAAAAAAATATATAAAAAAGAAGCAATAAATTGATAAATCAATGTAAATACTACTTACTACATAAACAATATACACTTAGGTCCCGATTTTAGACGTTTCGCTTTGCGACGCTGTTTGAAATTTCAATATTTCGGATTGCGTCAGTGTGTTTTCGATTTGCGTCGTTCTGATTTCAATTTGCGTCGCTATGATTTGAATTTGTATCGCTAAACAGAGCATATTTTTTCTTTGGAAGCTAATGTAACTTAAGTAACTGAATGTGGAAACTTTATTGATTCAATGATTTTCTTATTAAATTCTCTGTTTTAAATTAGAAAATCAAAATAGAATTAAAAAAGTATTTTAAATTCATCTCTTTGTACAAAAATTACTATTTTTTATTAAAGATTAACTTCTTTCCTGTTTAAATATTTTTATCTTGGAACCAATTATTAAGAAAACAGATTAAATATATAGAAACTAGTGATTCGATTTTCGTTGTTTCAGTTTGCGTCGCAATTCTCCAGTCCCCATTAACGACGCAGACCGGGGCCTTAGTGTATAACTGTTTGGCAAATGTTGCTTTTTTAACACACAGTGAGTATAACATACATTTTCACAACATAAAAAAATAAGTACAAAAAAACTAAAAGAGAGAGTTCAATGACCAATTCAACTACTTACACTTATATACATACATACTTATAGGAAATAAACTAAACATAATTAAAAATTAATGTTTTAATTTTACCAATTATAGTTTTTCATTTACTGACGTTTTTGTTTCTTTTATGGGCCAATAAAATATGAAAATAATTGCCACATTATAAATGTCAGTTGATATTTTGTTTTCAACTTTTAATAGTTTTTTCCAATTACTAGCAGGAAAATAAAGAAAATTGTATTTAAGAAATAAACAAAAATGCATACTATTAAGTTAAAATGTCATTGACCTGATTCAAAGCAAAAAAAAAAAAAAGCAAAAGAATCAATAAAAAAATCTAAAATGCATTTTGTGTCTCTTTAACTAAATGAGCATTTATATACTAACCTACTCTTAAACAATATTGGCGCCTTCTTTAAATAATTTATCTATACAAAAATTGCACTCACTCTTCTTCCCCATATGTCATTTACCATATAATTCTCCAAGAGTAAACTTTTTTTATTGTAGTTTGTATTGTGTTTGTTGTTTGAATGAATGAATAAATAAATATCTGATAAACGAGATTCTCGCACCCACTTGAAAAAAGTGCATAAACATTTGCATTTATGTTTATTTTTGTTTAATATTCTCTTCCTCTATCTTTCTCTCTTTTTTTGGGGGGTATTTTGCTACTAAATACATATGTGAGATGCATATAATTTTGTTAATTTTTATTAAGAGTATTCAATTTGGTAAATATACACCTGCTTGAAATTATTAATAAAAAATTACATTTTCTTAACTCTTAGTGAATACCTTTAATATTTGATTTTACATTTTAAATGATTTTGCATGCTTTTGGTGTAATTTTAATGTATACTACTACCGTATTGTTGTAGTATTCTTTTTTTTTTTTTTGTGTTTGTTTACTTTTTGTAAATTAAAATTGATGTCAACAATTGCCAGGCCATACAAAAAAATTTAATCGTAAATGACAACAACGACAACAGTGTATGAGAAAAAAAAAATATGTGTAATTGAAATTATGATAATTATAATTGACACATGTTTGTAAAAAATCAAACAACAACAACAAAATTAAAAAAAACGTGCTCTACTGTCATTGTTATATTGAGGTATTGATTTGTAATAAAATTTCGACTTAAGTTGATGGAAAGTCAACATAAAAAAATATATATTGTAGCTGTCAAAATATGAAGTTTAAAAAATACAATTACATTTCGTAATTCTTAGTATTGGTTTAAACTCTAAGCTTGACAAACATGTTAAAAATATAAATTAAAGAGATTTAAATTCTTTGAAGCATATTGTAAGAAGAAATAATGTGTTTACAAAATAAAAAATAATTTTAAGAATTGTTTACATAGGTAAATGGATATAAAATTATGTTAATAATGCTGTAATTTGTGAAAAATATAAGAAAAATTAAGTAATCTTATGAGGAAACTTTGAAATTTTATTATATTATTATCCTTATTTTTATTTTTTTGTATTTGAAAACGATTTCTAAGTAATAGTAGTGATTTTGAAGAAAATAATTAATAATATAAAATGTAATGAATAATTTTGGTATTGTTTGCATTTTGAAAAAAAAAAAAAAAACTATAAAAAGCCATGTAAATAATGCAGATTTTAGATAATTTTTAAATATTTTTTCATTGTTTACATTTTGTAAAAAAAAATTAAATTTTTTAAATATTATTAGTTTATTTTTGAAGCAAGGTAAAAAACAAATTTTAGAAATTTTGGAATTGTTTACATTTTGTAAAATATGTAAAGTTATGGTTAAAAATGTAAATAATGTAAAAATTGGGTAATTTTTTAATTTAAAAGATATTTTGTGTTTTTTTAGATATTTTGAAATTGTTTATATTTTGTAAAAAATTCAATTTTTGTTATATTATGTAAATAATGTAAAAAGTTTATTGTACAAAAAAAAAAAAAAGGTAAAAAAGACAAACAATTTTTAGCAATCTTAGAATTGTTTGCATTTTGTAAAATATGTAAATCTATAGTTAAACATGTAAATAATGTAAAAATTGGTTAATTTTTAAATTTAAAAAATATTTTGTGATTTTGAAATTTTTTACCTTTTGTAGTAAATTATGTAAAATTTTCGAAAGAACATGTAAATAATGAAAAAATCGTAATAATTTATATAATTTCAAGAACTTATTTAAAAAGTAAAAACTAAAATATAAGAAAAATTAAGGAATCAAATGAAACTTCCTGATGATTTTTTTTATTTAGAAACGATTTATAAGTAAATTTTGAATTGTTAACATTTGATACTAAATTTTCGAACTGTAAAAAGTATGTAAATAATTTAATAATATTTATTTTTAAGAAGATATGTTGTAAAATTGTTTACATTTTGAAAACAAATAAAATAAAAGTCATGAAAATAATGCAGATATGTAAAAAATTCATAAAAATAATATATTTTGCATAGTTTCAAAATATTTTTGCATTGTTTACATTTTGTAAAAAAATAATTTTTTAAATGACATGTAAATAATAAAAAAATCTAATTTTTGAAGCAATCTAAAGAAAAAAATTATTGTTTACATTTTGTAAAAGATGTCAAACTAAGTAAATAATGCAATTTTTTTTTTTATTTTAAAAAATATTTTGTTTATTTATGACATTTTGGAATTATTTACATTTGGTAAACATTTTCGAGAGAACATGGAAATTATGAAAAAAATCGTAATAATTTTCTTATATTTTAGTTTTAAAACTAAAATATAAGAAAAATTCAGGAAAAAGTAAGCTTTAATTTTTAAATGATACGTAAATAATGTTGTTTAAATTTTTAATGTCATGTAAATAATGTAAAAAACTAATTTTTGAAGCAATATAAAGAAAAATAATAAATTTTAAAGCTATCTTAGAATTGTTTACATTTTGTAAAATTTTCGAAAGAACAAATACTTGACCAAAATATAAAATATTTTTTTACTTCTCCATTTTAATGGGAAAATATTTTTTTATTAAACATAGCCGACATTTGATTGAATAATGTTTGAAGCTGGTAATAAACAAATTTTTAATAACTTAAAAATTTAAAAAAATAGTTTAAAAACTTAAAATAATTTGTTTATTATTATTTTTTTTTTTTTTGAGAGATTAGTGAATTCTTTACATTTTATATAAGAGTGTAAATAATGCAAATATCTATTTCTTAATTTATTTTTTTTTTTTTAATTTACCAAAAGATATAATAATTGTTTACATTACTTACAAAATTTAAATATTGAAAAAACTGTAAAAAGTGTAAAATTTTTTTCAAAAACTGATTTTGGATTATTTTACATTTTGTAAAAAATTTAAAAACATTGTTCTATATGTAACTAATGGCAAAATGTTTTCAAAACTCTCAAAAAAAAATACATATTTTTTGTTCCCAAATGATTTTAGAGTTATTTACATTTTGAAAACAATGTAAAATAAATAAAAAAATGTTAAAAATATTAGCTTTAGAAGTACTTTAATTATATATTTAATTGATTTTGGAATTATTTACATTTTGTAAAAATATCGTTATGCATGTAAACATTTAAAAAAGTTGTGTAATTTGTTCAAAATTTAAAAAATGTATACTTTTGTTTGTTTTCTTAATGATTTTGGAATTGTTTACGTTTTGCCAAAATGTAAAATTTTAGTAATTAGGTACATGCAAATAATTTTAATTTACATAAAAAACCAACAATATTTTAATTCTTAGGAAACTTGGAAATTATTTGGAACTTGTAATAAATGTATAAATAAATGTAAAATGCAAAACATTTTTTAATTTATAAAAAAAACTTAAAAAATATGAATATTTACGAATTGTTTACTTCATGTAGAAAACGTAAAAATTAAGGAAAATCGGATAAAATTTAACTTTTATAAGCAAATTTTAATTATATAATATTTCGAATGTTTCCAGGTTTCCTAAACATTTTAAACAAATTTAAAAATAAACTTAAAAAACTTAATCCTTTAAGTGTAAATTTTTATTTTTACGAGTATTTTACAAGGAATTATAATAATTATTTAACAGTTATTTTAAAATTATTTACATTTTGTAAAAAATTTAAAAAAAGGAAAAAATAAGAAAATGGTGTAAATATTATGGAAATTTTCATTGACAGTCGAGTAAAAACCAATTTTATTGAAACCCCATTTATGAATCGCATGGGGAAATTATTTCTCTCCGCTATGTGTAAAATAAAAATTATTTATACCATTATTTGTGCGGTTTAATCTTAATTAAGTCATCATTTAATTATTTTCTTGTGTTATTTCACAATATACATACATAAATATTTGTATGTATATCTAATCACTATGAAATCATCCTTAAATTTAAATAAGTACTCACTTAAACCGCTGTCATCGTATTCAACCATATAAAAATATTTATAAATTAAAATTGATTCACTAGGTATTGAGGTTTTTAAAATCAAGGTTTACCTAAAAATAAAGAAAAAAAATATATATTGGTTAGAATATTATAAAAATAAGAAAATATTTAAATATTATTTTCAGTATTAACACAGAAAAAAGTAAAAATGGACTTCAATTACGAAATTTGTAATATTAATTAATTTTTAATTGATTTTGCTCCAATCATCAAAATGATAATATTAATAACTAGAATAATTGATATTATTATTACTTCTTTTCCTTAAATAGATGCAATGAGCTGAAAATTTTTGAAAATTTACTTAAATTTATTTTATTTCTGTACTTTATAGTTATATATTTAATTTTTCTTTATATTTTATTAACAGCTGTCAATTTATTAAAAAACAAAACTGAAAACCAATTAGAAAATTAATTATGTTAATTAATCATATAATTAAATTCCAATATAAAGTTAATTAATAATTTTATCAAAAAATTATTTGAAATATTTTTTTCTGTGTAAGAACTAATATTTAATTTAAAGTTTATTGTTTTATATTAAATATTACAAAAATTTAATATTTTAATATTTTAACTCTTTTTTGTTTTCTTTTAAACATTTCCTTATAAATCTTTTTAATATTAGTGTTAGCATTTTTTCCAACATAAATCCGTTTTATTATTATAACAGCCATAAGGAAAAGCTTAACTAAAGACAAAATCATAAAGTTTTTCTTCCACATAAATTTTCTCCATTCACTTATTTTTATTTTTTTACTTCATCTTACCACTTTGGTATTTATTTAAGTAGTTTAACTTAAACGTAAGTGTGTAAAAAAATGAGCATAAAAAATGACTATAAATAACAACGGTAAAAAATGTGTACGATTGTCGCTGAAGAGGAAGTAAATTTTAAGTGTCTAAATTAATATGAATTTAATTTTTAATAAAAATATTGGAAACAAACTGCCTTATTTCGATAAAGAGACAATATTTCAGATTGTCATACAAAATTACTTTCGATTTTTCTCAATATTATAATCAGACATTATCGCCAAACAAACAGATTTTTTTTTAATTAAAACATTAAAAAAAGAAAAAAAAAAGTAAAAAATGGAATTCAATTACCAAATTGCTTATATTAATTAATTTTTGTTTGATTTTCCCAAATCATGAAAATTATAATATTAATAACTAGAATAATTGAAAATTTTTTTGAAATAGACTTAAACTTATTTTGTTGCTATATTTTTATAAACAAATCTTTCATTTATCAATTAATAAATAATATAATTAAATTCCAATATAAATTTAGTTATTAATTTCATTAAAAAATAATTTGAATTTTTTTTTTTTTTTTTGTTTTGAAATTTATTCTTTATTATTTTTTAAAAAGCAGCCAAATTTTTGCTCCCATATTGCCGTCCGATAACTTCAATAAATTTCCGGTCTATTACTTAGATATTTCGCTACAATGTATTTTATTTTCTTTATGTCTTGCAGCAGACTTCCTGGAGAAAAATTAAACCATTTAACACAAAATATCACACCATATTCCAAACACCACAACTCATCTCTAAAGATATAAATAAATGACCAACAAAAGTTAAAATAAAAACAAAAAAATCATAAATTATGGAGTATGATAAATTTTGAAAGTTCTATAAATAATACAAAAAAATGAAGCAAAAAATTAAAATCCAACTGCTACTTTTGCCAGATTTTACCCTAAGTTTATTGTTCAATAAGTTGGTTGCTTGATTTTGCTCTGATGTTGAACAGTTCGTTATTTTCAGTATATTTTTCCGGTGAAATCATAAAGCAAAGTTACAAATACAAAAGAAATTACGAAAAATTAAGGGTGTTCACTTAATATTTAAGAAGAAAATAAAAAATAAAAAAAAAAAATGCAAACAAACAGCTGAGTAATTTTTAAAATCTGTTTAAATACATTAATAAAGTGAAAGCAGAAAACACATTTTCTTAAACTCCTTTTAAATATTTTTATAATAATATATATATAATTAAGAAAAATAATTCAAAAGCAAAGTATTCTAACAGATTAAATTAAAATTTTATGTATGAAAATCAAATTTATTAAAATTCAACCTATTAAAAAAATTTTACATTCAATTACTCAGGTGATCGTTTTATTTATTTATTTTTGATTAACCAATTAATTAATTAATTGGTTAATCAAAACTAGATAAAATTTAAAATTTGATAACTCGAATAATTGATACAATTAAAAAAGTTATTCAAACATATTCAATTTTTGACAAATTGTAAATTGACCATATTTTTCCTATGAATTAGGTTAGGTTATAAGGGTCGGAGATCCTTAGGCCCATTTTTATACCCTAAATGGGAACGTTCCGTTAGTCCAACAATCAGTACTCTTAACAAACCTAATCAGGTTTGACAGTGGAATAATGTCATTGAAGCAATCCAGAACGTGGAAGAGTTGTCTACCGAGGAATCCCAGTCTACGCCCTTTCAGTGCTGGACATTCGCATAACAAGTGTCGTATGGATTCTTCCTCATCTAAGCAACTTCTACAAAAGCTATTTCCTGGGTTCCGATAGACGTCCGATCATACAGTGCTCTGTGATAATACCTAAAAGCAGCGTTGTCGATATCCTATCAAAAGATAGTAATGCTCTAGTTCTGCTCCGAGACCGGAGTGGCCAGAGTGTCCTTGATAGTCTACAAGTGGTGATTGAGGGCCACCGCCCATTCATCAGACGATGCATTAAATGCGCATTCGTCGTCCATTTCATTGCGCCGAATACCTGTATGGACTGGGACCCATACCGGTTCCACAAGAAGGTGTCTCAGCTGAGTTGAGGAGCGTATATGAGAGAATTCAGTGCCTTCACAGAAAAAAATATTTCAAATTATTTTTTAATAAAATTATTAACTAACTTTATACTGGTATTTAATTATATTATTTATTAATATAATTAATTTTTTAATTGGTTCACAATTCTTTTTTTAAATAAATTGACAGCTATTAATAAAATATAAAGAAAAATAAAAAATTTGACTATAAAAATAAAAAAATTTAAGCCAATTTCCAAAAATGTTCAGCTCATTACATCTATTTAAAAAAAAAGCAGTAATAATAACATCAATTAATCAAGTTATTAATATTATCATTTTGATGATTGGAGTAAAATCAATTACAAATTAATTAACATAAGCTATTTCCTAATTGAAGTCCATTTTTACTTTTTTCTGTGTTGATTGCGGCAAAACTGTCCACATGTATATCAATGTTCGAAGCGCAGAATTGAAATTACTGAATTCGCTTCGCTGCCATGTTAATAGCATATATCTCGGGCTGGAAGTCTGTATACGAATTGGGTAATCTGAGAGAAATCGAAATGTCTAAGTCATCAGAAAAAATACCCGAGCCAGTGCTAGTATTCGTCTTCGATCCATCAGTGAACACTGAAATTGCATTTTCCTTAAAAATAGAATTTGCTGCCCATTCTTCTCTATATAGGATTCTACTGTCAAAAGTTCTATTAAAATTCATTTCCGGTATCAAATAGACGGTCCCCTGTATAAGAGTTGATCTGCCTATTTCATTTAATATAGTAGCGGACTTGACATAGTCTCCTGGAATGCCCCAGGCCTCATCGCACCAGTGATTAAGAGACAAGCCAATCTCTGCACTTTATTCAGAGTAGAGATGTGTGTCTTCGTGCCTACTACCATCCACCATACAAGAGCTCCGTAGATTAGAATGAACCTAATAACTGCAGTATACATCCCATCTTTTTGATGGTGGGTATAATAAGTAATAATTTGAATATTTGAATACAATTTTTTTTTAATAGGTTGAATTTCAATTAATAAAATAAATGAATATGTATTATTCGTTATTGAAATTTGAATTTAATTTATTAGAATACTTTGATTTTGAATAATTTATTTAATTATAAAAATATTTAAAATCATTTTATAATTCTGATTAAGAATATAATTGATATTTTTTAAAAAATATATTTTTTTTTTTTTCTGAGTAAATTATTCTTATCTCTTAATATTTCTTTTATAATAAAAACTTTTATTTTGCTTTCTCCCCTTACTCTTATTAGTGAATACCCCTTTTAAACTTCTACTTTTGCCAACAATCATCATTCTGGCTTGTTGCAAATATATTGCAGCAATTTAGTGCAAAAAAATAATAAAACATCATACATTCAACAATATGTTTACAATGAACATTTTGTTTTTTTATTAACAAATGTTCTTTCTTTTTTCATGTTTTGTTAAGAATCCGTTCATATTTCTCAAATGAAAATAATTTCCATTTTGTTTGTCGTTTCACAAAATAAAAAAATAAGAAAACAAAGAAAGACGACGTAAGTAACAATAGCTGTTAAGAAAAATAAGGAAATGATGATGGTCATTTTAAATGGCACAACATGAAATATTATAATTTTGTGGAATAATTTAAGTTACAAAAAAAAAAAATCAATAAATCTAAATAGCCAAAGGGGAAAAGAAATGAACAATTTCATGCACAAACAAACCATTTGGCGGTATTGCCAAAAAGGTTTCCGTTTTGGATTTGGCTTAAACTATTTCAAAGCAAATAATGTTTCATGAAAATAAATTAAAATGAATATTAAAAACACTAAAGAGGTGTTAAAAATTAAATTCTAAAATTTGTTTTCTTTTCATTATTTTCTTCCAGGAAATTGAATTTTAGTAGCTAACATTTTCGCATTATAATAGAAAATGTTAAATTATTTGACACTTGCTATGTTAAGTTGTTAAATTACTTCTATGCTTTTCATTAAAACTTTTTAATTTCCAACGCATTTATTTAGTCTTAAAAAACTAGCTGCAAACTAAATTTATAAATATTTTCCACAAAGTCTTTCTTTCCTTAAATTCTCCAAAGTCTTTCAGTTTTCCACAAATCTTATGAAAAACAACATGAAAACTTTCTGACATTTTAAACATTTTTGAAAGTTTTTTCCATGAAATTTTCTAAAGATTTTTTGGTAGCAGCATAAATATTGTTGAAATACATATTTATTTAGTATTTTTGATTCGAGCATAAAATGAAATTTATAATTTTTAAGAAAAGAAGAAAAAATAAAAAAAATCCCTGACTGTCTGTTTGAAGTTTGGCATGCATACGCATATATTTTTGGTATTTAAATATAGTGTAGCATCATTCGTTCGTAATGCCAAAGATAAAAATAGCTGAACGAAGGTGAATTGAAAAGTGATTAAAAATTTAAAAAGTATATATGCCATTGATTTATAATGAAATTTTTTTAATGCAAATAATTTTCCAAAAACTAATGTTTCGAACATTACTTACTACGTATATATATTTAAATAATCTTAAAATTTTATTTCGAATTTTTAAATTCCTTCAGTTTTATTTTCTTTTACATTTACATATTAGTTTATACGTAGACAATAACTCAAAATACATTTATTAAGTTCGAATTTTTCGTAAACATAATAATTTATTTAAAAATGTATTCAATAAAATACACAGAAAAAAGTAAAAATGTACTTCAATTTCGAAATTGCTTATATTAATTAATTTTTAATTGATTTTGCTCCAATCACCAAAATGATAATATTAATAACTAGAATAATTGATTTTATTATTACTGCTTTTTTTAAATAGATATAATCAGCTGAAAATTTACTTTTATTTCTATATTTTTATAGACAAACAGCTGTCAAAAGAAACCAATTAGAAAATTAATTATATTAATAAATAATATAATTAAATTCCAATATAAAGTATAATTTGAATTATTTTTTTCTATGTAAGTGATTGAATGTTACTTAAATATTTAAAAAATATACAAATTATGAATTTCGAAATGAAGTTCAAATTTTCGAACACTACATATTCTCTTAAAAGTTTATCCATTTACTTATTTTTAAAAAATTGACTTATTTAAAAAAAATTAATTTTGCAATAAATTAATGAATATGAACAAGACTACATCACTAAAAACTGATTAAATCGCTAATATATCCACGCATACTTAACATACACTGTCGGACAAAATAAATGCGGTTTTTTACTCTTGCTACTTATTTCATAATGATTGTCTTCTAGGTTCATTATGGGCTACTTTTTTGGTGTCTAGGTATTTGTCATTTTATATTCTTTAATTTAATAAACAAAAGAAGTTTTTGAATTATGTGCATTTCGAGTTTGCTGTTAAAGTGTTGACTTGGTCATGGATTTTGTGCGACAAATTAAAGTGACACTTTACTTAATTTCTTAAATTTGGCTCCCAATTTTCGATTTTTTTTTTTATACAAAATGGAAGGCATATGCTTAAAAAGTGCTACATTTTAATATTCTTTACATTAAACTCTATTCAACTTATTATTACACTTGAAAAATAAGGATAGATTCGGACATATTATCGGAAAGTCTTCGACCACAATCCAGTAAAATTTTTTGATTATGATAGAGAAAATGAAGTAAGATTAATGTAATCGTCTTTAAAGTGCAGCTTTTTAGAATCTGATGTTAAAAGAACCATTCCATTATACAAAATTCCAATTTAGAATGAAAATTAAAAGAAATTGAGGGGGTTAGAAACCCTAATACTGCGGAGTAAAATCGTAGCTATATTGTAATTCTCGCCAAAAAGAATCTCATTTTTCTAAGCGCATAGATAAAGAAGGAAGTAATTTTAATTATTACTAGCCTTACTGTCCAGACAAGGTTCAAAAAAATTGATTTCATATGTACCAAAGTTAAGAAAACATTTTTTACACGATCTCATCCAAATAACTGTATTTTAGAATGGTTCTGTGACTTTAACGATTATTTTTCTATTAAGGGTCGCTTTATTATATTAGCACAACAATGATGTGACCTTTACTTCGAATAGGTACTTCTAAAATTCATATATTTGAGCTTTTTTCTGACTGTAAAAGCTATTATAGTTATAATTACTTCTTTCCTTATAACTTTAGATGATGAAACTCATTATCCTTTGGCGAGAATATTGATATCGTTACGATTTTACTTCGTAGTCTTAGGGTTTACGCCCTTTCAATTCCTTCTAAATTTCAATTGTTATTTTTTTTGTATTGTACTTTAAAGTCAAACACATTAATTTTTCTTCATTTCTCTTATCTGGAGTCAAGAAATTTTTCTGGATTGTAGTCGAAGACTTTCCGGTAATATGGCCGTATTTATCATTATTTTCTAAACTTAATAATAATTTTAATATAATTTAATTAATATAATATTAAAATTTAGCACTCCTTAGGCATATGCCTTTCATTTTGTATAAAAAAAAAGAAATCGAAAATTGGGAGCAAAACTTAAGAAATTAAGTAAAGTATCACTTTATTTTGTCGCACAAAATCCATGACCAAAAAGAATATAAAATGACAAATACCTGGACATCAATAAAGTAGCCCATAATAAATCTAGAAGACAATTATTATGAAATAAATAGCATGAGTAAAAAACCGCACTTTTTTTGTTCGATACCCAGCAAAAAAGGAACTGAAAAAGAGCTGAAAAAGTCATGAATTTAACATTGTGTTGGCATTGGAAGGAAATACTTATTGGTGCAAAAGAGCTGCAGAAATTCTTTTTTTAACCCATATTTGTCATTGGTAGGATGTTCTTCTTTTATGCTTCTTATTCATTTCTTTTGAAGTACTTCCTTTAAAACTATGTTTATGAATTTTTTTTTACAAAAATTCAGTGTGAGCCTTATTAAAATATAATAAAAATGCATTCAAATTTATAAAATTTTAATTTTCTTAGAAATTATTAACCTTTTTTCCAGCTAAAATTTCATTTATTTTCACTTTTTTGGAAGTAATTATTAAGAACTTCCAAAAAAGTTTAAAATATGCACTTTGTTCTACTTTTGAAGTGGTGAAGATATTCTTATTTGGAAGCTCTTAATCGTTTTTTTGCTGGGTAGTGTATCGCGATATTTTTAATTTGTACTTAATATATACCATTGTAGAATACATAAATGCAATAATTTTTGATTAAGGACTATAAATGGAATTTTGGCAATTTTTTATAAATTTTTATCTTAAACCTCCATAATATTAATGCCGCTCGGTAAAAGTCATTCACGCGAACAGATCTGTGTTCCACTAGAGCCAAGAATTATTGGTACTAAATAGCGTTGATGTGCCATTAAAAAATTTTCGAAATTTTTTTGAACCCCAAAAGTAAACGAGTTTGAAGAATTACCCATATACTTAAACCTATGATTTTGTAATTAATATTACGAAGAAACCAAAATAACATAAAAAATACAATAATATTGAAAACTGTGGCAACTCTATAGTTTTTGTAGCTGAATTTGTTGGGAAATTGAGAATTAATTTTTTTAAAAAAGTACGTTTTGATAAAAAGATTTTAGAAAAATATATAATTTCTTTGTGTTTTAAATGAATGCATTAAATGATCTAAAAATGCTGTTCGCAAAAAATTGTGAATTGTGAAAAATTTTTTATTAAAATTTATAAAATCTGTTAAAATATCACAAAATACTATAGTTATGAAATTTGAAATTATGTTCGAATTTTCGAACATATTAAATTGATTTAAAAATATAACAAATAAAAATGCTAATGAAATTATAACATAAAATAAGTTAAAACTTAATTTTATTAAAGGAATTTTTTCACAAAATTAAAAATAATACATAAATATTAACCTAATTTAAATGATTGAATTTTCGATACCCCTTATATATTAAAATTTTTCTGTAACAAGTACATATTCAAAAAGTTTAAAATTTATAAATGACATTATCAATAAATTTTTACTTAAAATTTTCAGTAGAATATAATTAAATCAATTAAGAAGTAAAGCTTATTATAATATTGCATTTTGAAATTTTGTTCGAATTTTCGAACATATTAAATTTACCTAATTTTTTCAACAAATAGAATATTTCTTAATTTAAAATTATTTTCAAATCGTAATTTTAATAAAAAATAAATAAAATTTTGAACTAATTAACAATTCTTCTACTTAAAAATCTCATCTTTTGCATATGCTCGCTTACAGTTTAAATGTTTATTTGGTCTAGGTTTTTTGAAAGAATGAATACAGGGCAAATGAACTACGCCAAGTATTTATTTTCATACAAATAAAATATAGAAAATCGAAAATACATACATATACAAAAATTTCCCCTACAAAATGAAAAACCAACTTTCAGATTTCAGAAAATTTTATTCTACAAAAACCTAGGAAAAATAAAAAAAATATATATATTACATGCTTACACGATTTGGAACAAAAACCAGAATAAAAAAAATATATTGTTATACTAAACATTTGTTTTTATACAATAAATGAGAAGAGGATGTACATATACGAGTGAGTATAATACTACTGAATGCAACAATATTTTGTTGTATAAAAGTAGCTGAGTGTCGGTGTATATTTCGTATGAGTCTCTATGTCTGCCTTTATGTTTGTTTGAATTTGCCTTTAGCTTTTACATTTATCACAAGAACTAACATGGAAATTGAGGAATATTTATAACAAAACAAAACAAAAAAAATATTATATACTACTTATATTTTGAGTATGAAAAAATATCGATTTCTTAATGTTTTGTGCAAAAAATAAAAATAACCAAAGTATTATTTTTGTTGTCGAATTTCAAGGATTGTTTTTTCCTAAGAGTTTTAGTAGAAGGGAGAATGATTGTTATTTTTTAGCCCTGATAGAAATTGTAAAAACCAGTTGGTTTTAGATGTTCTTATAAGGTACAAAATGCGAATTTTCACTGCAGTTCTTAAGTTTATTTTTAAACAAAAATATTGTAATTTGATTTTGTCTTAAGTGGCAGTTGTTTTTATTGTCCCTAAGTAATCTATAATGTAGTCAGTTTAAAGTTCTGAACCTGTATTTTTTAAGTTAAGTACTTTTCTAACTTTTTGTTAAGTGTTTTATCCCAAAATGGATAGTAAAATTTTGAGTTTTTAGATAGTTTCACCAGAACTGCAGGGTTTTAATGACTTTGGTTATATAGTATATGTATTTGTTGTATGACATGACGACTTGTTCTTTTATTTTAGGTAATATGCGAATAATAAGGTTAACATGTTATTTTTATAGGGGATTTTTTTTTTTTTTTTTTTCGTTGCAAAAAACAAACAAAAAACTTTGTAGTAAATTGTTTGATATTATTGCTTATAAAATAGATACCAAATTTGAAAAAAAAAAAAACTAAAAAGAAATATTAAATTTAGTAGCTTAGCAAAACACATATTTAGAGTTAAATTGATTTTGTGAAATGTTTAACTGTAAGGTCTTAAATCTCAATGATATAGACTTTTTTTGAAGCGAAAAAATATTAAGATTTAAATTTATGTCAAAATTTTTCCAAAATATTATTATAATTATTTTTTTAATATATTTACTAATTTTTCAAATTACTTTTATTTTCAGCAACTATAATTTTTAAATTCTGCAAACATCAACGTTATACATAAACATGTATGAATAGTGGCGTGTTCATGTCATGACATATGTTATTGATTCAAACATCTGCTTTTGACAGTAAGTATTTTAATTTCTATTTCTTTTGCAACTTACACGCTTTATTTTATTTTCTTAAAAAAAAAAAAAAAAAAAAAACGTGTCAGAAATTTTTCTTTAAAATAAAAATTTAAAAAAATGACTATCAATTAAATAAACAAAAAAAAAAAAAAAATATTATTACAACACAAAAAGTTTTTAAACAAAAACATTGAACAAATATGGTTTAAAGCCTAAAAAAAATCGATTAAAAAATTTTTTTTTTTTTTTGGCATAATGTCAAGTTAAGAATATTAATGATATTTAATGTAAATATGAATAAATATGTGTGTATGACCAAAAGAACCATTTTCAGTAGAAGAAATAATAGATAAATTAAAAAAAAAATTAAATACAGTTTAATTGAATTTTTTGTTAAAAGATTAATTATTTATTCAAAAGTTTAATGTAAGAAATTGAAACAGATGCCAAAATTTAAATGAAGTAACAAGGAAAAGGGAAATAAGAAATACCAAAAATGAACTTAAATATCAAATTAATTTTTAACGGTTTTAGAACAGAATTCGAAATTTCTTAAATGAAAAAAAAAAAAAAAATAAATAAAATAAAATTATAAATATTTAATTTGGAAAAAATTATAAAATCATCGAATATAAGAAATTGTTTAAAATAAAAAAATTTAACATATTAGTTTTTTAAAATTTTTTTTACACTAGAAAATAAATAAGGAAATAGCGAATTTGGAAAAAAGTAGAATTTTAAAATAATTTTTTTTTTACATTAATTGATTTTTTTATTTTAAATATTTAAAATTACTAAATATTGAATTTAGAAATGAATTTAGAATTTTTGAACATAAAAAAATTCAATTTACTGTAAAAAGTTTTGTTTACAGTTTTTTTTTAATAAATTAATTTATAATAACAAGAAAAATTGCTGTGTGTGAACTCTTTATAGCATTCTGAATTAAAATTCATATGAAATTAAGTCTTTTTAAAATTGATGTGTGTGAAGCCCTACTTAATATTGATTTTCTAATTGAGTTAGAATTTTCGAATTTGTCAAATTTAATTATTTTTAATACATAAAGTTTTGAATTAATTATAATTGTTAGTAAATTTTTATGAAAAATTCTATTAAATCAGCCAAATATTAAAACAATTTTAAAATATTGATTATCGAAAATAAGTTCGAATTTTTCAAAATCATAAATTTGTGATTAATTAAATTTAATGTATTGAAATAAAAATATAATATTTTAAAAGTAAATATAAAAGATATTTAGAATTCATGCATATTTTTACAACAATATTACAAAAAAAAAAAAAAAAATATATATATATATATATATATATATATATATATATATATATATATATATATATATATATATATATATATATATATATATATATATATATATATATATCGAAATTATAATAAAATTTTTGATTATGTAAAATTTATAAAATTTTGTTTAACAAAGTAACAAAATAAATTTTTTATAATAAAACATTAATTTTTCTACAAATTACCGTAAAATGTACTAAATTATAGAAAATTTAATAATATTGAAATTCGAAATTAAGTTCAAATTTTCGAACATAGCAATTTTACTTGAATTTTTTTAAAATAAACAAAAATATCATATTTATATAGTAAATACAAGGTGGCGCAAAAGTAAACTTCCGATGTTTTTTGGCTGTAATTAATTTGATTCTTCCTGTTGATTATTTTTATTTCGTCTTTTAATTTTTTTACATCAAGTCGAGAATATGATGTCATGTAAATGGCCGCCGCCACAGTTAATTGTCATTTGAGCCCTTTTTATGGCATTTTCCATCACTTTGGCCAAAACTTCCGGCGATAGGTCCTCACATTCTTGACGGATATTGTCTTTAAGAGCTGCAAGAGTCTGAGGCTTGTTGACATAAACCCGCGACTTCAAAAAGCCCCACAAAAAGAAGTCTGGAGCGGTCAAATCAGGCGATCTTGCTGGCCAGTGCAAATCGCCAAAACGGGAGATTAGGCGCCCGGGAAATGCATCCTTCAGCATATCGGTTGTGGCACGTGCAGTGTGTGCCGTTGCACCGTCCTGTTGGAACCACATGTTTTCCAATCCCAATTCATCAAGTTGCGGCAAAAAGAACTCGTTGATCATTGCTCTGTAGCGCTCACCATTCACAGTAACCGTTTGGTCCGCGACGTCTTCGAAGAAAAAAGGTCCGATGACTCCTCCAGCGAAAACAGCACACCATACAGTGACTTTGAGCGGGTGTAATGGCTCTTCGTGGGTTACACGCGGATTTCAGTGCCCCAGAAGCGTAAATTTTGCTTATTTACGTACCCGCTAAGATAGAAATGGGCCTCATCACTCATGATTATTTTTGATGAAAAATCATCTTCCTCTTGGTGGTGATTAAGGATGGCTTGAGCGTATGTTAGACGCGATTGGCGGTCAGCAGCTAACAGCTGATGCACCGTCTGGACTTTGTACGGAAACATCTTCAAATCTTGTACCAAAATTCCCTGTAAAGATGGTCGACTGATACCCATTTGCATGGCACGTCGTCTGGTCGATGTCGACGGCGCTTCCATGACATCCTCGGCTACAGCAGCAATATTCTCTGCAGAACGGCTACTCCGGGGTCTGCCACGCCTGGCAGCATCTCGTGTTGTGCCAGTCTCTTCGAGGCGAGCGGCTAAACGTCTCAGTGTTTCACCAGTAGGCGTTGGACGGCCAGGAAATCTGCGACGAAATTCACGTTGTGCCAAAGTCACCGACCGATTATTGGTCAAATAAATAGTCAGCAATATTCCGCGTTCTGGAGCAGTGTAGCGTAACATTGTTTATTAACGTATATTTCGCATGTGTTTACTACACAAATGTCAAAACAGAACTGACATTAGGGCCCAATCGCAAAATTTATAGCATTTTCTGATAGGAGGATTACTTTTGCGCCACCTTGTATAATAAAATGTCTGAACTTTTGAATGTTTTTTTAATGAAAACAAAAAAAGTTTAAACTTCAAAATTTCGAAATTTATAAAAAAAATAGATTTTTATAAAATATTTTATATAAAATCCCTTAAAATCCATTAAATAATATTTCTATTATTATTATTATTAAGTGAAAAATATTGAATTTCGAAATTAAGTTCGAATTTTCGAACATGTAAAATTTGGTCTAAATATAATGAAAATGTTAAAAAATTACTTTATTTGTTTTTCCTTAAATAATTAAATAAAAATTAATGTTCGAATTAATGAAAATCCTTTTCAAAAATCAATTTTCTTAAATTTTCTTCCAATATTACGTTAATATCACGCTTTAATTACAGATATTTAGCAAATTGTTTACACCTTCTTTATTTTCCTTCCCTTAAGGATAAATTATTCGTTTTTAAAAAATCCTTTGTCTCAAGCTGAAAAACGGATTTCTATTTTATATGGCTTTCTCTCTCTCTCAACACCCAGTATGTAATTTTTTATAACTATGACCCACTTTAAAAACCATAATTTACATAGAATTTCTTTCTATCCTTCCAAATTTATAGTTCGAGGTTTTTTCAGGCGTTAATAAAGGAAACCACAGCTCGATGATTTAAAATCCTGTGAAACAAATGTCTTAGAAATAAAAAACAAAAAGTTTCTAAACAATTTCGTTTTTTTATTTTTTATTTTGCCATGTAGCAAAATTACTATAATTATTCACACATACAAAGCAGCATAATAAGTAAGAAAAATAACAGTTACTGTATGCATACAAATTATGTCAGGCCAAAAGTCAGTCAGCATAAGAGTTCATAACATAAAAACACAACAAATATAATAAAAAAAACAAAACTTTTTAAAAAGTTAGTTTCAAAACTACAAACTACCAGTAACAGTATTAATAATAACAAAAACTACAACAGAACAATGAATTTAAATGCAAAAATAAAAACGAATATTCATGGAGAAATTCTCAAGCCGGAAATAAATTATTTGTTACGCCTACAAAAAAAAAACATAGTTTGAAACAAAAAAAAGATTTATATTATATTTTATGTTATATTTCGCATAAATATTTTTAAGTGTTAAAGAACATGAAATAAAAATTTAGGTAGAATTTTCGAAATGAATAATTTTTGTTTGCCAAAATTTTTTATTTTGTTTTTATTTTAAGGGTTTATTTTACTTTTAGGGGTGTTTAGTTAAGGCTGGTCCAGGTATTTTATTTAAATGCATTTGCTTTTTAATGCTAAGTCATTTGGTTTTTATATTCAACATATTAAAATTTCTTTTAGGTGTCTCTATTGTTTTTCTTAATTTTCTTTTATTTTTTGTTTTATAAGAAAATAATTGAAAAGATTTTAATCATTAAAAATTAAACATCTGTGGGAGATTAAGTACCAGATACAGAGATAATTATTGCAGGGAGGTAAATTGTATTTTTCAGGAAGAAAAGATCTTTTGTTTAGAATTACAAATGAAGGTATATGATTAGATGAATAATAAGTTGACCACAGTGGTGGAATTTTGTAGAGTAAAAAATAAAAATTGTGTGGAAATTACAATACAGAGTACAGAAATTTTTTTTATAATGAAAGATAAACATTTTTAAATTTTGATAGGAAAATTTACTTTATTTTTTACACTAGCTTAACCTGGTGCGCTTTGCTACCCATTTTGATGTCATATTAGATATTAAATTTATATGTGGCTACTATTTCTATTACACTTTCACTAAATAATACTCTTGATATGAAAACTAATGCTTCCTTTGTATAGGGGATACTCTTTACCCAGTCCCTATCCATACTGTTTTTATTTTATAAATGCAATATGTTAAGAAAGTAGTTCTCACAAAATTTGAGGGCTCTTACCGTAAGAATATTTGCTTTGTATGGGGGTTACCATTTCCCCAGTAATAGTTCTCAAGATAATGTGGATAATTAGTAATTACTTTGTATAGGAGGTACTACAAATACCACTTTTCTCGGCCTTAACTACGCTATTTTCATTTAACGTATACAACATGATAAGAAAACAGTTGCCACAAAATTTAAGGGCTCTCGCCATAATAGTTCTTTAGATGTGTCACTAGGAATATTTGCTTTGTATTGGAGGCACCATTTCCCCAGGTCCTATTCATCTCCTTTGCAACTGAACTTATTTGAGCAAGTTATTCTAACGAAATGTTATAACTTTTGCTGTAATAATTTCTAAGATATACTACATTTGATATATTCGTTGTTTGGAGGGTATCACTTCCCCTGGTCCTATCCGTCCCATTTTCATTTCAAGTTTGGTGTTTGATATTAAAGATATTCTCATAGAATTTTAAGATGTTTGCTGTAACATTATTTAAGTTATCTGATAATTAGTATGTTCTTTGTATTGGAGCTATCACTCCCCCTAAACCTACCTGACCCATTTTCATCTCAATTATGTAAATTGATAATAAAATTATTTTTACAAAATCTCGGGATTTTATCCGTAATAGTTCTGGAGACATGTGATAATTAATGATAATTAATATTTATTTCGATATACTTTGGGGGCTACCATTCCCCTTTCGGGTATCACAAAATGATACTGTGAAAATTTCAAGAAAATCGGTACCGTATTTAGCTGTCTATAAATCCCAAAGCAACAAACACAGTTTCATTTTTATAATTAAATTAACGAAAAGGATGAAAATGTTTTAATTTCTTTATAAAATTCGAATTTAAGAACATTTTAAAATTAAATGAAATTGAAAAAAAGATTCGACTGTGCTGAATTTCAATAGCAAAATTTTCGAAAGGATTTCTGATCGTTTGATATATATATATTATATATGGTAGTTATCGGTGGGCTTCATAAACACTATTTCAACCGACATACTGACGGACATGGTCTAATCTTCATCATTTCTTACAAGGATCCCGAAAATATTAAAATTTTCAAATTTGTGAAAATTACAAACGGAATGATAAACTTATATATACCCTTTACACCTGTGGTAAAGGGTATAAAAAATGGAGTGAGATCGAAAAAAAAAAAATAACACACGTTTGCCTCTTAACTTTTTTCGGAAGCAAAATTTATTTACCTTTTATTTTTTTATCTAGTAATATTTGAAAAATATGTCAGTTATTATTTTTAGTCAATGGCGAAAAAGAAATACTAAAATTGTTAAAATTATTAAAAATTTAAAAAAAAAAAACATCAACTTTTTCAAATTTTACGTTATATGAAGGTGGTCGGTAAAGTGGGCGGACTACCCCCATTTTTTGTGATCAATGTAAACTTGGAAACAAAAAATGGGGGTAGTCCGCCCACTTTACTTGAACTATTTGAACTCAATTTCGTTGAAGTTTCACCTTATATGGGAGGTGGGCGGACCACGACCATTTTTGGTTTCCAAGTTTATATCGACTCTCAAACTATTTATACCAGCAACAAATTTTGTTGTCGTACATGCTTTTGTTTAAGAATTATCAGCAGAAAAGTATGAAACGGACAACCTGTGTTTATTAACCGATTTTGCCCATTTTCAATACCAAACAAACCTTATATAAGATAAATATTTGTGACAAATTTTGTTCCCCTACGTTGCTCCAGTGGAGAGAAATTGGGCTCTCGTGCAAAAGAAAATTTAAGAGCACAAAAAAGGTATCCCAAAATATCAAAGATTTTAAAAGGAGATGGGCCAACTGTTCTAAAAAAGTGACTGAAATAACTAACAAATCTCTAATGGAAGGGTTACTAAAAAATGTCCATGAGTTCATAAGTAGTGTAGAGTATTTCATACTTGTTAAAAAATAATTAAAAAAATAGAGACCCATGATTAATAATGTTTTATATTTTTTTCATGTCAATAATTTATTCATTCAAATTTAAATTTTTCAATTGTTTAGTTTAAACTTTTTTCTAATAAAATTTATAAAAATATAAAAAATTGTAGACATTTTTATTTAAATTAAATAAACACATCTACAAATTGGTGACCTCCGATAAACGAACTATAAAATGGCTTTATTTCATTCACCATCACACGGAGCTGGAGATTCCAACCAGAACCAGAATGTTCCACCAACAGCAACACCCCCCACGGTAGGAATTATTCCAATTACTGGAGAAAATGAACATATCCAAATTGATGCAGCATCAACAATCAAATTTCCTCCTTTCTGGCAAAAGAATCCTAAAATATGGTTTTTTCAAGTAGAAACCATTTTTAGTTTGCAACGAATTACATCGGATGATACTAAATTTCGTTATCTCGTAGCCAACATTGATCCAGGTACACTTGATCTTGTTAGTGATTTACTGGACTGTGCCGAAACAGGAAACAGATATGAAACGTTAAAAACAAGAATTATATCCTTATTCTCCGAATCCGATGAACGTAAACTAAAACGACTTTTAAGTGGTCAAGTCCTTGGTGATCAAAAGCCTTCACAATTTTTGCGCACAATTCAAAATCTAGGACAAGGACAGGTTGGTGAAAAAGTAATTCGATCCATTTTCCTAGATCAATTGCCTGAAAATGTTCGTGCCATTCTTGCGATAAGCGAACAACAAGATGTCAACAAACTGGCAGCTCAGGCTGACAAAATAATGGACATGACTCAGCCAACAACAATTTCATGTTTGGATAATAACGTATCAACAATTTCTTCAAGAATTGATGCCTTGGAAAAAAGTTTTAAAAATTTGAATCACCCAAGAAATAGAAGCAAAACACCTCGTAGACGTAGAACCAGATCAAAGTCAAGGGAAGTGAATCCAGATTATTGTTGGTATCACAACAGGTTTGGAAACAAAGCAACAAAGTGTATTAATCCTTGCTCTTATCCAAAAAACTAACTTCGACATCAGACAACGCGGCGGTCGATGTCATTAATACAAACTCAAGCCGCCTATTCATTAAAGACCCACTATCAAAAAAAGTATTCTTAATAGATACCGGAGCTGACATTTCTGTAATACCCAAAGATCCTAGAATAACAGGTAACAATCTTACTTCTTCCAATACACTATTCGCTGCAAATGGTTCCCCAATAAAAACATTTGGCACTATAGTATTACAATTATCTATTGGTCTTAGAAGAACTTTTACATGGTTATTTATAATTGCCGACGTTACAAAATGTATCATTGGTTCAGATTTTCTAAATTATTTCAATTTACTACCCGATTTAAAGAATAAAAGATTAGTTGACGGAACAACACTTTTGTTTTCTAATGGACGTTTAAAACTTGAACATTCTCTTGGTATATCAACTATATTTAAAGATCAATCACCATACCAAAAACTTTTAGAAGAATTTCCTGAAATTCACAACGTCTCTATTTCTTTTGGAAGAAAAAAAATGAAGTATTTCATCGTATTGAAACTGTAGGTTCTCCTGTTTGTGCAAAAGCAAGACCATTAGATAAAAAACGATTAATTATTGCTAAAAATGAATTTCAATTTATGTTAGATCATAACATTATTCGTCCTTCAAAGAGTAACTGGTCTAACCCATTACATATGGTTTCGAAAAAGAATGGTGAATGGAGACCTTGCGGTGACTATAGATTTTTAAACAAAATTACAGTCCCAGATAGATATCCCATCCCATTCATCACGAATTATACAGCTGCAATACATGGTTGTAAATTTTTTTCAAAGCTTGACTTAGTACGAGCATATCATCAAATTTCAATGCATCCTGATGATATTTGCAAAACAGCAATAATTACTCCTTTTGGTCTTTATGAATTTCTCAAAATGCCATTCGGACTTCGAAATGCTGCACAAAGCTTTCAACGTTTAATGGACAAAATACTTATGGGTTTACCCTTCGCATTTGTATACATCGATGATGTTTTAATTGCTTCAAAAACAGAAGAAGAACATATCGAACATCTCAGAATCATATTTTCTCGTTTTAAAGAATATGGCATTGTTATCAATCCAATTAAATGTGAATTTGGTTCCTCAGAAATCGATTTTTTAGGATTTCACATAAATGAATTTGGTAGTACACCAACATCCTCAAAAGTTCAAGCTATCTTAGACTATAAGAAACCACAAACAATCATGGACTTAAGAAGATTTATTTGCATGATTAATTTCTACCACCGATTTATTCCAAATGCTGCAAATTATCAAATTCCCTTAAATGCGTTTATGAAAGGTGCTAAAAAGAAAGATAAACGGCCAGTACTTTGGACAAATGAAGCTGAAGAAGCCTTTTTAAAATGCAAAGAAGCAGTCGCTAATGCCACTCTTTTAGCTCACCCAGTTGAAGATGCTGAACTTGCTTTAAAAGTAGATGCATCAGACTTTGCGATTGGTGCAGTTATTGAGCAAAACGTTAGTGGAAAATGGCAACCCCTTGCTTTTTATTCAAAAAAATTAAGTCCAACCGAAGCTAGGTATAGCACTTACGACCGCGAACTTTTAGCGGCATATAAAGCTGTTAAGCATTTCCGGTATATGCTTGAAGGTCGAGATTTTACTCTGTATACCGACCATAAACCTCTAACGTATGCTTTTAATCAAAATCCGAATAAAGCATCACCACGGCAATATCGTCATTTAGATTTTATTGGACAGTTTACTTCAAAAATCGTTCACATATCTGGTGAAAACAACACTGTCGCTGATGCTTTATCTAGGATAGAAGGTATTGATGCAATTGACTATATCAAACTTTCAGAAGCCCAAAAATCAGATGAAGAACTTCAAAATCTTTTACTGAATATTTCTGGTCTTCAATTACAACAAATATTGATTCCAGGCTCTAATATCAAAGTATATTGCGATGTATCACAAGGTAAACCAAGACCTTATCTTCCAAAAAGTTTTAGAAAATCAGCATTTGATTTACTACACAATTTATCCCATCCCGGATCACGAACTTCAAGAAAACTCGTTGCTGATCGTTTTGTTTGGCCGTCTATGAACAAAGACTGTAACAAATGGTCAAAACTTTGTCAAATGTGTCAAAAATGTAAAATTACACGTCACAATAACTCTCCACATGGCCAATTTAAATTAAGTTCAAATCGTTTTTCTGAAGTGCATATTGACATCGTTGGTCCCTTACCTCCATCAGAAGGTTACAATTATATTTTTACCATGATAGATCGTTTTTCAAAATGGCCCGAAGCTATACCTTTACAAGATATTACATCAGAAACAGTTTGCAGATCATTCTATGATAATTGGATTGCCAGATATGGAAGTCCTAATAAAATTATTTGCGATCGAGGACGACAGTTTACATCAAAACAATTTCATGACTTTTGTAAATTTATAGGAGTAAAATGCCAACACACAACTTCATTTCATCCTCAAGCTAATGGAATGATAGAGCGTTTCCATCGGACTTTAAAAAGCGCAATTGCTTGTCAAAATAACACTCAATGGACAAAAGTTTTACCCTCTGTTTTACTTGGTATTCGTGCTTCTTTCAAAGATGATTTAAAAGCTTCAGCTGCAGAAATGCTATATGGAGAATCCATACATCTACCTGGTGAATTTTTTCAACCATCGCCTACAACTAATAATGATAGCAACTTTTTACATAACTTAAAACAAATTGTTAGCAATTTTCAACCTCAAAAAGCTTCAAACCACAGTCTTCAAAAACCGTTTATAAATAAGGATTTATTAACATCTGATTATGTCTGGGTAAGAAATGAGGCAACTCATCCGCCTTTTAAGTGCAAATATAATGGACCATTCAAGGTAATTGACCGAAAAGAAAAATATTTCAAAATACTTTTCAACAGCAAAGAGGATACAGTTAGCATTGATCGACTAAAGCCAGTTTATATGGAGAATGAAAATATCGACAATATCGAATTTTTGGAAACGTTATCTAGATCCAATAAACCTATTCGTAAAAGTATAACTTTTACTGGAAAAGGGCTAGTGTAGAGTATTTCATACTTGTTAAAAAATAATTAAAAAAATAGAAACCCATGATTAATAATGTTTTATATTTTTTTCATGTCAATAATTTATTCATTCAAATTTAAATTTTTCAATTGTTTAGTTTAAACTTTTTTCTAATAAAATTTATAAAAATATAAAAAATTGTAGACATTTTTATTTAAATTAAATAAACACATCTACAGTAGTGATTAGTACTATAAAAGTTATATTTTTCTCTGATCTGTAATATAATATCAATTAAATAAAAAATCAAAAATCCCAAAGATCAAACGTTATTAAATTTTATATATGTTAAGATTTTTTCAATCTCACTTCTTATACGAAGTTTGAATTTGTCTTTGAATTGAATAATCATCCCATTGTTTAACATTAATTTAAAGCTCAATTATAATCTCACGTTTATAAAAATTAATCATATTTTTTTGCACACAACTGACTCACCCCATTAAAAGTTCAAAATGTAGGATTCTTACCTAAAAAAGAAAAAAATAATTATATTATTAATAAAAAAAAATATACTTTAAAATTTAACAGTTAAGTAATTAAATAAAAAAATAAAAGTGCAATGCTCTTTTATATTTTATAAACATTAAAAACAAATAAACAAAATAAGATAAATATTAAAGATAAAAGTGAACGATAAAAAAACAATTCAACAATTTTAGAGATACTTTAACAGACTTCAAGACTGCTGTTTGTGACCAAATTTAAGCTTTATACAATGTTTCATATGACCGTTAAAATATCAAAATGGTTAAGTCTATTTGTAATAAAATAAGTAAATACTTTTTTGGTTTTTTATGATGATAATATTGACATAAAAATTTAAGCAATGAACTTGTTCAAGCCTTATTTAAAATATATTGTTGTTGAACTTTTATTTTTTTTTTTATAAATTCAAAAAGGAAACCTGCATTTTTCCTATTTAAAATTGAATTTTATAATGAGTCGATTTTTATAGAATTTATGGGTTTATTTAGGACAGAAATTAATAATTATATATTTAATATTAATTAATTTAAATGACCTTGGTGGCTTATATTCAATTAATCTTATATTTTTTTGCAATTGATACACTAATTAGTTCAAATGTAATTTAAAACACTTAAAAAATGCTTAAAAAAAAACAATAGGAACAATTTTGTGTTACTGTATTAAAAAAAGAAAGATCAATTAAGGGTAAGAGGTTCTTAAAGTTTAAGGTTTATCTAAATATGTTTCATGATCAAATAAAAGGTTTTAGTCAGATGTTTGCCTTTTTCATTTATTAAGTTCTTAAGCTTTTTTCCTTTCTTGAAACTGAATCTTTTCCTTTCTCTTAAATATATTATTTACTCTAAAATATTATACGATCAAATGTCAGAATCTTAAGCAAAATACAATATGGGAGTCAAGTACAATCGTATCGTTATATTATGCAAATTATTTTAATTACTTAGTCCTAAATACATCAGGTGGTATCGTAAAGTATTTATTCTTCCACAAACAATTAAAAGAATTGTAAATTCCAATTACAGTTGATTTGTCTTGTGGTAAATTGTTTGTGAACCTCTGTTTCATAATATTTAATTTTCAAATAGATTTTATTTTAAACCACAATAAATAAATATTGATTACCATGTCGGCATTATTTACAAACATTTAAATTTGCATCAAAAGTGTTGGTATTTGTATTTTTTTATGTAAATACTTTAAAGAAACCAGCGAACAATTGAATTAAGTCTTTTAAAGATTATGATTTTTTTAATTAAAAATTTGGCTTTGAAAACTGAGATATTTTAAGAATAGTCATTGATCAAAGATATTATAAATAAAAAAAAAATAATTTTTCTGATTTAAATTTATCCATAAAAACCTGAAATATGCAAAATATGTCATTATACCGTTTTTGGTCACTACAGACATTCATAAAAAAATTAACATAAAGTATTTCTTTGTTATGTTAATTTTTTTTTATAAATTTAGGATCAAAAGGACTTAAAGCTTAAACTCTCTTTTGCCTTTACTATAAAAGAGACTACAGATATCGGTTACGGTTACGAGAAGTTAGCAAATAAAAAAGTGAGTGCTTTTACTTTTAGAAATGTTTCAAAACTAGTAAATTAATGGAACATATGGGCTTAGAAATAAAATGTTTAAAATTTCAAAATTTATAAAATTAGTCACATGAAGCAAAATATATCTTTAAGAATAAAATAAGTATTTTAAAGAGCTAATAAGTTTTAAATAATAATTTAATAGAAAATATGCTTTAATCCTACTTTGTGTTAGAATTGTGTGCGCATAAATCGATGGTAAAATTATTAAAATCCAATATGCTTTTAAGCATATTGTCATAAGCATTAATATGCTCTCAAAAATCATCTTCAAAATTCTTCATATTTTCTAAAAAGAACAAATAAAAACTGTTTTTTTTTTTGAGTATTATGAATTGTTATCGGTTAATGACAGAGAAATAAATTTATAAAATATGAAAAATATGCTTATGCATATGCTTTCATAATAAAATATCAAAAATTTGTATAAAATACTTAAACATATTCGATTCAAAATATGCTTTAAAATAGCAATTTAATAGTTTGCAATTTAAAAGTTTGCAGTAAAATGCTTTTAAAATAAAATGTTTCAAAATATGCTGCTTAAAGTAGGCATTGGATTTTAAATTGGTCCTTGAACTATCAGTACAAAATTTCGTTGTCGTATATGCTTTTGTTACAGAAATGTGTGAAATGAAGTTACAACGGACGCCCTATGTTCTTAGTATTTGGCTCATAATTTTTTGGTTCATAGACCGATTTTGCCCATTTGGAATACCAAAGAAGCTTTATATAAGATAAATATTTTAAGCGAAATTGTATCCCCCTATGTGTTCCCCTTCGAGCCCTAACCTGATTTCAACAGACAGACGGACGAAAATAGCTAGATCGACTCAGAATCTCATCAGGGCCTAGCAAAAAATATATACTTATGACATCATCTTTTTGATGGTGGATATAAAAGTGTAGTTTACCACCTTTACAAAAAATTTACTATCTAAAGTACAGGCTACGGGACCAGAATTTCTTTATATCACTTAAATTTAATCACTAAATAAATGAAAAATATTAGTTTGGAAAAAAATAAAACACATAAATTATTTATTTTTTTTATATTTGATCTAACGATTTTCTATATTTCAACACATAGGACCTATCGATTTTCATGCTATCATTTATTAATCGATTTAAAATGTGATGGACATGTTTCAGTAGCTTTAAATTCACCTGAAGAAGATTGTTTGAATTAATTTTGTGCAAATATTATTGGGAACCAAAAATTTCTTTCAGGCTGCTACATACAATTACAATTGAACGTATTTTAAGAAATGTTCACTTTAATTGAACCGTGTTATAAGGAAATCGCGTAAACCAAAAATTCCTGCGGAAAATTTGTGGCAATTCCAGTAACGGACCGGTCCTTCAGCACCGGTTGAGTACCAATTGACAATTAACTCGTCACCAAAGTTCTTGTTGAGAACCAGTTGACACCACCACACTCACTACATACAATTTGAGAGTAAATTTTTAATGGTCATGATAAGTGCGCAATTAGCAACTCGCGCAAAATAACATTCTGTGGCTAAGTGGTTAGAGTTGAAGACTATAACACGTAACTGAACATGTCTTCTTGGACCATTTCTGTGACCTGTCCCAAGGTGCTAATTAGCCACCCCCAATGACAACCATGTAAAAGTTCAGGAACTGGAACCGGTGACTAGGCCTGAGAACTTGTCACGTGACTAGTTTTGATCCGGTTCTCTTTCCTCTTGGGAGGTAACTAGTTGCCATTATTAAAAATCAAGAAGATTTTGCTGAGTAAAGGGTGAACTATTTCAGAAGCTCTAAATTTTTGTGCTGATGTAGAGAAATAAGTATTTTTTAAAATTTAAAAACAATTTTTAAAACTACATATTTTTATGAACTAATACAATAAGTTTTATTTTGATGTTTCTTTAATACCTAGTTTTGTATTTAAATAAATATTGTTTGCTGGGATTTATATAAAATATTATCAATACACACATAATATAACTTATTTATTTTGCTTTTATTAAAACACAATTTTTTTTTCATATTTGTAAATAAGAAAAATTTACTATAAATTTCATTTACAACAACAGCTTTAAAACAAGTTGACTTGGTTGGGGTTTTTAATTACAATTTATGTCTGTATTAAATATATTTTTCAAGTGCGCGATAATGAGGCCGATATGGATGCTAAAGTTACTGGGTTGTCGCTGATGCATTGCAATACTAATGTTTTTGAAAATATTTCTTGTTGCAGCGGCAGCAGCCCATACAAATTTGTTAAACTACCCAAAAAAAATTATAAAAAGTATCTACTTTCATTTTATTATATAATTTATATTATAAGTATAATATAAAATGGTACTTTTTATACCAATTTAAATGTATAACATTTGTGTGGGCTCAAAAACATGTGAATGTTAATGATATTTTGAGTGTTAATGTCAAAATTTTTTATACTGTTAAACTTGAAAAAATTAATTGCATTTTGTATATTTATTGTTGAAGAAAATAAAAAAAAAAATGTTTTAATTAATGTGAATTTGTAATGAGTTCTAAATGCAAGGGTTTTTTATTTATTTAGAATTTGTTAGTGACTAATAGTATTTTAATGGTTTTAAAATTAATTTGTGGGAAAATGATGATTTGATTTACATTAAATATTATGAGATCTTTTTGTTAGTTTTCAAGGGGGAGAAATAAAGAAAGTAATTGAGATTTTTTGTTAAGAAAAATACATTTTAAATAAAAAAAGATTTTATTACTCTTAAAATAATAAAAATAATAACATAATGCAATATCAAAACTGAAAAACTTTACAAAATAAAATTATTATTTAAATTGAGTTTTATTAATAATACCATACTCCTTTGTAATGTATTCATCAATATTTGATTTTAATCTAGTGTGTTGGTCCCCTAGAGAATTGGATTACTTTATATTTAACATGCACTTTTTTAATTTACCGTTTAATGATTCGTTTCGATTTGTATAATGTTTTATTGAATTATTACTTATTATTGCATTATTTCTACACACTTATATTTTCTAGTATTTCCTGTATATTTCTTTCTTCCATTTTTTTAAAACTACTTTTTGCTTTCTTTTCTCCATGATCTCAAAGTTTAATTGAACAAATTAGTTTTTAAAGTATTTAATTGAATTAATATCTATTTTAAACAAAAGCAAAAAAAGAAAACAATAACATCTTATTTTTTAACCTTTAGCTCTTGAAGTGAATGATGTGTCAGCCATTGGCATTTTCATTGTTTGGAAATAAAAAATATAATTAAAAAATAATAACTATAAGAAAATCACATGCAATATAATAAATTACTTTAAAGCTACGTAAAGTATCAATGATGTGTAGTGTGAAATTGGCTAAAAGCAAAACAAAATAAAAGATGAGTTTTATTTTACATTTAGAATATGAAAACTACCGGTTTGACAGGTTTTTTTTTCTTTATTAATACACTTTTATTATGCACACTACTGTAGGTGGAAAGTTATATTAATTTGATTAAAAGCTTTATGATTTTAGCACAAAATTTGTATAAAGATCTATATTTTTTAAATAGAATTTTTAAGTACTAATTGAATTCTAATTGCAAACATCAAACATGCAAACAACATCATATTTTCGATTCAAATAAAAATTTAGACTTTATCTGTGCTTTCATAAGATTAGCTATAATTTCATTAAAAATTTAAGTTAAAAAAGGTTAATGAAAAAAGTCCTAAATTTTTGCTTAAAAATTTAATAATGATAGCTAAGACATTCAGCATTCAAGATATGTTTCGTTTTTTATTGTGCAATTAGTCTGCGTTAAATAGGACTGCATGATAGTCAAGGAACTTTTCAAGAATTTTCAAATTTTACACAAGGTTGGCTAACTATTCAAACTAACCGTTACCGCTAAAATTACGTTACCGAAATAAACCGTTATTTATCGACTTAAGAAAAAATTTTATTTTTAATAAAACTTGTAATAATGTAATGAGTATCCTACAACGACTTTGTAACACTATTAACCGATAATCGAAATTTCTGAAACAACAGTTAAACTATCACTACCGAAATATCTCGAAATACCGTTACCGAAATAACTGAAATTACCTAAAATAAACTTATCGAAATAATTCAAAATACCATACCTTTTTGAATCGGTTGCCAACCTTGATTTTACATAACACAAAAAACCGGTTTGGAAAAAAAATTCGCCAAAAATTCAGTTTTGGATATTTAGTTGTTTTTTTAATTATATGTATTAAAAATCCCACAGGGAACAATATTAAAGATAAGAGGATAAAATATTTACTTCTACACTGTGAAAAACTTGTATAATTTTGAAAAAAAACTTTACAAATTTTCAAAAATATTGTCAACTTTAATGGACCACCAAATAAAAGCACAGTAGAAATCAACCTAAGTCTGAATGATGTTTAATAATTTGAAATGTTTTCTATGCAACACATGTTGAATTATATGTCTTTTCTATGACAACTTTTGAACAAAGTTAATTTTAAAAATTGTTTATATTACGGATTTTGTATTAAATGTTTCAAGTTTTTCGATGCGAATATTGTTCTTTTATGGTTTAATCATTCAGAAAACTAACATTTTGGTAAATCTATGTAATACATATTTACAATGGCTTTTACAGAAATATATAATGCAAATATAATAAGTCATTCTTAAATAAAATTAATTGCAAATAAATATGATTAGAATACGAAAAAGTTAAAAAAAAGTAAAAGTGAATTTAAATTAAATTACTATATTAAAAAAACACTATGGTAACACTGTTTAAAAAAACAAATAATTTATGCAAAAAAAAAAAAAAAAAAATCATAATTAATATATTTAATGCCTAAAACACCTAAATTGGGTAATTTATTAATCCAATACAGGAAAAATATAAATAATTTTTAAAATTTGAAAAACTCGAAATAGACGGTCAAGTATACAAAATTATATTGTTGTACCTAGTTTCCTTATACTTTTTTCCAATATGGGTTCAGTTTACTATGTGTCCTCTGAATAACTTTATTTTTATTTGCAGATAACACTGGTCGACAAAAAAATCCTCCCCCAAAGACGAATAGTTGAACTTGAATAAATAAGGCATGTATCTTCAAAATTGATGCACAAATCTTTATTTTTTTTTATTTTTTCTTGAAACAAAAATATGTGAACTAGATGGATTTTGACGTGTTAAAGAAGAATCTGCATTCACTTTTTTCTATCACGTACTGATTTTTTTTTTATGGGCATGACAAATATCATCACCTTATTCAGCGGTCACACTATAAAATTCGAGAATGGTTTGTAAAATTTAGACTATAACTCAAGAACCGTTTACTCAATAAATGATACACCAAAAGATGCATACGAAAATTGTCTTCAAGGTATGTCAACAATATTTTGCATTCGCTAAAGAAATTAAGAGTTATGGATCAAAATATTCATAAAAGCTGATTTGATATGGAATAAATCCTATAATCTTTTACGAATATTGCTTGTTTTTTTTAAATATGTACAAATATTTTCTTAGAAATAAAATATGTGAAATAAGCTATAAGTACTTATTGGCTAAAATAAGTTTTTTAGGTCGAAAATATGCAAAAATATGTTATATAGTGTATTGTAATAATTTTTCTGGAATATTACCCGGAATTTAGTTCATAATTTCAAGTAATAGTAAGCACAAAAAATTGTTTGATAATTTTATAAAAATTTTAATAATTGTATTATACTTAATAGTTATTAAAAAAAATTCAGTTGTCATAACGACATTTTTTTGATTTCATTATTTCTCCTATTAATCATTTTTAGTAAAGCTGTTTAAATTCGTTATAGCCCATTTTTTTTTTTATTAACAATGCTTTTTTTTACTTTTTTGGTTTATTTAAATATATTTAGTCTGTCTGCCCGTTGTCATTAACAATCAAATATCATTTTTTATTTTTACAAATTTCTGTTGAGACAAATATGAATCATCGAAATTCTACAGAAGCTTTTGTTTGATACAAAGTCAAATATTATTAGTGTTTTTTTAATTTTTATTTGGAGCCAATTAACATGCAGCATCTTCTTCGTCATCGTCATAGTTTTTTCGTCTCTTTTTTTAATATTTATTTTTAGAATTTTTTTCTAAAAAGTAAGACATACGTTTTCCTACATAACTATAAATTGTTTGAATAACAAATATACACTCATCTGTACAGCTATAAAAAGTATCAAGCCTTCATCTCTTCTGTTGCTTTAAAAAAATTTAAAAAATCTTTAAAAAATTAGTTTATGTATTTAAAACAATTTAAATTCTTAAATATTGTTTAAAATTTATTTATTTATATGTAGATTTTTTCTATTTATTTTTATGTGTGCATGAGTTTTTTTTTTTCTCTTAAATATTTTATTTGTTCATAAATTTAGTAAAGATGTCATAATTTATTATGATTGTTTATTTAGTTTTGCTCGTTTACAAGTACTTAAGTTTTGTTTTTTTTTTTACAATATATACTTATTTATGTATGATTGTAAACGACTTTTTGACCTAATTTAATTTATAAAGTAATTTATACATATTTACTCATTTTAAACATACACACGCATGTATACATTTTCTATTTGTAATCTTTAAAAGCCATACACTTACACTTACTTGTCTTTGTTAAAGTAATGCTTAAATTAAAAAAAAGTATTTATTGTAGAAATCTAAGCTGTTCATATGTACGTTGTTTTATCTTTTTATAGATAAAAGCGTTTGTCATTTTTAAATTTTTTTCTTATTTATATAAGAAAATAAATTTGATTTATGTTTTTAAAGATTTGTTTGTGTTTTTTTTTTTCTATTTAATTAAAATTTTCTTTAACTAAATTTAAATTCTTGTTAACCTAAAAAAGAGTTTTGTTGGTTGTTTTGTTTTATTTCACTTTCAATTTATGCTCTTTGCCTTTTGGTTTTTGCCAAAAGTTTTTTTTTCTGTTTGTATTGTTGTTAACAAGTGCCAAAAACAGTTTTCTTAACCAACCTAAATTTTGTAAAATGTTTTTATGCTTTTTGCTGCTGTTACTACTTCACAACTCCCAGTCATGAACTTTAGTATAAAGTTATTACAACATGGCCTGGGCAAAAATAAAATAAAGGTTTTTGGTAAAGTTGACAGAACAGGAAAATGATTAAATCTTTAAACAAAATTCAAGCTTTTAATTAATATAACAATAAAAAAAATAATAAAAAAATGTGCTTCAATATTTGCATAATGGATTTAAAGTCCCAATTGTACTATGCAAAATAATTACTAAGTAACTGTTCTAGAATCGATTTATGTTAATCTATATAGTAATTATTATGGTGACAAGGTAATGCAAACAAGATGAAGTAAAAACTGAAAGTAAAGTTTTTGCAGAGTTTTAAGTTTAGATACCTTCAAGTACCTGTTTTTTCAGCCCACAAATGACACAATTACTTATACATTTAGTTACCCTAGCCATGTGTAAGTATTTTGCTATACGTTTGTTTAAAATATGAGTTCATGTTTAATACAATTTTTTTTTATGTTTTCTGCTGTGACTATTTTTAGCAAACAAATTTCCGATGTACATACATGAATGTAAATTGTTAAAGTTAGTATGTTGCTAACAATATTATCATATAGTATATATTTACATATATTGTTTTTGTTGCTATACGTTATTACCATAAGTATTAACATGACTACTATACGTATGTATGTTTGTAAGTATTATCTTCTAGGGCTTTAAGGCTGTTAAAGTATAGGTTTGTTGCTTTGGCAAATGACACACTAAATGTTATAAGACCAAAGAAACTAGAAAAATAAATTTAATAGATTTTTAAGTGAAAAGTTTTCAAACTAAATGTGTATTACATGCGAAAATATGTAAGTAGTAGAATTGTAATCAAATTAAAATGAAATTGGGTGAAATGGATTTAAGTTTAAGTAGATTAAGGTGCCAATAGATTTCAAGAAAAAATAAAACAAATGATATTATAGAAAGAACTTAATAAATAATCTGCATACAAATTTAAGTATTCATAAAAGAGAAAATAAGCTGCCAAAATTTACTTAGTCTTAAAAAAGAGCCCTATTGTTATTTTGAGTCATAATTTCCTAAACTTTCCTAAACTAAATTAGTATTTATTTCAATAATACTTATCAATAAAAATTTAATTCAGCTCTTTATTATTTCCAAAACTGGAGTTATATTGGGACAGGATCTTGACTGTTGCTGCCTATATATTTATAAAAATTATCAAAACTTGATAGAGAAGAATTTATAATTTATACTTATAAAATTTTTATTATGAAAGAGATCGCAATTTTTGCTCAACATTGCCTAATGCTCATTAGTAACATAAAAATTTTGTCACAGAAGCTGCGATAATTCTGCCAGCACATACGTTTCATCGTCCATTATACAACATGAGTATTTTTAATTGAAATTTTATTTTAGTTTCCGTGCCCTATTCCTGGCTTCTAAATTTTTTGCAACATTCCTGTCTGAAATTTTTAGGACTTTATATGTTTTCAACTCCACATTAGCTTTAATTTTTTGCGCCAAATAGTCTGAGCACTGAGCTAACCGGGCTGCTTTTCTACCAGACATGATCTTTTCAATATGCTTTCATTTTTCTGGCCTTCCCAATATCATGTGGACCTTTTTTTCTTCCCAGGTTTCCTATCAATGGTAAAATTCTCCTGATACTGTTTAATATTGGGAAGAGTTTGACGGCAGACATTTAATTCTTTGGCAATTTATTTGTAGGACTAATTTGGAATTTTTGTAATTTTTTAATAATTTGTAGCACATATATCTTTTCGTCAGTCATTTTGATCATACTCACAACAAATCATTAAAAATAATAACTGACATATTTTTAAATGATAACTAAATCAAAACAAATTTTAAATATTGCTTTCGAAAAAAGTTATGAGGCAAAACGTGTGTTAAGATTTTTTCGAACGCACTCCTCTTAAATATAATCTGTAATTTTTTGTGGATTAAACGAAAGTATTGCTTCAATTTATGGGACAGATATTGCAAGTGTTGGCCAAATCACAAACTTTCAGACTGAAGACCTTTTTCCGTTTTAGAAATAAAAAAAAAAACTATCGAATTTGTTCCAAAAGTGTACATACATTAATGCTTATAACTTCTAAACTATACATTGGAAAATTCTAATTTTACCCTTATTTGTAACGCATAGAAAAAGGAATAGGACCTAAAGAATCACTTCCTGAGTCGACTTTACGATGTCCGCCATCCCGTCCATCCGTCTGTCTGTCCATGTAAACCTTGTAATCAAACTACAGGTCGCATTTTTAAAGATAAGGAAATGAAATTTAGCATACGATTTTTTATTACGCCAAGGATGAACCCTATTGAAACTGATTATAATCGGTCAATTATTTCACATAGCCTTCATACAAATATTTTCCAGGAATAGGGATTTAACGAATATAAGTGCCTTAAGTATTGCGATACTTTAATAAAATTCGGTACAAGTAAGTTCTATATAAATATAAATCTTTGTGGCAAATTTTATGAAGATCAGCCCACAAATGCCCATAACTCCCATATAAACCTCTCTTCCGAAAATCACTTTAACGTGCATATATTTCATACATATATTAACTAGTAAGTAGAAAGTACAGTGCCAATTTTTATGAGAATTGGTCCATAATTTACCATAGCTTTGATATAAGGCCCACCTCCGGGAATCGCCTTAAAGTACATAATCCCATATAAATGTTAGTATCAGCATAATATAATGCATTTCTATGTTTTATAAAAATATGCATTACATTTAATGCATGTATCGCTCCACAATTTTGATATGCACACACAATGGTGTAGAGCAGGGGTTCTCACAAGACCTCGCTTCGCGACCCCCTTTTGACATTGCAATGTAAGCGCGACCCACTACAACTTTGTCTAATTTAAAAATCAGAAAAAATGTAAAGACAAAATAATTTTAAAAAATAATATTAATAATTTCGGCATTGTTTTCTTAGAATATTAAGAGATTTTTTCGTATAAATTTAATATTATTCTCTGCGTCCACAAAAGAAAAAAGAAAAACGATATTTTTACATAAAAATGTATATTGAAGAAAAAATTTTGAATATTTTTAGGGCTTCGGAGCCAACAAACGGATAAACTTTGCTATATTTCAACTATTTAAAATGCTTTTATATCTGTTGATTCATAATTAAATTCAACGAATTTCAACTCTTTTTGGACTTTCTGATTTTAAATTATAAAGTTGCTTAAGCAAATTTTCTTTATATATCCGGAAACTTATCGATGAAATACAAGTTTTGTGTACTGAAATGATTTTATAAAAAGTTCTTGGCATAATATATTTTTATGAAAGTAGAAGAAGTAGAATTTCATGTGAAAAAAAACTATAGTTTCATCAAATTTAAGTGAACTACATATTTATCTTTTTAATTAATTGCTTAAAATGGGAAATATATTAAAAAAAATTAAAATTGATCTTCAGTTCCCTACCAGCGATTGAAAGTCACGGGTCTGGAACATTTCGTCAAAAAATAGTATTTAGTTGTGTCTTCAAATAGATATCAAAAAATTCGTAATTTTTAGCCAATTTTAAAAAAAAAAATATATTTTAAACAATTTTTGCATCATACAAAAAAAGAAAATTCGATGTTTTTCTTAAAAAATTTATAAGAATTTTATAAGAAAAAATCCCTTTAGGCTAAAATATTAAAAATTTGCATTGTAGTAATTAGTACTTTTGATAAGGTATGATTTTCTAAATTTTTCAAAAAAATTGTTCATTAAAATGCCTTAAAGAGTCTTCTAGCAAAACAAAATCCCACGGAAAAAAATTGTAAAATAGTTTTTCCATAACCAGCATAAAATTACAAATTTTTTGATACCCATTTTGATTAAAAAATCGAAACTTTCCCTTTTTAAATAGTTTCATGCTTTTATTGGAATTTTCATTTGAACTTCTAAGTAATATTTATATTAAAAAAATTGCCTGTTTAAGAATATTTTTCAAGAACTCTTCGCGACCCCCCACGAATGTCCTTACGGACCCCTTGTGGGTCGCGGACCCCCATTTGAGAACCGTTGGTGTAGAGTATCATATGGTCGAGCTTGACTAACTATGCTTTTCTTTCTCGTTTTTATTTAATAAAATATATTGACCTTAAAATGGCATGTATAAAATTTAATTAATTCGAAAGTTCAAAGGTCAAAATTGATAATATAGACCGGTTTTTTTTAAACACAAAAAACCGGTTTTAAAAATGGCTTTTTATTTCAAAAAACATGTACTAAATACTGATATTTGAATCGAAATTTATATTTTTTTTAATTCATAAAGTGTTATTTGTAATGTTTTAAAAATATTTTTAAATATATTCAAGATTTTGTTTTAGAAAAAGTTTCACATGCTGAATTTTTTTAAATAAAATTGATTCTGGCTTCTTCATATTAACCCATGGTTGTTTATGCTAAGTAAAAGCTAATTATCAGTTTTGATGATTATTTTCTTACAACATTTATACCCTACACCACCATAGGTTGGAAGGGTACTATGCGTTTGTGCTGATGTTTGTAAAAATATTGGTCTAAGACCCATCTTAGTTTATATCAATCGGCTTTAAGTCGATTTAACGATGTACGTCCGACCGTCTGTCCGTCCATGTAAACCTTGAAATCAAAATCGCAATTATGAACATAAATTAGTGAAATTTTCTTATAGACCAAGGACGAACTGTGTTGAAATTGGTTGTGATCAATCCATCATTTCACCAAGCCCCCATAAAAATATCCTCCTGGAAAAGGTGGTTTAACGATCATAAATCCCATAAATGTAGCAAGAATTTTTGCACATGTAAGTTCCATACAAGTTTAAATCTATGTGCGGAATTTCATGAAGATCGGTCCATAATTAACCATAGTATTGGTCCGTTATCCCACAGGTCTAGAAAAAAAAAATCCTCCCCGAATTTTGATGCACACAATGGTGTAGATATTATCGGGCTTGGCCGACTATATCTTTCTTTTTCGTTCTTAATGGGTTAATAGTTATTTCCAAAAATAATTGTGTTTAATAAATTTTAACTTGAACAATAAAAGATTTATTGATTTTTCTTTAAGAAATGTAGTCTTTTGATAGAAATATTAACTTCTACAAAAAAACCGGTTAACCGGTTTTTTCTGAATTTAAAAGAGTGTAACCGGTTTTTTCAAAATACCAACTATTTGAACTATTCGAAAACCGGTTTCTCCAAAAAGTCGAATAATCGATCACCCTAATATTTAGATAAATTAATATAAATTATTTTTTATGAGCTAATATAAAAAAATTTATACACAAAATTTGTCTTTAGTTTATATTTTGTTACATAACTTCTAAACTAAGGGAGTGTGTAATATGAAATTTTGCACGGGTATGGACAAGAGTTGTATTAACATTATATATATATTTTTTTAAAGAATTTTAAAAATATTTTTTTTGGAGATATAAAGGTTTAATTTTCATAAGTCTAATTTTGACATTTAAGCATTCGAATTAAAACAACTTTCTACATATAATTTTGAAGGCAATAATTTCATCTTAAAAATGATACTTAAACTTAAAAATGAAAAAAAAAAACTTAAAAATTTTATTGTGTATAATTCAGAAGTTATATGTAATTAGATTTTATTTTAGACATATAAGACATATAATGCTTTGAATTTTATTTATCTAAGTTTTACCTTTGAACTTTTATTGTAAAATAATATTATTTATATCTTTATAAAGCTGATATTTTTGTCTTTAATGTGAAACTAAAACTAAGTATCTAATATGTAAGTTTAGAAGTTATTAGCAATTAAACAAATGCAATTGTAAAATTTTTAATTTATTCCCTTTGTGGTCATATTTTTTTACCACAAAGGGACAAGAGCAGGGAAACCACAAATATGATTTTAAAAAAGTGATTTAATGCGCACTAAATATGCAGTAAAAATGAAAAATATAATTTAAAAATTTGTTGTACAATTTATCGCTTAAAAAAATCAAAAAATATAAAATATTTCAAATATTTATCTTTTGTTTAGTCTTTGCAAAAAATGTTTGTTCTACATCTGTTTCAATTATTTTCTAATTAAAACAAAATAAACATATGTACCCACGTGATAATTTAAATAATAAAAATATTTATTTTTTGCAAACAATATACTTCAAAGAATAATAAACAAATTAATGGAGAGAAGAATAAAAAAAAATAATAAAATAATTTCATTCATTAATAAAAAAATGAAACAAGAAGAAAATATGACTATAAACAATGAGCTCAATTACGCATACACATGGATGAAATTACAACAGATGTTTGTATTTAATAAAAAATTATATACAAATTTTGTAGGAATTAAGGCAAAAAATGACAAATATATAACGAAAATAATGATAAAACACTGTTGTTTTATTTCCGCACAATGAGTAGAGGTTTTTGAGGAAAAAAGAAGAAGAACCAAGATAAAGTATATAAAAAAAAAAAAAAAAAAAAAAAAAAAAAAAAACTAAATAAATCTTCAGCTTGTTTCATAAAGAAAACATAGAGAAGAAAGTTAGCAGGACCAAAAGAACCAAATTGTCTTTGTGTTTTTTTATTTTAGATTACAAAAATTTTATTTTTTGAACATTTTAGACAAGTACTTTTCATTGTATATTAATATTTTATAAGCATGAAATATCATAAACGTTGTCATCAAGCTATCATTCATTTGAGCATTACAACTGCTGACAAAAATCCAAACAAAATTTCTTACACATTAAACAAATTTTTTAAAATTAATTTATTTTATTTTCTCAAATTTAAAGCTTTTTTTTAATAATTACAAGTCGTTAATGCTGTCATCATACTGTCATTAAAGATTTTTCACTATAGTTTCTTGCAAACATTACAAGTGCTGACAAAATACTTTAAGACATAAAATTTAAAAATAATTTTAAAACTTCCTTAAATAATAAATCTTAAAAAACTTCCCACGTTAAGGAAATTGTAAAATAAAAAAATATTTACTTTTAATTTTTTTTTTTTTGTTCTTTCAAGGCGCTTAAGGCGGTCTGATGATAGAAATTTAACAAGGAGGTGTGAATAACATTTTCAAATAATCCAAAGGCCTTTAAGCATTTTACAGCAAATATTAAAATAAGTAAAGAAAAAAAAGAAACAAAATAGAAAAATATAAAAAGAAAAACCAAAACATTTTGTAATAATATTTCATTAAGAAAATTAATGAACATTTTGCCCAAATCCCCTCGTAACAGAGAAAAGAATAAAAAAAGAAACTTTACTAAAATAATTGGCTTAAATGGAAATGAAATGAGTGCTCACACAAAATAAACCAAGGGATAGATGTTTACCATTATTTCCTACAAAAATAGACATACTCGAAACAAAAAAAAGAAAAATAATTGACACTTGAATCATTTATTAGAGTCAGAGAAGTAGTTGTTTTGAATTCATTGAAGATACTATTCCATACAACAACAGGAAATCTTTAGAATTAACGAAATAAATTGAAACGTAGAGAAACTAAAACTATATATACAATATAACTAAATTAAGTAGAGTTTTCCTTATAAATAAAATTGCAATTGACTAAAAGTAATGGTTGGCTGAATAAATAGATACAATGATAGTTTTAAGATATAAGAAAATAAATGTTGTTTTGTGAATGAGAATAAAACTCCCTTAAAATGTTTTTTTGGGGAACCATTCATTACCAACATATAAATTACCACTAAAAATAAGAACAATGTAATAATAAAGTTAATTTATTTAAAAAAAAGAAAAATAATCAATGTTAATGTAATTGAGCAGTAATTTTATACTGTGAGAATGTAGTAAATATAAATTTGAATTTTATTATGTTTATATGGCAGTTGTTTGCAATTTCAGTTTCTTATACCATATGATTTATTTGCAATGGTTATTGTTTTAGTAAATTATTTGAAAATAAAAATTAACTTCCGTTGGTGCAATAAATTTTTAATTTTGCAAAATTTTTATTTCTGACTAAGAAGAAAGTAATATTTGAGAGCACCGGTAGTTTGTAAATTTTGTAACTTTTTAAGAAATCCCCACAAAAAATTTCAAACGGTATCAATATATGTAAATTTATTATATAAAATTGTGGCCAAAAGGAATTTTATGGGCCGATGATACTGCCGACTAATAATCTAACCACATAATGACTTCCAGCAAATGCCTTAAGGCTCCGTTACTCTACCGTAAATGTAAACGGAACGTAAGTGGACGTTTACTCAAAAAAAAAAACGCAAATGTGGCCAGTACTTTTTTTGGTATTATTTTATATCATCAGTGATGTCAATTACACATATTTCCAGTAGATCAAGTTCAAATTGAAAATCGCTAGATTTATTGATTTGTATTTCAGCTTTTTATATACAAAACTAAATTTGTGCTTTTATGCCAAAAATTTTAAACTTTAAATTAATGATTCGACTCTAAATTATTTAAACAATTTTTTAGTGAAGAAAACAGCAAAACAAATTTTCCAACTGATAAACCTTTTACAGCGATTTTTTTACACAGATTTAGTATATTGAAATAAAAAGCTGTCAACACTGTTCTTTTAGTTGTCACGTAAAAACGTAGAGCGAACTAATTTGATTAGGTTGCTACGTAACATTTACGTTTTTGAGTACACATACACACGTAACTCTCATAAGCAAAACGTGTCAGCTGATTCGCTACATTTACGGTAGAGTAAAGGAGCCTTTACTGGAGAACTCGTTAGAATAGCTTATTCTCAACCTAAAATAAAGAGAACCGGTTCAAAACTAGTCACGTGACCGGCCCCAGTTCCGGAACTTTATATGGGAACCTGTCACTTTTACATGGGGTTGTCATTGGAGGTGGCTAATTAGCCCCTTGGGACAGGTCACATGATAGGTCACAGGACTGGTCCAAGAGGACAGATTCAGATTGTTATTGCGCGCGAGTTGCTAATTGCGCACTTAACAAGCATGATATAAATTGACTCTCAACTGTTAAATAGTGAGTGTGTTTGTGTCAACTGGTTCTCAATTGGAACTTTTGTGACGGGTTAGGTTTTCAATTGGTACTCAAGTGGTACTGAGGGACCGGTCCATTACTGCAGTTGACACAAATTTCCCGCAGTGTCTTTATCTTTTTGGGGAAAAATTTATATCTTAACTCATTTCTTATCTAAAAATAAAAAATGTTTAAGAATTTTCATTTCGACCGTTAGAGGGTTAAAACTTTAAAATTAGATTGTTGACGCTCGGGTTCACCTTTACATTTAATTTTAAATCTTGAAATTGAAATAAAATAAATATTTACTTAAATTTTAAAGTATTTACTTTATTCAACCTTTGACCCAAAACTTGAAAACCAAAAAAAAAAAAAAAAACAGGTAATATTAAAAACTAAGTTTGTCATAAATAAAAAATGTGCTCTCGAAAATATTACCTTTTACTACGAAATTAAAGTGTTCAAAAAATGTTAGTCAAATGTCAAGTATTTAAAAGATTTGACATTTGACCTCGCCTTAAATAGCTAAATATTATGTAAAAAATTTTGAAGATTGTATATCCTACATCTCCAAAATGTGAAAACGATATAATAGGTTTGAGCTGATGTTGGTAAGACCCAACAATAATGTTCCTTAATATACCCCAATTAGAAACACTAACCTACTTATAAGGTATCAGATAGTTAAAGGTAAGATAAACTAAAGTGAACGATTTTAAGTAAATTTTATAATTTTGATAATACGGCAATATCAAAGCAAAAACCGATTACTTTTGGCCACTTAACGTAGTGGCAACATGTACTATTTGAACGTAACTGCCACTAACGGAAATATAAACAAATAAAAAACAAAGAAATTTTTAAAATAAATGAGTTTAAGCTAACTAAAAGACAACGCCAGAGCAAATATAAAGACAAATTACTAAAAACTACAGCGGAATAAATATGATTTTTTAAAAGTTAATGGTCAGATGTTCTTACCTTTAGCTTATTGGTCACTTTTGACTTAACTTATACTTATAACAACCAAAAACAGTTAAAGTGAACGATAACATCCTAACTTTAGTTATTGGAAAGTTATAATAACGGGCCTAAGACGATGTCCGTCCGCCTGTCTCATCGTCTTTCCGTCTGTATAAAACTTATATCAAACTGCAGGTCGCAATTTTAAGATAATTAAGAACATAGTCCTTATATGACCCAAGCCAGATTCCTATTAATATTTGTTAAAATCGGTCTATTATTCTATTCTTCTTTCATATAATATTACTCCTTTCGTAATAGAAATTTAATGCTTATAAATCTCTTAATTTCTACAGAATACAAATAACTTTATTATAGGCTTAAAACATGGCATCATATTTTGTTTGAAAGGGTCGATAATTAACTACAATCCTTCCTAGGACCTAGAGAAAAAAACATTCAATTATAAAAATCATAAGGTAAGTATGGGTTAACCGGTAATTTTTACTTTTCGATTCGAAGATTAAAAACAAATTTTAAAATCTATCAAATCTATTATTCTACTAGTTACTAACAGGTCTATGGAATTTATAATAATTTCTAAAGCCGATTTTAAAATTGTTTATATTAAAATAAAATATAAAACAATAGAAATACTTTGTACACTACAAATGAATACAAATCAAATTCTTAAGCAGTTTTTGGATGGTTGTATGTATTTTTCTTAGATTACACTGTCATCACAATATTTCAGAACAAACTTTAATATAAAATTATTTTCTGGTTTTAATATTTATTTAAATAAAAAAGCTTTAATGGAGAATATACATAAATACGTATTCCAATCGAATTTCAGCATTTTATAATTTTAAATTAGTTGCTCTTAAATTCCTTAAGTGTGGTCAGATTAGTTAAATATTTGGCGAAAATGACGAAACCAAAAAATAAAAAAAAATCTTATTTGTTTGTTTAATTTTGTTTAACGCTGTTTAGTCTTACGAAAAATAATTGCAAGATATAACAAATGAGCCAAAAGATATCATAACTTTAGTGTATAATTTCATCAAATATTTTTTCAATATGACCACAGGTAAAGGAATAGTTTGCTGCATTTAAAATGTCATAAAAATGCCTTAAGATAAATTAAAAAAAAAAACTAACAGCCAAAACTCAAATCAGTTACAATGTATGAAGATAACCAAAGTGTATAGAATTCTTGAACGTACCTAAAATTATGAAATGACATGTCATTTAAAATATACTTGCCAAATTTCAATTTCCTACGATGATTGGAACAAGACGCTACAATCCCATTTAAGTTGATGATTCCAGAAAAAATCTTTAAAAATTTATGCTCCCCAAAATTAATGATATATACATCAAAAGATAGCTAATTAAAAATTGTTATACCGATATTTTGTAATTTTTGGAAAAAGGTAAATATGCACGAAAAAAAAGGACGTTTCATATAAAATTGTTTAGCACAATTTTTTTTTCTTCTACGTAATTTTTTAGTTTGAGTTATTTTTATTAAAATGTGGATTTTGTCCTTCCTATTAGCTATTTTGGAAAAATAAAAAATATGGGTATATTTATTTTTCTTTAGCTATCGTTTGATGTATAAATCATTATTATTGGTTATAAAAATGTTAAGACTTGTTCTAGGATTATCGACGTAAATAGCCGTGTAGCATCCAGTTCCAATCATCGTAGTGAAATTTGGAAAATATATTCTAAATGACATACTCTTGCATACGAGAGCTACGTTTTAATGTAGCTCGTAAAAAAGGAATTTTGGACTACCCTAATGTGTATACTTATATTTATTTTTAAGTATAATTAAGAATCAATTTTAAAGCTTTTATTTCAAAAAAAAATTTTAACACTCCTTATTTTCACTTAATTAACTAATTAACAACATTTTACACAAAATTTAATTATAAAATTCAATTAACTAATTAATAAGAAGTTAAAAAAAAACAGTTTCAATTTCTAAAGATTGAAAGCAATTTTTTTGCCCAGTGTAAACAACTCCATGCAATGCCAAAAGGCAAACAACTCCCCCATTCAGGTCTTAATATAAAAAAGCCAAACATGGTACAAATTAAGAAGTGAGTAAGAGTTTGGAAACAAAAGAAGTATAAATATAAATACAAAAGAGCAAAAACTAATTCAAACCATGAATGAATGCAAGTGTGTGGTGCAACTAAAATTAAAAAGTGGTGGCGGTAAATCAACCACACCTTTTTACAAGCTAATTGTCTAAAATAATACCAACTGTTTATTAGTCAAAGTATCTAAATGTTTGTCTAACTCTGCCTGTCTGTCCAACCATCCAGGCAGTTAGTTGAATGTCTACTTAGTTTTAATTTTCCTTTTCTTTTTTAGAAAGTGTCACTTTTTTTAAAACACAAACCACATTAAGAACTTTAAACAAATGCATGTGTGGCCTTTTTTGTGCTGTACATACAAACATATTTATTATTTACATATTTTACATGTTTTACACTTAACAAACAAAGAAAGGCGAAGCAAACTAACAAATGAAACAAACCTTTAACCTGTAGCCCTGTTTTATTGAAACTAAGAAATTTGATATGTTTATGATGATGTTTAAATTAAAAATGCATTGAACATTTTTTGTAAATGGATTTTTGTTAAACTCTCTTGTATAGTCATATAAAAGGATCACTCAATTATATTTAATGTAAAGGGTTTTTCTGCCTAAATCAAGTGTTCAACTAAAATTTATATTAAAGCGGGTCCATTATCTTGTTTGTTTATTGTTAAAAAAAAGATAAAAGGGTTTCTTTTATTTTTGTTCATGTCACAATTTATGACATTTATTTATTTCTTAATTAAAATAAATATTGGTCATTTGTTTATGAATATACCTAATACTACTGCTTGTAAATAAATAATTTATTATTTAAATATCTTTGACTAGAGAGAAAAACCACCCTGGTGGTTTTCTGGGTAATATATGTCATTTTTCCAGATTATTTATTAATTATTTGAATATTTATTTTGTTTTATTTATAAGAAGAATCTTGTTAAACGTCTGGGTTTTCCTGATTTATGTTATTTATATTCAATATCATTATCATTTGATTTTATATAAAGATTATTATTCTGAGTATTTATTTTTAAGAATGGGGTCACCTTGTAATGTAGTGATAAGGAATGCTGGAAGCTATAAATAATTGATTTAGGAAAAATCTGAAATTCTTAATAAAATTATGTTGTCGGTTTTTTTAATGAACAAATATTAATAGATGTTTTTAAATGTTTTAATAAGAAATTTAATGAAAAATACTCAATTAAATAATTTAAATTTTTTATTGAAAAAATAATAATAATAATAATAATAAAAAATAATGATAAGAAAACTCTGATTCTGCGGCACACAGTGTGCAATTCTAAAAATGAAATGGAAATAATTATGAAACTTCGGAACGGCTGCTCCTATTTCCATGGTGATAGTAGAGGTATAGGCGAGTTTATGTTTTGAGCTTGGACCATATAGACCTACAAGGGGCGAGTTCACAGGGTCCCAAAGTTGTCTAACCTCGAAAATTATTATGAAACTTCGGAACGGCAGCTCTGATTTCCATGAAATTTCACATGGTGATAGTAGAGGTGTAGGCGAGTTTAAGTTTTGAGCTTGGACCATATAGACCTAAAGGGGGCGAGTTCACAGGGTCCCAAAGTTGTCCAACCTCGGGTATACATTTTTTTAAAAACGAGCCTGATTCCTTATATTTTTATATAGGAGGATTCTGCTAGTCAAGATCTACAAAAAACAACGTCATATGAATATCTTATCTCTTTTGCTTAAGAGATATTAGGCTTCAAAGATTAAAATTTTTACTTTTTAGCCTGCTTTGATTAAGTTTTTTCGTTACAGCGGGTCCAATTTTAACTTGATTTTTTTTTTTTTAATTTTCCTTATTTCATTAACAATAAATAGCAAAATTGTGTATATGCAGACATATTTTATTCAAATCAATGCATTCATTTCGATTTTATACACAAATTAATGAAGATTTCATTTAGAAATTCGTAGAAACATAAAAAAAAAATAACAAAATAAATTTAATTTTTTAATATTTCTTTGTAATTTATAAGATACTCATCTTCAATAATTTGTGAATAAAATAAAAATTGTATGAATTTGCATGAATTTGCAATTTTGACATTTGTGAATTTTTATGATTAAAAAAAAAAAAAAAAATTTGCAAATTTTGTAGGAAATTTATTTTTTTTTTTTTCCAAAAAATAGGCTTAATATCTTCTTAATTATTGAGCGTATTAAAAAATAATGTAAGAATGACTTGAAGACAACTTTAATTCGAACTTTTTGATATTTTTCTTATTAAAATCAGACAAGTCGTTTTTGAGGTATGCTTTAATATATGGTGTAACCTCCTTAATATCCGGTGACCCAGACATTTTTATACCTAACACCAACATAGGCGGTAGGCACAGACAAAATCTTCGGACCCCCACCTTAAAGCATACCAAACTACTCAGAATCACTTTATGAATCGATTTAACGATGTCTGTCCGTCCGTCTGGTCGACTGGCTGTCTGTCCATGTAAACCTTGTGAGCAATTTTATCTTAATGAAATTTGACACGAATAATTATTTTGGCACAAGGACAAAGGTTATAGAAATTGGTTATGATCGGTCTATTATGTCACCTAGCCCCCATATAAATATCCTCCCGGAATAGAGGTTCAAGGATCATAAATTCCTTAAATATTGCAATATTTTAAAGAAATTCAGTGCAAAAAAGTTTTTTATAACTCTCAATTTTGCCAAAATTCATCAAGATCGATCCATAATTAACCATAGCTTCCATACAAACCCCTCTTCCAAAAATCAAATCAAATGTCGGTATCAAGTTAGTATTCGACACAAATAAGTTTTGTTTAAGTAAAAGTGTGAAGTGCGAGTGTAAAGAGCGAAATTTTATGAGCTTCGGTCCATAATTTATAATAGCTCCCATATAAACCCACTTTAGGGAATCACCCTAAAGCGCACAAATACTCCACATACATGATGATGTAGAATATCATATAACTTTCTATCCCGTTTTTATATTGTGTAACCTGTGCAATAGTACTCAACTTTTTCCATACCAGCTTCTTATGAAGAAAATATGAATATTACACAGGTCAACAAAATCGCCAAAAATTTTTATATCTGGAATAAGTCTACAATATTATTATTCCTTAGGCTTAATATAGTGTAGAAAGTCAGATGAAAATTTTCCATCACGTCACATTTTTAACCCTTTGATTACCATAGAAAATTTGTTTCCTTGAGAAGTTTTTAGGTTATAAAATTTTCCAGGTAATAGGTAAAGGAAATTTTTCACGCATGTTTTATAGGAAAGACATGGGGCTACAAAAATGTAGTACTAGTAAAGTCTCTAACTTCTCACACATAGCCCCTAGAAGTGTTTAAAGTTGTAAAAATCCAGAATTTCTCAATTAACCCTCATAAAACTATTGAAAAATTAGGGATAAGGAGTAGGTGTATACCCCACATTTTTCCATGGTTTGATGAGGTTTAATTGAGAAATTCTTAGTTTTTACAACTTTAAAGACATCTAGGGGCTATGTATGATAAGTAAGAGACTTAACTAGTACTATATTTTTATAGCTCCATGTCTTGGCTTTACAACATGACTAACTTATCTGCTCTACCTATTACTGGGAAAATTTGATAACCTAAAAACTCATCATGAAACCATATTTTCTTTGGTCCTCAATGGGTTAAAAATGTGACGTGATGGAAAAAAACCGAAATGTTCCTGGTGATTGGGATGACTATACCTACAATATCTGCAACATGATTTCCCAGATACTTTTTTAGTGTTGACCTGTGTTATTAGAGGTCTATATTAGTTCAAAGAGTCCTTATTTACAAAAATATATATATATATATTTTTTTTTTAACTGTCAAACATTTTTCTTTTAAGAAAATATATTTTTTTAATTATAAAGAATTTTTTAGACTTTAAGTTTGGTTAAGCCATATATGACTGATATTTTGAAATCAATGCAGCCTTATAACAAAGGAAAAAAAGTCAGTCGAATATGTACATTTTTAAAATTTAATATAGTAAAATTTTAAAAATGTGTAGAGCGAAATATTACATCTAAATTTATAATAATTGAAACCTTTCATATGATAGGTCAAAGGTCATATTTAACAAAATTGTAAATCTTTTATAAAAAGCTGTAATTATATTTTTGTCAAATTTGTTAAAGTTTAAAAAAAATTTACATCTAAATTTATTATAATTTAACCCTTTCATATGTTAGGTCAAAGGTCATATTTTAAAAAATTTAAAATTTTTCATAAAAAGCCGTAATTATATTTTTGTCAACTTTGTCAAAGTTTAAAAGAATTTAATGAATATGAAAAATTAAATTACAATGAAGTTAAAATAAGGGAATTCGAACAAAAATTTTAAATTCAGAATAAAATAACTCTGAAATCACAATAACAACAAAAATAATGTTAAAACTATTCGTACCTAATGAAAAACTTGTTGAGAAATTAAATTAACCCAATTATGGTCATGTGGTCAAATAAGTTAAATTTTTAATTTTTGTTAATTAAACCCTATTTCACCTTAAATTCGATGACAAGTTTATAAAACTATTTTACACGTACTAATATTTCTTAATAATTGTCGCAAACTTTAATGTATTCATTTAACAAAAATGTCTATAATTATTGAAAAATAATTACATTTGTAATAAACAATTAGTGTCATTTGAATATGATTCACTTTTCATTCAATAAAAAAAAACTCATTCATTCATTTAAAAGTAAAAAAGAAAACAAAATTAAAACGGAAATTATTTACTATATATTGAACATTTATCAATACTAGCAAATTAATTTAAACTACAATGCAATAACAATTAAATTTAATTGAGTAGAAAGAATAAAACTATAAAAAATAAATTTAATTACAGTAAATTTTATAGCAAGAATTTAACAAATTAAATTTGATTGAAAACAACAATTCCTTTCAAAAATTCCTATACATTTCTTAGAATTTAAAAGTAACATATTTAATTAATTAAAATTTAATTCAGTTAAACAAAAAAATTTATAACTTTTTAATTAATTTAATTTTAAAGACAAATAAACACGAAAAAAGATAATAAAACCAGGAACACAAAAGGAAAAAAAATAAATAAATAAAACAAGAAAAAAGAAAAAAGCTTTGGCATTATCATCTAACTATATAAAACAAAGTTTATAAATCAGTTTTTGTTCCTCCTATATTTTATAAGAGTATAAAATAATTTTTTTCCATTAAGAACGTGACGGATGTGTGTTCTAATTTCTTTGTATTTCAAATGCACACACTATTTGTTGTTGTTGTTGTTGTTTTTTTTTATACTCTAATATAAAGGAAAAACTAAAACTAAAAATATGATGAAAAATAATAATATGAATTGAGTATATTTATAAAAAAAAAAAATAAAAATAAAAATGTAACAAAAAATTGTATTATGAAAATAAAATCATTTTTTGTTTTCATCATCAGTATCTTACAAAAGTTGCATTGATTACATGATTCAAGCCTTTTTTTTTTTTTTTGGATTCACTCAATTCATTCTCATTCAGGCATTTATTCTGATTTTTTTTTTGTTTTGTTCTATAAAATTCATATCATCAATATGAAACATAATAAAAAATTTTCTCATGCTACAATGAATGAAAAGTATCTATTTTTTTTTTTTTTTTTTTCTTACCAATATGCTTCATTGATTCTATTGACGACTCTACATGTCATCAGGTTTCAAGAATATATTTTTTTCTTTGCAAATCTAGATTATGAGATTATTGCGATTTTTTTATTTCCTAAATAAAATGTTTACATTTTTTAGATTTTCTGTTAGAAAGTTTATTTGAAATAGCAAAATAGAAAAAATATTGTGACATTTTGTTGTTAAAGTCTAGACGAAAATAAACTATAGATTAGCTTTTGTTTGCAAAGGTTTGTTAAAAAACATAAAGCTACTACGACTGGAAAAGGATACTTCTATATGATTTTATATAAGAGATTTCAGCAAAACTTCAGTCCAAAAATACAATATTGAATGTACTCTAGTCTTAAGTAAATACAAAAAATATTGTTTATTTACATACTAAGATAAAAATTCGATGCAAAATCCACAATACAGCCAGATTGACAATTTACGTTATAGGCTTTTTGATACCGTTCGTTTACAAATTTTAAATAAATATAATGTAATTAAATAATATGACACAAAAGTGGTGTCAACTTGATAACGATTGGTATCAATTGTCGTAAATATTTTGAACACAAAGTGTTGAATTTGAACTCTTGGTCGGCAGATTCATTATTGACACTCAATGGTATTGTTATTTAGAAGAATTGTTTATTAGACCCTTACAATCCAAAATTCCAAATAGAAAAAAATGCGCTTTATGATTGCATATTTTACAATTTTTTCTTTTACCCAAAAAGGCAACATTTTAAAACTGTAAGAATTTTAAGGGAAAATTTTTTCACATTTTTAATATGTTATAAACAGGGCACAAGCTTTTGCTTGATATTATATATGTAATTTCAGGGTTTTATATATTAGCTGCCTTATTCATAATAAAAACTTTTTCCATACAAATTTGAATAATATAAAGCTTATAAAATGTAAATTTTTATTAATGAATAAGGCTTCTAATATATAAAACACTAATATTACATATTCACAGTTGGGCAGAATCGAAATTTTTTGGAAATAAATCTATAACTTCTGACCCTCAGAGCGGAGCTAAGGGAGCTCAAAGTAAACAATTTTTAATCGCTTGCCAAATTTTTGTTTCTCCTTCGATTTCAAATATTTTTTTTTTATTTATATATTATTATGGGCACTGATAAGACCTACAAAAAAAAAAAAAAAAAAAAAAAAAAAAAAAAACATGCTTACATGTCCTATTTATATCTCATAGTTTTCGAGTTATTTGTGTTTGAATTTTTAAACACCTCAATTTTGTTAGTTCTTGGTCCAGTTTTTGCCATATATATTCTAATATTTCTGACCGATTTTATTAGTTTTTTTTCAACTAGTTAAAGAACAAAATTATCTATTGAATAACAGAAATTTGAAGTCGATATCTTTATCAAGTCCAAAAATAAACGATTTTGAATTGAGAATTTCAAAAATTACAACTTTTTGTGTTTTTATTTTCTCTAAACCAATTTTCTTTAACAACATATAATAATTTTATATATTTTAAATTTATCTTCACAGAGATAACCCTAAAATAAAAAGTAAGCCCAATAACTCAAGAGGTCAAGGTACACACCCTCTCGAATTCGACCCAATTTGTATGAAAGTTTTGACTTTAGTCTATATTTTATAAAATCCTAAAGCACGAATCTGCAAACGGAATGCAGTTTAGTTTACAATATGTTGTTAAAAGTTTTTAATCAAAATCTACGGGAATTCGGAAAAATGTGGATTTTATAGCGAAAATTGTAAAAAAAAAAAAAAAAAACATTTTTGGGATTTTCGGCGTTTTTTTGGAAATTGTGGGATTCCTTTTACAAGAATCTAAAAGTTGTTTACACTTTCTCATTTTATACGATAAAGCCAACATTCACCGAAAATTTCGTTAAGATATCTTAACTAACAAAGATTTTATTACAGATAAAATATTTATAGTTTCTCAAAAAAAAAAATTACAAACATTTCGCTTTAATTGCAAAAATTAGAAAAAGTATAAACACGATTTTTTCCATCTAAATTACATTGATTAGCTGATATAATTCTTTGTTATAAAAAAAAAAATTAAATCAATATCTTTTATAGAACCGAAACTATACCACTTTAAAATTGAATAAGCCATGCCTATACTCAAATCGAACCAGCCGATCAGAAGTTACAGATTTATTTCCAAAAATGTTCGATTTTGACCCACTTTGCATTGTATATAATTTCCTAAAAACTTTCCAAAATAATTGTTTTAAAAAAATTATAAAAATTGTTAAATGTCAAAAAATCAAATTTTAATTCATATTTGTTGCAAATAAAACCAGACATATTTAATTTAAATCAAAGCATAAATTTTAATTTATTAAAAATTAATAAAGACAAGAATTTACAAATTACAGAGAAATATTAAAAAAAAAAATATAAAAAAAAAAAATATTTTGTGATTTTTTTCGGAAAAGAAGCTTAATATCTCCATAAATGTTGAGCATTAAAAAAATAATGTAAGAATGTCTTAAAGACAGTTTTAATTAGATTTTTGTTTTTAATTTTTTTGAACCAAATCGGACAAGTCGTTTTCGAGATATACTTCCATATATGGTGCAACCTCCTCAATTTTACAAATCGCTATTCATCGCGTGAACTGGAGTCAATTCAAAAAAATTATTTAAAGACTTAGTACTTAAGGAGTGAGATCGAAAAATTCTTAACATACATAATATTCAATATCTTGGAAACGGTTGATCTTAGAGTTTTCATTATTTTTTTTTTAAATTAGATGATAATTTAGCGCAGATCACAGAAATATATTATTTTTATGGTTCTAACCACCTAATTATAAAATTGTGGACCATTTTTGAAAACCCTTTCTTTGGAGATTTGATAGTTGCTTCAGTCACTTTTTTGGAACAGTGTGCACATCTTCTGTTAAAATCTTCGGTATTTCGGGACACCTTTTTTGTGCTCTTGAATTCACTTTTCACAAGAGCTCAATATCTCCCCACTGGTTTAAGCTATGGACAATTTTGAAAATTGACCTCTCTTGGTACTAAAACTATGTTATTGATTTGGTACCACTCCAGAGCTTTCTTACCGTAGTGACATGATACCAAATGGGTCCAAAAATATGTGGACACGTTGTGCTTTCTTAAGAAAAGAAGAAGTCTTTTTTGCAAATAATTCCTTTATGCATATTTTGGTATTTATAGATCCGAATGTATCAAATGACTTTTTGCTGCTTTTGGGTCTTAAACTTATCTCCAACATTGCTTCGAGCATTAGCAATAAAAATTTTTGAGACACAAGCTGCGAAGATTCTGCCAGCACCTACGTTTCTTCGTCAATTATACAGCCTGAGTATTTTTGTATGAAATTTGGTTTTAAATTCCGAGTCCTATTTTTGGCTTGTAATTTTTTTTGCAGAATTCCAGTTTGGAATTTTTTTAACTTTATATGTTATCAACTTTCCCATTAGCTTTAAATTTTCTCACCAAATAGTCGAAGCACTGAGAAAACTAAGCTGATTTTCTACCAGATGTTTTTGGAGTTCCTTTCAATATGCCTTCAATTTTCTGGCCTTCCCAATATCATGTGGTCCTTTTTTCTTACCGAACTAGGTTTCACATCAATAGTCAAATTCTCCTGATACTGTTTAATAACATTAGAAATGGTTTTACGGACGACATTTAATTCTGTGGCCAATTATTTGTAAGACCTATTTGGATTTTTTGAAATTTTTTAATAACTTGTAGGAAGTAAATCTTTTTCGTCACTTATTTTGATGAAAATAAGGACAAATTAACATGGTTGTTATTAAAAATAATAACTGAAGTATTTTTCCATGATAAGTAGACAAAAAAAATTTTGAATATTGATTCCGAAAAAAGTTATGAGGCAAAATGTGTGTTAAGAATTTTTCGATCTCACTCCTTATTAATAACATGTATACGAATTGACAGAGATATCCTGTGCCACTTAAAAATTTTTCATTTTGTCAACCTCTGAAATCAAAAACGATTTTTAAAGTTAAAACAAATACATATTTATGTAAGAAAACACATGCATTTGTCAGTTTTTTTTATGCATTTTCATGCTAATTTTGCATATTATACTTTTAAAAACTAAGGCCAAAATTCTTTGCATCTTTTTAAAGCAAAGACTACAGAAATGCAAAAGGAAATTAAGGCATAATTTTTGCTAGAAAAAGGAACCATAGTTTATTTCTAAAATTTTTTAACATTTCACAAATTTTATGCCTAAATAATACTGCCACCTTACAAAAGTAGCGACTAATTTATTTTGAAAACTAAAATTTATTTGTTCCTTTAAATAACCTTTGTCCTTTTATTTGCAACATTTTAAATTTTTCAACTGAAGTGTCTTTTTTTTAATTTAAGCGTGTCTTTAGTTGAAAAAGTCTGTCATGATATTTTATTAAGACTTAAAGAGGGTTTATTTTATATGTGTGAAAATTTAGTAAATAAATCAAATATTATAATAAGGATATTCAGAGTTTAATGTAAATGATTAAAAATTTGCTAAAATATATAAGTATGTATTATCTTTGGAATTATTTACTTTCTACTTTTGTTAGCTTTGGAGACATGGTTCACAGAAAATTAACTCTTTTTTTTAGCTTTCCCGAAAAATATTAACGTTAAACTCAACCCTTTAATGCACAATTTTTTATTTTTTTACTGGCTTCAATATTATAGGATTTATTAATAATTGATACCAGTATTATGTGATTAAAATATTGTAACAAAAAAATTTTAAAATTTAGGCATCACGGCGAACTTAAAGGTTAAATTTTGTTAGTCAAAAGTAAATTTTTCTCTAAAAAATAAATAGATATACTGAATCCCCCTTATGTTTATTAAACGAGTTTATATATAATTTTTCTCTTGACGTTTATATAAAAGAATATTTATTTTTTATTATTTTATAATTGACAGATGAGTTTACTAAAATATTTGCAATTATTAGCTATTATTATTAGCTAAAGAAAATTTGCATATGTATATAAATGACTAATCATTTAAATATTTAAACAATTTAAATAGAATAGAAATGAATCAGTTTTATGCGTAATCAGGTGAAAAAGAATCTCGAATCTTTTAAAATTTAAAATATTTAAATTGTTAAAACTATAAAACTAAGTTCGAAAAATATAAGCTTTTAATCAGGGTTAATTATGAGCCAATTTATACCATTAAGGGTGTGATAAATAATTATTTTTGAAAACGTTTTACTTTTCTAAGAATTACTTACAATTCATTAATACTGATTTGATGATTAAGTTTGAAAAACATACCTAAAAACAAACAAAAGAAAAAAATCCATTAGTAAAATTCATTAACTGAATTTAAAAGAAAATTAAAATTATGTTTAAAAAAATAAAATATTACACAATCATATCTTTCACTTTTATTTCTAAATACGTTCATTTTCAATAAAAAATAAAATTTTTGTAAAAAATATTACTAACAAAAATATTTCATTAATTAATACATATTTGCTATAAATATTAAATAAATTGTTAATAAACATATTTTAATCATAATTTCTTTTTCAAATAATAAATTTTTTTTAATTATTTATTATAAATAAAAAAAAATCGTTAATAAACTCCTTGAACTCGTATTTATTAAGGCATTTTACTTTCAAAAAAAAAAAAACTTAAAAAATTATTAAAAATAGTTTAAGGTAATTAAACAATGATATAATATGCTCATAAGGAAAAATGTAATAATGCTTATTTATGTACTTACAAGGTATTTATTGTAAGTACTTGTTTATGAGTATATTATGTATGTATAATATTTTAAACTATTTTTTTATTTAATAGTATTAATGTTTGCTTTGCAATTTACAAGTATGTGGTCATCAAACTTTAATTATATAAAAAAAAAAAACATTTACAATTTTATGTATTTTTGCGGGTTTATGTGTACAAGTTTTACAATATGTTTAAAATAACTGTTAATTACTCTTATATATTACATACTTGTGTATGGATTAATGTGTAAAAAATTGCATACACTGAGAGAAAACTGAATAAAAAACGAGAGAGAAACTATAGTCGGTCAAGACCGACCATATGATACCCTACACCATTAGACCTGTGTCCAATTGTAAACCAACACTTTTACTAAATGCAAAATAAATTATATAAATACAGAATAATGCATTTAAACTAACATCTGTATGATTTTTTGCCTTTAGGGTGATTCCCGGAAGTGGGTTTATATGGGAGCTATGGTAAATTATGGACCGATTCTCGTAAATTTTGGCAATGTTGTTTCTGCTTATATAAAACTTATTTGTGTCGAATATTAACCTGATACTATCATTCGTATGGGATTTATGCACGTTAAAGTGATTTTCGGAGGAGGGGTTTATATGGGAGCTATGGTCAATTATGAACCGATCCTGATGAAATTTGTCACAAAGAATAACACTTATATAAAACTCCTTCGTGCCGAGTTTCATTAAAATATTGCTATATTTACGGCATTTATGATCGTTAAACCCTTATTCCGGGAGGACATTTGTATGGGGGCTAGGTGAAATAATAGACCCATCAATAGGCTTCGTCCTTGTACCAAAATAATTATCTGTGCCAAATTTCATCAAGATATCTTTAAAAATACGACCTGTACTTTGTTCACAAGGTTTACATGGACAGACAGACAGCCAGCCAGTCAGCCAGACGGACGGACGGACGGACGGACGTTGTTAAATCGACTCAGAAAGTGATTCTGAGTCGAACGGTATACTTTAAGGTGGTGGTCCGATAATTATTTCTGTGCGTTACAAACATCAGCACAAACGCATTATACCTCAACCACCTATGGTGGTGTAGGTATATTCACCAACATAGTTAATTGGGACTGCCTCACATTGGGGTAAAGGGGTCGAAAATGATGCTTAATTCAGGGAAAAGTGATATCAACACTTTAATGATCACAGTTTATTTTTATATTTTACATTAATTTTTAGAATTTTACAATTTTTCTTTTTTTGGCAGAATGGTAATGTTCGTCTCTCTATACATTGCGGTTAAATGGGTCGAAAATGGCGCTTTCTTTAGAAAAAGGTGATATCAGTATTTTAACGATCACTTTGTTTATTAGTAAGTAAAACTATGTATTTTTAAAATTCTAAAGTCTTTTGTGACAGAATGGTAATGTCCATCTGTCCGTCTTTTGGTTTAAATGGGTCGAATATGGCGCTTATACATTAGAGTTGAATGGGTCGAATGAGTCATAATTCAGGGAAAGGTGATATCAATGTCTGTCCGTATGTCTGTACATTTGGGTTAAATGGGTCGAAAATGGTGCTTAATTCGGGAAAAGGTGATATTCGAATTTTGATGATCACGTTTTATTTTTTCTATTTATTAGTTAGTAAAAAAAAAAAATAATTTTTATTAGAATTCTAAAATATTTTTTTGACAGAATGGCAATGTCCGTCCGTCTGTCTATACATTTGGGTTAAATGGGTCGAAAATGGCACTTAATTCAGGGAAAGGTGATATCAATACTTTGGTACTTAGATTTAGTTTTTATATTGGCCAAGAAGTAAAATAATAATTAATTTTTGGAATTTAGGACTTTTTTTTTTAAGAATTCTAATGTCTGTCCTTCAATCTGTCTGTTTATTAATTTTTGCAAGCTTTCCAATTCAAAATGAAAATAATATAAATTGGTTTCCGTTAAATATTGATATAAAAAATATTGTCTTTACAGCAAATAAAACTGTTATTGTATTGTTTTTTTTTTTTATATTTAATAATTACTTAAACTTTTTTTCAACTACATATTTAAAATTCAATATATAGTTAAATTTCTTTGAGTGTATTTTTCTTTTTTCTAAAAATACGCACAATTTGCTTTACACACATTAATTAATATTTTTTTAATTTATTTTCGTTTGCTAAAAACGAGAAAAAAAACTAGTTTATTTTTTACATTCACTCTTTATCTTCATAGCAAATATAAAAAATGAAAGTAATTATTATTATTTTCATTAAAATATATTAACAAAATCATGATCATGATGATGAATGAATGAATGTATAAAATGCATAGTCAGCCAAGTCTAAAGTAAAGTGGAAGTAAGAGTATCTGAAAAGCTTACATATGTCATATTTCCGCCGGAAAAATAAACAACCACAATTCATTCTACTCAGCTTAAAATAATATAAATGATAATAAATTAAAACATTTTTTGTAATGAAGCATTGTAACAAAATCTTAAAACAATGTAAGTTGCCATGAAAGTTTATACTCACAAGTCACAAGTTTGAGTTTTTTTAATCGACTGTGTTTTAATGACAGATTAATTATAAACATGCCATAATATTATTCAGCTCTGTGTGAACAGAGAACTTGAAATATTATAACAGTTTTTTTTAAATCAAACTGAAAAATGAAAGAGGTAAACTTAATTTAAATAATATTTAAAAAACAAAGATCATATAATTTGTCCTTTGAATTATATTAGTTTTTTTTTTTTTTTTTTTTTTGTGAGAACTGAAAAATTTTTTGAATTTGTTTAAACTCATTCCCTAGAGTCTAATAATTAACGTTTAGCACAACATTTAAATATATTAATCCATCATTTTAACAATATTTTGTTTTTGATTTAATGTATTATTTCCTTAGAATGAATACAATAATGAAATTTTCCCCTTATGAATTTCCCAAGAGCATGACTCATAGAAATTTTTTATTTGGTTAACACACTTTTTCTCTTTCTATCATTTTCATTGTGTAGCTTGTTTCTTTATTAATGGGCCATTAATTCAAAATATTTGCTAATAAAAAATAAACTTAGCTTTTGTTTATTTATTTTATTTAACACAAAATTGTTTTACTCAAATTCACTAGAAATTCATTAAAAAAGTTGATTTTAATTATTTTGTTGCAATATGTTTTTTATGTCTTTTAACTTTTAAACAAAACGTGCCCATAATGCACTTTTGTTTCAGGAAAAAGCAAAAATACTTACGACATGCTACAAAAACATGAATGAAAAAATATAAAAACAAAATGTTAAATAAACTTACGGTTCACTGAACCAAATCATTAGAGTTCAATGTAGATGATTTTTACAAAAAACGAAAAAAAAAACTATTTGTTACACTTGGACAAATTGGAATTTTGTGGGGTAAAATGTTTACCTCTCTGTCTCTGTCACTAATTCAATCAAATGACTTTTAGGTGGAAATTTGGGAATTCTTTTATGGGAAAAAAAGCTTAGTAGTAGAATAATTTCAAGAATAATTTATTAATATTAAACCTTCCTTCAATACCCTAAGTTTGTGGAAATATTGAATCAATTTATTCCATTAAGCTATATTCTTTTGTTTGTACGAAACATGCTCTCATCCCAACTACATAAGCGAATTAATATTAAATTCCGCTAAAATTATTATCATAATCCTTAACCTTAAACATTAAAATTGATAACTTAAGCTAAGTTCACATTAGGCAACGTTTTTTTGATGAAAGCGATATAATATATCGCTTTGATGAAAGCGATATAATATATCGTAAAATACGAGAGGGAGAAATTATGTTAAGTCTGTTCAGATAAGATGAAAATTATTTATTCAAAATTATTTGAATGAATACATAACAAATTTTAAAACTAAATACAATTTTTATAAGTAATTTATGTTTATACAAAATAGCAACCCTGTTTTCCCTTCACATCATTTACAAAACAGGAATGTCTACTCAAAGAAACACTGTTTTCTTTGCACTTCACTTCCAGCTGTCTAACATAGTGTCTATATTAAACAATTTTTTATGAAGACATATGTCAAAACTAACGCGAATTTATTGTGGAAGGTGACAAAGTTTTATCAATGTTTGATAGATGTAACAACCAGAAATAAAAATCAGCTGTTTAACTAAGGTTACCTTGTAGAGATTCGCACTAATTTTGGCATTTGTCTTGAAAAAATTTCTCTAAACATTACTTAAAAAAACATAACAAGCACGACTATGGTAATTAATAGACAAAAAATAAAATTTTCATTTCTTTTTTGTTGAATTAATTAATTTTTTTAACAATATTTACACTTGCCACATTTTTGACAAACATTTTTGTTTGACCAAAATCAGAGTTTGCTTAAGATTAAAGTCAAGGTTTCTTTCATCAATCAGTTTCCTTTAGCGCCTATTAATCTTTGTTGCTTTCTAATTATAATTTTTATCAATGAATCTTCATAGATTAATGCCATAATTTGTATAATTTTCTTTCAAGTTTAACATTATTAAAATCAAGAAAAAAAAGTTAATTTATTAAACATGACCTTCAACACACAATATACAACAGATCTTAAGTATCATTTATTTAAACTTCCCTAGAACTCATCATTTTTAATTAGTAAGATTTGGTTATAGTTCTTTTTCTTAGTTTTTTTTTTTTTTTTTTCTCATTCAGTGTGTTTTAATTTCTGTACTAAAACAATAAATTTGATTAAAAAATGGTCAGTTGGTAGCATTTCTTTTTGTTTTTCTAAAGAGTTAAAACAAAATAAACCTACATATTATCTTTAATATTCTACATAGTAAAATAAGACTAGAATCTGATGAAAAAATATACAATTTTATTTAGAATAAAATAAAGAAGAGCTGTTGTTCTTAATCACTTTTAAATACTTTAATACTTTTGTATATAAAATAAAAGACTTTAGGGATGGACAGACAAGAAAACTCTTCGTATCTATCCAGCTAGCCAGACCCATGGTTTATGTTTGGTTTGAAGCAAAAACTACTTGTGCCAGTATTATCTTTATATTGAAGATCTTAAATTTCATTAAAATCTTGGAAACAGCAGCCAGTAGATGTTTATAAAAGGAACAAAAAACAAAACAGAAATTTTATACAAGACTAAAGGGTTGTTGCCTTTCGAGTTTACATGTATGTATGTACATAATATTTAAGAGTTTATCAATTAAATTCTTATGTATACATATTTGAAATACATCAAATTATATAAAAAAAAAACTACAGTTAAATAATAACGATCAATGGAAACCCCTACCAAAAGAAAAGACAAAAATAAAGTAATATAAAACGTAGAAGGAAATTTATGAAAAATAACTACACAAGAAGTGAACTAGAACCAAAGAACTGAACTAGAACTGAACTAGAACTGAACTAGAACAGAACTAGAACTGAACTAGAACTGAACTAGAACTGAACTAGAACTGAACTAGAACTGAACTAGAACTGAACTAGAACTGAACTAGAACTGAACTAGAACTGAACTAGAACTGAACTAGAACTGAACTAGAACTGAACTAGAACTGAACTAGAACTGAACTAGAACTAAACTAGAACTGAACTAGAACTGAACTAGAACTGAACTAGAACTGAACTAGAACTGAACTAGAACTGAACTGAACTAGAACTGAACTAGAACTGAACTAGAACTGAACTAGAACTGAACTAGAACTGAACTAGAACTGAACTAGAACTGGACTAGAACTGAACTAGAACTGAACTACAACTAAACTACAACTAAACTAGAACTTAATTGGAACTGAACTAGGAATGAACTAGAACTGAACTAGAACTGAACTAGAACTGAACTAGAACTGAACTAGAACTGAACTAGAACTGAACTAGAACTGAACTAGAACTGAACTAGAACTGAACTAGAACTGAACTAGAACTGAACTAGAACTGGACTAGAACTGAACTAGAACTGAACTACAACTAAACTACAACTAAACTAGAACTTAATTGGAACTGAACTAGGAATGAACTAGAACTGAACTAGAATTGAACTAGAACTGAACTAGAATTGAACTAGAACTGAACTAGAACTGAACTAGAACTGAACTAGAACTGAACTAGAACTGAACTAGAACTGAACTAGAACTAAACTAGAACTGAACTAGAACTGAACTAGAACTGAACTAGAACTGGACTAGAACTGAACTACAACTAAACTAGAACTTAATTAGAACTGAACTAGGAATGAACTAGAACTGAACTAGAATTGAACTAGAACTGAACTAGAATTGAACTAGAACTGAACTAGAACTGAACTAGAACTGAACTAGAACTGAACTAGAACTGAACTAGAACTGAACTAGAACTGAACTAGAACTGAACTAGAACTGAACTAGAACTGAACTAAAACTGAACTTGAACTGAAATTTCTCTAAACTAGAACTGAACTAAAAATATTATCAATATCAATAAATTATAGAAATCAGATTATTAGCTGCTTATTTAAAATTAAAAGAGAATACATCTGTTTTAATCATTAATCAGTAGGGGTACTTCAAAACCTTTAAAGTTTCTTTATTATTAAAAAAAAAAAAAACTCAAAATATTTATTTTTTTTACAATATTAAAAGAAAAAAAAAAAAACTTGCTGAGTTATTAAATAAACAATAACAATCTTCAAAGAACAAAAAACACAAAAAGAAGAATAAAAGATAATGATAATGAGCATGATGATGATGTTTGAGGCTGACTGACGATGATGTTTAATAATAAAATTTTCATCTTTTTTTCCTTCTTGCAGCTTGTTATCTAAATGTTTAAATAAATATTAAAAACAAATAAAAATCAATTTTTATTTCTGTTTTTTATATGGTCAATGACTTTATAACAGAAACCGATTCGTTTAAACATTTTTTTTTTTTTTACTTTCTTTTAAACAAATAATAAACCCTTTAAATAAACTAAAAACTAAATAAACATTAAAATTTTATGTTTAAACCTAAATAAAGTCTAATATATTCATTGAACACTCAATGTGGTTTTTCATTTTAATGACGCCATCTGTAGAAATTAATGCTCTTAAGAATATAATAGATTTCTCTTGACTTTAAAACAGTAGCTTAGAACTCTGTATGATAGTTTATTTATGGCTGTGAAAATTGTTTTACCTTTTTAAATATAGACTATAATAGGGATTGCTATTAGTATGTTAATTTGTTTGTGAACTCAATTAGAACTTTAAAATATACTTCGATAGTTTAAGCTGATTCTTAGTTAAAAGAAGTTTGAAATTTTACTTTCAAAACCAATGAAGTGTGTTGGTTTTTTTATTCTATGGAAATATAATCAATATTGATATCTATTAATTTCGTTTTATAACTTTTCTAATAATTTGTTTAAGATCTGTTAACTAATTTGTAATAGTCTTACAATGACAGACTAATGTGTGTTTGATTTTCTTAACAATTACAATTGGGGAGCCAGCAATTTGTTTAAAGATTTTAAAGTTTTACTTTCATTGCTAATGGTTTATATAGTCAAATAGACAAATTTTAAAAGAGTTGAAAGAAAATCAATATTGTTTATATTAAACAAAAGGAAATGTACTACTAATACTTAAGACATGAAGTCCAATATTTGTTAACATTTTAACAACTTTCTTCAAATAATTTATAGATATTAAATTGTATTGTGTAATTATTAATAAAAGTAGACAAAGCATAAATACTTAAGATATTTTCTAAATAAATAGAAGGGGTTGCATTAGCTAAAACGTAATGTAACAGAAAATGTTACATATTCCATCGCAATATTTGTCTTCAATATAATTTTAAATAAATCTCTCAATATTAAAGCCTGCATATTATACACAGCCATCAAAAGAAGGACATACATTTCTGAAAAATGTTAAAAAGTCCCTTTAATCCCCTCATTTATAAAACCAAAGTCAAATTTAATTCGCATACATTTCAAATTATACACAAATCGTAAATTTTAAAACCTTTTTGTTATATTTTGTTTAAATTACGTTTCAATTATAACTTTTTGATTTTTTTTTTAACTAATGTTACCAAACGTAACTGTAATTAAGGGGGGAGAAAACCACCCTTATATGTTAATAGCTAAACCTTATGGAAGGTTAAAGTTTAAACATCCCTGTTTTGTTAACAATACAAGCATAAATTCTAATCTCAACAATAAATCAATGTATCGCCCTCTAATAGTTTAAAAATATATATATAAACACTCGAACACACGTTCCAAATCAATTTAAGGTTATTTTTTTATAATCCTCTATTATTAAAAACGTGTTTACGAATTCATTTTTGTAAAGCATAATGAAACTCATATTTCATTTAGTAAAATATTTATTATAATAAATACAATATCGTTAAATTAATAAAATAACAAAAAAGACAAAATACATGTAACTATTATTTCATAATGACAAGAATAATGGAATTGTTACATTAATGAACGTCTTATTTTTTTTTTTTTTTGCTCGTAATACAACACGTGTTTCTTCTTTTTCCATAAAACACACTCTAGAAAATCTAATTACTTAGAAAATGTTTTTGGTTTTAGTTTTCTATTTAATATATTTGGCCCTGACATGTTGCCACCATGCACACTTATATTTTTGACTCTGGTAGCAAAAAAAAGGAAAAAAAATATATATCGTTATTTCACTTTTAGTTTGGCAAAATAATAAATATGCAAAACAAAAAGAAAAAAATGTATTTCCCTAGTTAACAGAAATTGTGATTTCACAGTTACACAATATTTGACAATTATTTATTGTCTTGTTTTACATGTATAAAAATGTTGTCAGACACCAAATAGATATTATTGATTTATTATAACAATGAGGATTTACTTGCTTTTTGTTTTAAATACTTTTTTTTTTTTTGTTTTGTTCTAAGAGTATATTTAACCACTTGAAAAGGAATATAATAACAAATAATAGAGAGGAATTATTAAAAAAAAAGAAATTTTTATTATGACAATAAAATTGTAGAAAGACAATTTAATGAGAAAATTTTTTAATTATCTTTTAAATTAAATTGAATCGAATATTCACTAGAATTTAACTGGAATTGTACTAGAACTGAAATAGAATTGATATTGAACTGAACTAGAACTGAACTAGAACTGAACTAGAACTGAACTAGAACTGAACTAGAACTGAACTAGAACTGAACTAGAACTGAACTAGAACTGAACTAGAACTGAACTAGAACTGAACTAGAACTGAACTAGAACTGAACTAGAACTGAACTAGAACTGAACAAGAACTGAACTAGAACTGAACTAGAACTGAACTAGAACTGAACTAGAACTGAACTAGAACTGAACTAGAACTGAACTAGAACTGAACTAGAACTGAACTAGAACTGAACTAGAACTGAACTAGAACTGAACTAGAACTGAACTAGAACTGAACTAGAACTGAACTAGAACTGAACTAGAACTGAACTAGAACTGAACTAGAACTGAACTAGAACTGAACTAGAACTGAACTAGAACTGAACTAGAATGGAACTAGAACTGAACTAGAACTGAACTAGAACTGAACTAGAACTGAACTAGAACTGAACTAGAACTGAACTAGAACTGAACTAGAACTGAACTAGAACTGAACTAGAACTGAACTAGAACTGAACTAGAACTGAACTAGAACTGAACTAGAACTGAACTAGAACTGAACTAGAACTGAACTAGAACTGAACTAGAACTGAACTAGAATTGAACTAGAACTGAATTGAACTAGAACTTAACTAGAATTGAACTAGAACTGAACTAGAACTGAACTAAAACTGAACTAGAACTGAACTAGAACTGAACTAGAACTGAACTAGAACTGAACTAGAACTGAACTAGAACTGAACTAGAACTGAACTAGAACTGAACTAGAACTGAACTAGAACTGAACTAGAACTGAACTAGAACTGAACTAGAACTGAACTAGAACTGAACTAGAACTGAACTAGAACTGAACTAGAACTGAACTAGAACTGAACTAGAACTGAACTAGAACTGAACTAGAACTGAACTAGAACTGAACTAGAACTTAACTAGAACTTAACTAGAACTGAACTAGAACTGAACTAGAACTGAACTAGAACTGAACTAGAACTGAACTAGAACTGAACTAGAACTGAACTAGAACTGAACTAGAACTGAACTAGAACTGAACTAGAACTGAACTAGAACTGAACTAGAACTGAACTAGAATTTAACTAAAACTGAACTAGAGCTGAAATAGAATTGTACTAGAATAAAACTAGAACTGAATGAATTAGAACAAAAGAACTGTAGTAAAACCAAACCAGAATCGAATGCAAACTCTTCCAAAACGTATCAATATTTTATTTAAAACTGATTATATGTAAAATTATTTGTTGGGTGAAATTTTTTTTTATAAGTTTTTTGCATTACAGTTGCAACACTAGTCTTTTTTTCTCATGCCTCACTTACGCCCTTCGTTTCAATTGAGTTTTTTTTCTTTCATACACAACATTTCACCCACTAACCAAGACCCCGCTCAGCCAACTAGATAACGTTGACATGATTTTTTGTCTGTTTCTTTTTGTCATTAGTATTTATTGCCAACTTTTGTTTAAATGTGTAAACTTATGTCAGTCAGTTAGTCTGACAGTCTATTGTTTGTTACACAATTTCCTTTTAGATAAATTTAATAAAGTATGTGTTACTACTCCAGTCACTTACAAATAATACTACAAGTGTGTGATTAACTTAGTAGTTACAACATTTTATTTTAATAAATGTAACATATTTTTTAAGGTAACAGGTTTTATTCAGAGATTTATAGATATACAGACTTCTTTCAAACATGTTGCATGTTGGAAAAACATGGTGGTAAGTAAAAACAAATTATATTCATTAACATTTGTTTGGTGCTCGACTTGATTTTATGTCTTTTTTTCTTCTGGTTTTATATTATTATCATTGAGGTTTATTCACCTGTAAATTTTGTGGTTTGCTTTTCTAAAGCATTTTATTTGAATTTATTTTCATTTAAATTGTTTAGCCATTTGTAACGTTTTTTCGCATAAAATTTTTATACAAAAAAGGGAGACATAATAGTTTTTGTTTTTTTTTTTTTTTTTTTTTTTTTTTTTGGTATTATGTATTGTCACTTCCTTTAGTTTAGTTCTATTTGCATGATTCACCACATAATGTTTTTGTCAGCTTTTGTGTGATTTTTATTGTTGTAATAAAAGCCAGGATGTTACCAACATTACAGTCATGGTTTTTATTTCTTCTAAAGAAAACCTTTAATTGATTTGTATTGTTAATAAATAAAACAGGATTTTTAAAAGGTTAAAATGGTAAAAAAAAAGGATAAAACAATATGGTGGCAATTAAAATATTCAAGTACATTTTTTTATTAGAAAAATAAAATAAATAAAGAGTTGAAAACCATAAAATTTTACAGCAACATGTTGCTGAAGATTTTTATTTGTTTTAAATAATATATGTATTAATTATCATACATTACTATTATAAAAAATCATATCAAAATAATCTTTTGGTTTTTATGTTTTTCAAATTTCCAGTTACTTAAACAGATTTTTCTATATGCAACATGTTGCTAGCAACATAATTTTATAAACAAGATGCTTTTTTCAACAATTTTGTGGCTTACAAAGTTTTTTAAAAGAAGTTTTTCTTCATTAAATTAAAATCTTTAAATGGATAAATTTATTATATTTATTATTATATGTTGCTTTATATAGTTATTCTTTTAAGTTGTTTATTAAAAAGTTTAAAATTATCAGTTCTTTGTTCATATTAATGACCTTTTCAATTTATGACAATTTAAAAATTAACTTGCAAGATTCATTGCATTTAAAAATAGCCATTTCAAATGCTTGGCTACAATTTTTATCCAGTTGATAGTTGAATAGCATAAGAAGCCTTAATGTAATTAGCCTTTCTAAAAAGCAGCTTTGGCCTCAATGACATTAAAATAATGAATTGCAAAAATATAATTGTTGTTACATAGTTTTTATTATTTTTATCAAAACCATAAGAATATTCAATAGAAACGTAAATTATGAAGCCCTCTTTAAACGGCCTAAACAAAATTAATAAATGTTCAAAAGAAGTTATAAAATATTTTATTTATTTTTAGCCGTTAATTTAGCCCTGGGTTTACCACGTATTACAAGTAGTAACTATTGTTTTAATTAAATGCTTTTTTTTATTATTTATTTTTCTACTATTTTGTCTGTCTGTATTTTTTTGCTTATAAAACCATAAACAAACTACTGCTAGTTATTACTTGCTTTTTGTTTAAACAAACTAATGAATGTCATGAAAATTCTCTATGCAAAAAAACAACGCTGTATGACGATGACTAAACTCCACAGCTAAAGCCCAGCAAAAGCCAGACCATTTTTCAAAAAACACCACAAACTATAGACAGACCAACTCTAACAAACCAAATGTTCTTTAGCAAAGGAATGAAATAAAAGTTTGAACTTTGTTTTCAACACGTAATATTGTATAAACAATTGCTATTTTTTATATTTTTGCAACAAAAAAAAATTATAATCACTATCAAAACCGCAAGACCAGAAGAAAAAAAAAAACGATTAATCGTTTTAAATAAAACAAATTTTATAAGCAAATATTTAGTTAAAGGCATAAACTTTTTTTCATAATATTTATTTAGATAGCATTTTTTCTAGTTTTATTACAAAATACCAGAAAAAAACAAAGTAATAAAAGAGCCGTAATTAATTATTTCTTTCAAATACCTGGAATTAATAAAAAAAAAAAACATTCTTTGCCCCAAGAATAGCTAAACTAACTGGAATTCTTTATGAAATTAATAAAAAATTTGCATTTATAAATTTATTTTCTTTTCTTTTTGTAAGTATAACAAAAAAAAAAACAAGTAAACAAATATATTTCCTTATTCAATATTTAGAATATTTGTGGCTTTAAATTATTTTGACCCAAGACAATTGAGTTGTATTTATTTGAGTAACAGATTTCTTTACAATACAAAAACTCCTTAAACCTCTTTAGTGTTTTCTTTGATGTTTTTTTTTTTATTTTCTATAGAAAGTTCTTTTTAATTGAAGTTTATTGTTGTTTGCTGATTGCGGACAATTGTCATTCATAGATTTAGTGTTTAGATTTGTTGATAAATTTATTTGAAAAATCTAGGTTTGAATTTAAATTTTTTGATCGATTATAAGAAGGCAAAACGCTATTGACTAGAAAGAATAGTAAACTATTATGTAGTAGTGAAGATGTTAAGATGTGATAAAAAAAGAGAATTATCTGCGCAATATTTTATAAATGAGAGAAGAAGTAAAAGTAATTGCGAAAGATCCAATAAATTAAGTTCTTTAAATAGAACTGAACTGAAATAGAACTGAACTAGAACTGAACTAGAACTGAACTAGAACTGAACTAGAACTGAACTAGAACTGAACTAGAACTGAACTAGAACTGAACTAGAACTGAACTAGAACTGAACTAGAACTGAACTAGAACTGAACTAGAACTGAACTAGAACTGAACTAGAACTGAACTAGAACTGAACTAGAACTGAACTAGAACTGAACTGAACTAGAACTGAACTAGAACTGAACTAGAACTGAACTGAACTAGAACTGAACTAGAACTGAACTAGAACTGAACTAGAACTGAACTAGAACTGAACTGAACTAGAACTGAACTAGAACTGAACAAGAACTGAACTAGAACTGAACTAGAACTGAACTAGAACTGAACAAGAACTGAACTAGAACTGAACTAGAACTGAACTAGAACTGAACTAGAACTGAACTAGATCTGAACTAGA